>JAVIWB010003528.1:0-47930 GCA_031893035.1 Dermolepida albohirtum | reverse complement strand
GGAAATATTGAATACCATTCCCATGTATCGCAATAATAAATTTTCTGATAAATTCACGTACAAATTCGATGTTACTTTCCGTAACCACAAATTTTTTTTGACCAGGATGTTTATTCATTATTTATTGTATTTATTATTATTTATGTAAATGTCATGATATTTTGACATAACATTGGTGAAAGATCTACGTTACCGACGCATATTTTTTAATAGATGGCGCCACTAACAATTACTATTTTAAAAAGAGTTCCGTTTCCTCTGCGGCAGACTGTGTATTTTATATTTTTAATTTCATCTGTGCATCTATGCATAAAGTCTGTTGAAATAATTGTATAACTTTTTTGTCTTGATAAATATTAATAACAATAAAAGTTATCAAGATTTACAAAATTAAAATAATTATTTTATCTTCAAAACCTACCTTCCTAGCGCCTTGAACAAACAATTAAGTACTTTTGTTGTTGAAATTCAAATTGCATTCATATTTATTTTTGCGATTCTATCGTGAGATTATAGTAATTAATATTATCTTGTAATGATAACTTTGTACAGGTACAAATACCGACGCGTTTTCAATCCGGACCTGGTACCTGCGATCTTATACTTTAGCCAATTACTACGCGTTAAGGGTGTGTAGTACCTGCGTAGATTTAGTGCTTGATTCCAATTGTAATTAAAAAGTAAATCACTCTTTGCGTATATGTATGTAGATCAATCTTGAAAAACTTGCAAATAATATAATCCGTTGATGTTAAATGTGGTGAGCGAACTAACCAGTGTATTGGTCTAAAATGTTTGATTCACCTTCCGAGAAATGATGATTAAGCTTGGCTTTAATTAAACTCGTGGAGCGTGTAAAATATTCTTCTTCATCAAAATAAACATATAAATTCTCATCTGTCATAGATAGCGAAACAAAATTTTCTAACAATTCCAACTAGTAGACTAGTAAATTAAAGAATTCTTCTGAACTATAAGTTAAGTTCCAATTCTTTTAATAATTGACAAAGCAGCCAGCCGTTTGGAAGTATTATGATTGCGTATTTGCTTTAGTGCGGCTGCAGTAATTAGTTGTTTGTCTAATGTAACAGACACGAAAATATTATTTTCAAACAACTACAGTAAAACCTGTGTTAACGACCACCTGACTAAAGCGGCCACCTGAGTTTCAAAGTTCCCCGAATCGACTATAAGGAAATTCCCATACACAAATACCCGTTAATTACGGCCACCTTTGTAAAACGGCCGCGGCCAAATAACCCAAACTTTTACGGCCTATTTTCATAGAAATTTATTACTATTTATGACATGTATATCTTTATTGACGGAAATACCTAATACAAATTGTCGGGGTTTCCCGGGGTTTCCTATTACCTGGTAGTAATTCACTCTATTCGATTTAAACTTTATTATTCTAAAGGAAACAATTCAGTTTAAAGTTGTCTCCGTATTCGCAAAAAAGAAAACGTTTGTCGCTAAAAGACAAAATAAATATAATCGCGGAAAGTGAAAAGTATGCGTTAAATTCGCGAAAGTTGGCCGAAAAATATGGGGTTGGAAAAACACAAATTAACGATATTATGAAAAATAAAGGTGAATTAAAAAAGATGGTCGAGGAAGGTGTTAACATGGAGCTTAAACGAAAATTTCCGAAGTCGGAAGGATTGGCATTGGATCAAGTCGTCTACAATTGGTTTTGCAAAGCCAGAAATAAAGCAATCCCAATATCTGGGCCGCTACTTAAACAAAAAGCACTGGAGACAGCAAGCAGTTTAAAGATGGAAAATTTCGCAGCATCTAATGGATGGTTGGAAAGTTTCTGTCGGCGACTGGAAAACCAAGTTACCGTTGATTTTAATAAATTATTCTCCTCGAGATGTGTTTAATGCCGACGAAACAGGTCTTTATTACCGCGCTATGCCAAATAAGACATTTGCATTAAAAAGTGAGAATTGTGCAGGGAAAAAGGCAGCAAAACAACGTTTGACTGTTTTACTATGTGCAAATACGGAAGGTGAGAAGGAAGATCCATTAATAATTGGAAAAAGTAAAAATCCTCGCTGTTTTAAGGGTAGTCATGTGGACAAATTACCCTTAGAATGGGTTTCTAACAAAAAGGCATGGACGACAATGGAAATTATGACAAGATGGCTGCATAAATTTGACAATAAAATGAAAAAACAAAATAGAAAGGTGCTTCTTTTCTTGGATAATGCCACTTCACATTCTAAAGTTCCATTAGAAAATGTTAAACTATTCTTCCTGCCGCCAAACACCACTTCGTATTGTCAGCCCTTGGCTCAAGGAATAATTCAGAATTTCAAATTGATTTACCGAAATTTTTTGATTAAAAAGCTTCTAACGTTTATTGACAATGAATGTGATTTTGAAATTTTTGAAAAAAACATAAATTTAGCCAATGCACTTGTATGGATTACAGCTGCTTGGAAAAAGGTATCTCCTGCTACAGTTAAAAAATGGTTTTCCAAGGCCGGATTCTCTGATGTTATCCAGGAGGACACAATGTTTGATGAAGAAGACGAAATACCCCTTGCCCAGCTATATCCTGCAGTTCGCAACGAATTTTTGATGGTTTTAGATGAATATGCTTCTATTGATCGTCATGTGCCTACAGAGAGCCCTAACTTCAGTATTCCAGAAATTGTTGAAGATTTGTGCAATAATGATGAAGAACATAACTCTGATAATAGTGACCTGGACGAATGTGAAACTCCAAAATCTAGTTTATCTAGTATGAGTGAAGTGTGCGCAAAATTAAGAGACATAGAAAATTATTTATTGTGCAATAACAATGGTGACATTTATATGGATGTTTCTAAAATTTTACTTACATGTGAAGCTGCAGTTTTTAAATCGAAGCTAAAAAATGTGAAGCAAACAAATATTGAAACATACTTTAAAAAATCCTAATAAATTGTGTTTTTTCGTATGAATATATTGTGATAATATGTACATATAAATAATTTATTAGATGTCATATTATCTATAATATGTAAATACATTAAAATTTTAATTTTTCTTACACATATTTGTATTTATATACTATTTACTTTAATTAATAAAATAAAGAAAGCAAATCCTAAAATTAATTATGTATTTTATTTGTGAGACGAAAAACCTGTCAATTACGGACACCTTTATATAACGGCCAATATATTTTGCTTTTTGGGTGGCCGTTATTGACAGGTTTTACTGTATTTGTGTTTAAATATAAATATTAGTGTTTCAAAAATGTAAATAGCAAATATAATAAAAATACTATTTGTTTTAAAATGACCTCTTCGAGATTGACATGAAAAATTTTGTCTTGGTAAAGCTATTTTTCCAAGATGAAAATGCGATTCAACCCATTACTACCAACCCAAAATATGATTAGGTATGGATAACAAACAAACACCCGTCACCATAGTTATTAAAAGATACGGTGGAGGGACATTCAATTTCATTAACTTTAAACAATATGACAGTTTTAGTATGACTAATGCTTAGATAGTTAGAGATTTGATATATATATATATAGAGCTAATGGCAACCGTCTCAAATGATGAATGACGAATCATCAGCATAGTTAACCGTTAAAATTTTATTTTCATTTGAAGAACATTTCATTGCATAGACATTATTAAAATAGACCGCAAGAAGAAGTAGTCCCATAACACTGTGTGGCATAACGCTATATAATGGGTGATTCATTATGATGTACCTTTTCAATAGTGATTTTTTGACAGATAAAGCGTGAGTCGTGTCAAACTTTCGCGCTATTTTAGTTAAGTATTGTGTGACATTTTATTATGGAAAGCCCCAGCCCAGCATGACGTCTACTAATTATTCAAATGTATTACGAAAATCAGCGTTCCGCGAGAAATGTGTTTCGTTGACATAGAGCAACCTATGGTCTACGTAATCGGCCCACCGACCACACAATTCGCCATACCATCGAAAAATTTGAAATGCAAATTTCATTATTGGATAATACGCGATCAAATAGACCATATCTAGCACGTAATGGAGAAAATACAGCGATGGCAGCTAAAAGTATACGCGATGACCGGATGCCACAACTTGGCGTATTTTACGTAAGGATCTTGGTTTAAAAACATACAAAATTCAACTGGTTCAAGAATTGAAAACGACTATTGAAAAGCTTGCAAAGAATCACTGATTTCGACTAAAATTTTGTTCAGCGATAAGGTCCATTTCTGGCTTAATGGCTACGTTGATAAGTCCAATTTCCGTATTTAGAGTCAAGAAAAACCCGAAGGGGTTCAACAGCTAGTATTATATCCAGACAAAACCACGGTTTGGTGTAATTTGTGGGCACGTGGAATCATCTGTTCATATTTCTTCAAAAATCAAGACGACCGCAACGTAACTGTGAATGGCGCCCGTTATCGCACACACACAAAATACGTAGCTAGTTTTAAAAACTACACTTGGGTGAAGAAATTATTTTCAATTAACCTTTATAGTTATCCACAGTCTCCAATTTAATTACAACATATATTAACATATTTAAACTTTATTTGTGGGCGTTCTTTATTAATAAATTTATAAACCAAATTCCGCTAATAACAAATGTCTATCTCTAAAAGTTTATTGTGAATTGAACTTTAAATGAAATCAATATATTTAACTTATTTTAACAGTCATCTGTTTTATTGATGGCAAATTCATAAAGTGAACATTTCGTCAAATGTATAGTTTTAAAAAATTTTGGGAATTCTAAAGAACATAAGTTGACTGTAAATTCATATTGTTGAGTGTGTTGTATACAGGTGAAGATTCATTTTACAAGAAGCACATGAAGAAATGGAAATATACGAAGGCTGATCCCTTTGGTCCGCCCCTGATCTATTTATAAACCAAAACAATTATTTATCTTCACGTCATATTGTAACCCGCTATGTATAGACTGACGCTACAAACTTACAAGTCTGAACCTGTTAAAATGTGCCTACAGCAGATGCCCGAAATCGAGAGAGTGATATATCAGTATCAAAATGGATCGTGTCGAGCAACGAGCAGTGATTAAATACTTGCGTTTAAGAAAGATGGCCCCAATTCAAATTCATCGAGATTTGATGGATACATTAGAGGAATCTACAGTATCATAAGACGTAGTTAAAAGGTGGTGTCGTGAGTTTAAATGTGGTAGGCAGTCGTGTACAGACGAACATGCAGGTGGAGTATTCACTACTGTCACTAGAAAGACGTGTGACTATTAGGCAACTAGTGGAAGATACTGGTCTCTCATACCATGTGATATATAATATAATTACTGTCGAATTAAACATGAAGAAATTGTCTGTGAGAAGGGTACCACGAATGTTAACAGATGCACACAAAGAAATTCGAAAAGATATTTTCAGTCGTCTTTTAACGCGATATAGATACGACAAAGAAAATTTTCTTTCAAGGTTTGTGACAATGGATGAGTCATGGATTCATCGTTATGATGAAGAGACCAAAATACAGAGAAAGGAGTGGACACATCGAGGTTCACCACAGCCGAAAAAAAGATGCAAACTTCAGTAGGGAAGGTCATATTATACATACCAGAAGTGCTCAAACTCAAAATCTTCTCAGCTAGGAAGAAGTTTCGGTCAGACAGGTATATCATAAACAGGGAATAGCTAGGCTCAATATCTATTGGTTGGTTTCATCATATGTATACATTTAACAATAATTTAGTTATTTGTACAGGAATTGCAACAAAAAATGCATAAGATAAACTGTTCAATTTCCTTTCTAGAAAGAACTATGTTGATATTGTAGAACGCATTAGATAATATTGGTTAATTTAAAATAGTAGTAAGCACTGTCGCCGTATTAGTCAAATACCAAAGTATTACTTGATATAATATAACGATATAATATATATATATATATATATATATATATTGGTATGTTTAAGTTTGTAGTGGATGTAAAACAAGCCTCACGTTGACTTGCCAAAATGTTATGTATATGTTTTTACTAAGTTATGTTTAAGTTTATATTAAGTTAAGTTGACTCTAAGTTGTGCAAAATAAAAAAAATAAATATTTACATTAATACTTACATTCTATTGTTATAACTTTTTTTATGAATAATACAGTATTGTGTGTATATATGTTAGAACAATGAGATCTATCTCCGGCATGGGTATCGGTAAAACTTGGTACATATGCTGGCTATTCATTCACATATTCCAAAAGAAACAAGATTCCTTGCTTTATTTAATTTTTTTTAATAAAAAAAATTATGTTCAATTACATTTTAACTGTATGTATCACTTCAATATATTATATCAACTTATGAAACACTCAAATACATCTTGTGATTTCATTATAATTCTCTTTATTTTTATTCATTAGAAAAAACTTTTGTTAATTTGTAGTGATGAATAAAATTAATAGTAATAAAAATTGTAGTTAAAATTGAATCGAATTTCATAACTCTGCTTAGATATTCTGCTAAATAAAATCGAATTGATTCTTTAAACTGTACAGTATATTAATATCAACATATAAATAAACAAATAAACCAAATCATTTTACACTGAAATTTCACAATTAAATCTTATTTCTTATTTAAATTTGAATTCTTATATAATCAAATTAAAATTACCCTTATTAAAAGTATTTATACGATTAATTATGTTAATAGAAAATTATATTTGAAGTGAACCGAATATAGGCTTTCAGAAATCTTAAAAACATGAAATCGTAAATAACTGTAATATTTTTTATGAGACAACAAACATAAAATTAATACGAAATTTACTGTAACTAAAACATAATTATTAACTTATCTCGATACAAAGTTCATCTTTATTTTCATCCCATTTATCCGTTTTTCCAACAGGGGTCGTCTCCAAATAATTCCCTCCTCTTTTGCTTCAATTACATTTCCAACATAATCTTACGCATATAACATGGCTTATGTATCCTTCATCAATGGTTTTAAAAGTTTAAATACTTTCTAACTGATTTTTAATTCACTTGTAATTGTCTTAAATATTCTCTTAAATCCAATTTACTTATGGTAAGTAGTGTGTGTATTTATTTAGCCTTTGTCAATGACACACAGTTTTTTCACGTTATGTTAACAAATTAATATTTATTTTTTTTTATTTACTTTTTCAACATGATTACTTAACAAGCACTTATCAGGGAATGAATCAGATATTCTCTTCACTGGTATACATAAAGTGTGTTTCAAATTGCGCGGTTTTTTTAAGAAGAAGTAAAATATAGATGGCGCACTAAATTTGTCTGGGTATGTGGACATCTAAAAAATATGATGTATGACATTTATAAAAATGACTTCGTACACGATACAACAATGCGTTCAAATTGTTGAATTATTTTATTAAAATCAGCGTTCTGTGAAGAGAATTTTTAGAAATTACGTGAATTTTATGATTTACATAATCGTCCATCTGAAAACACTATTGGTCGAATTATTAAAAAATTTCAAAAGACCGGGTTCGTGGAAGATGAAAAAAGTGAAAAATATAGTCGTAGTGGTCGTTCACAAGAAAGTATTGGTTTGGTTCGTGAAAGCGTTGCTGAAGATCCTGAAATGTCCATTGACGACGTTCACAATAACTTGGACTTAGTGGATCAACAACATGACGTATTTTATACAAGGATTTAGCTCTGAAGGCATATAAGGTTCGAATAACATAGGAACTGAAGCCATTAGATCATTTAAAACGTGGTTCAAATGAACCATGTTTTAAATAAACAACCGGCTGATTTTTCTCAAAAAATAATGTTTTCCGATGAGGAATATTTTGAACTTGGTGGCTATGTTAATAAACAAAATTGCCGTATCTGGGGTGAGGGAAATCCACGAATTATTCATGAGAAACCTATGTATTCTAAACGAGTTACTGTTTGGTGTGCATTATGGTCAGATGGTATAAAATGCTGCTGGTGAAGCTGTAACTGTCAATGGTGATCCATATCGTTGGATGATAACCGAATTTTTGTGGCATGAATTAATGAATATTGATCTGGAGGATATGTGGTTTCAACAGGATGACGCTACACCTTATTTTGCACACGAATCAATTGATTTATTAACAGAAAAATTTCCTGGACGTGTAATCTCAAGAAACGGTGATGTTAATTGGCCACCAAGATCGTGTGATTTGACATCGTTAGACTATTTTCTTTGGGGTTATGTGAAAAGTTGGGTTTATAAAAACAATTCACAATCAATTCCTGCTTAGAAAGATGAAATTACTCGTGTCATTGGTGAGATAAAGTCTCGATTATGTCAAAATGTCATTGAAAAATTTAACAAAAGAGCGGACGTCTGTGGAACTGCAAGAGAAGGTCATTTGGCAGATATTATTTTTAGCATATAAATGTCATAATTGATACTTCAATTACCAATAACAAGTTTTTGAAAGTGAATGCAAATATGAGTTTTATTTATTCTTAAAAAAAGCGAGAAACGTGAAACACTCTTTATATATATATAAATATATCCTTGGACAAAAACGAAGCGTTTTAAATAAATCTCCAAGACACAATTAAAAAAAAATCAGACTGTCGTTCTAGCAAATCAAATTTTGAAACAATGATTTTTATTCGTTTTTTGTACAAAAATTCTGATGTGAAATTCGGATTCTCCGAATTTTAATTAATTAGGTACTCAAGATTCATATCTTAAATCACTTAAATTCTTTGACTTGTGAAAGTCAATTTAAATCCGTAAAATATTTTATATTAAAGCATTATACTTTAATATACCCCTTTCGAAATTCATACTCATGGAAAATGTTGAAAAATTCTGTAAAATAAATATATTATTTCATATATAACATATTTTATTTGTCTGATTTAAGTTTTACCTTTTATTATCCGGATTTACTTCTTCAAAATCAATTCATCCCAATAATAATACTCTGCTTGAATGATTTTATAACTCATATTTAAATTCCTGTACACAAATATACTTTATTCCAATTAGTCGATAGATTTTAAGATAACATTCTACTTATTGACAATAACATATTAATTTAAGAAATTTCAAATACATATCGATGAAAATATTATCAAATAAGATTATTGTGTTTAATAGTAAATACTTAGTCTTAATTTAATTCTGAGTGTGACACATGACTAATTATGTACATTCAATATCAAATTTTCATCGGATATTCACTATTCATATACGAGGTTCATTTAAAATTTCTATAAATGTTTATTGCTTTTTAGAACGCTGTTTTACTACATCACTTTGAAAATGTTATTTTTGTGTCCTAACTACATCATTATTATTATTATTATAACTATTTTAGCTCTTGCTATATGTATTTCTTTAGAAATGTATAAATCATCAAATCCACCTACAATCCTACAAGAAACACATGTAGTAAAAAATTAAAAATAAATTTAATACTATTACAAGTATTAAAAATCCCGCTTTTTGTTATAGTTACTGACAGTGAGTACGAAGGCGTTTTAAACATGGCGACAAATTTAAAATTTTGGTATTATGATTTTTCTCTGATTTTAGTCAGATGAAGAACTTATTGCAGCAACGGTGTAGTTTTAGGATCTTGAGAAAGAGTGATCCAAGTGCATTGAAGTTTGAGAAGAATATGTTCAATAATAATAATAATAAAATAATGCATTTTATGTCGTGTCTTACTTCCCATTAAATCATATGCATGTTATAAATGAACAAGACACGTATTCTTTGCTGTAATTATTTTTAATGCTAATTTGAAAGTATTGAACCCAAATATATTCAAGTCTTTCTTTGTTTTTACATTTTTTCCTGACAATATTATTGCCGTCGCCCAATTTATATAAATATATATTTATTCCTTAAATATTCAAGCGTTAATGCGTCCCTTAGAAATTACCGTAACTCACTAAATTAGAACAGGTATGTGGTACTATGTTTGGTATTACCAAACATAATACCACATATAATGAATTGTCTTGAATTGATACTTAACATATAAAGTCTGTCGCAGAGAAAACTGAACTTTTGTAAAATAGTAATACTTAGTGGCGCCATCTATTAACCAAAATATGCGTCCGTAAAGTAGATCTTTCACCAATGTTGTCAAAATATCATGACATTTGCATCATTAGAAGCAGAGAAATTGCGCATAAAGTAACAGCGTGTATTTGGCATTGGTCGAATTTTTAAGAAGCAAATATCAAGTGCTATCTTAAACTCGGTAAATCGTTTACTGAAACGTTTAATTTGATGAAACACGTGAATGGTGATGCGTGTTTATCACATACGGACTTACATATATGACAACGAACATCCTGGTGCAAAAAATCTGTGATTACGGAAATTAACATCGAACTTGTGCGTGACTATCTGAAATGAGCCGAAATCCTCATTACGACACGTGGGAATGGAATTAAATTTTTCCAAAGATTCAATTAATCGCATTTTGACACAGGGATTGAGAAAGATTTGTGCACGGTTTGTACCACACAAGCTAACTAAATTCAACATTGTCCAGACTTAATCAAAGTCTCAAAAAAGGACGAAAACTTCAGATATTCTATTGTAACTGGCGATGAGATGTGGTGATTTCAATATGATCCAGAGAGCAAGCGTCAAAGCTCTGAGTGGAAGCATCCAAGCGAAGAAAGATAAAAAAGGCTATTTGGAGAAGTCAAAAGTGTACACAATGTTGATGTTTTTATGATTTGAAAGGCATAGTGCGATAGAGTTTGTACCAACTAGTCAAACAGTCAATACTGTATATTATCGACAGCGATCTTGAAGGACATCTCTAAAAATTATCTTAAAAGTTCATTCGACTTAATTGACTGTGAAAAACGTTGTATTGAAGCCTGGCAAACCTGACGAACCTGACAAACCAAAGTGAGCTTCTTTCGCGCTTTGATACCTAGACTGAATTTATAAAATAAATCAAACACTAGAAAATAGTGAAATTTATGAGTTGCTTATTGTAGCTTAACTCTACATGCCATCTTCAACCGCCATTTGAATATAAACATATGTATGTGTATATACACATACCGTTCATAAGTATTTGGGCACCCATATTTTATAAAATTATTTGAACAGCATAGCTTCTAGGAAATTCATTCTTGTAATATTGGATAGGTATAAGGAAAGTATTAACTACAGAAACGCTGCATAAGTAACATTATGTATTACTTTATTACCTGCAATAAACCAAAATTTGTTATTGGGACTACCTGGGGATTAGCGCAATAAAAGTTTCTCCAAGTTCTTGTAATTGTCTTTCTGTGAAGGATACTGAAGGATAAGTTTAGTAATGATGTTTTAATGACCTCGGGCGAGTTTCATGTTAGATTTTTGAAATTGCCCTCAGTTATCTTTCTGTATTCGTTGTGAGATATTCCTGTGCTAGTAGTGTTGTTAAGATCGTTAAATATGCCTAAAAGAAAAGAGATGGACATTGAAACGCGTTCTCTTATAATTGCGCACCATCAAGATGGCAAAAGCAACCGGCAAATTGCGAAACAATTAAAATTAAATAATACCTCCGTAGACTATGTCGTCAAAAAATACCGAGAAAGTGGCAGTGTTCTCAATAAATCACGGAGTGGGAGACCCAGAGCGACAACTTCTGCTGAGGATCGTGCAATAGTGATCACAAGCAAAAGAAATCGACGGAAAACAGCCCCAGAAATCGCTGCAGAAATCAATGCAGACCGTCCAAAGTCAATAAGCGTAACAACGGTCAAACGTCGCTTGTACAAAGCAGGTTTGTACGAACGAATTGCAATGAAAAAACCGTTATTGCGCAAACAGAATAAGCAGAAACGCTTAAACTGGGCCCGTGAACACCAACATTGGACAGTTGAACAGTGGAGTAAAATCTTGTGGACCGATGAGTCAAAGTTCGAAATTTTCGGGTCCAGAAGACGTGTTTTCGTTCGGAGATCTACAGGTGAGCGTGCGGCAGAGCAATGTATTGTGCCTACGGTTAAACATGGCGGTGGTTCCGTGATGATCTGGGGTTGTTTTGGTGGTACGGTCGTGGGTGATATTGTGAAAATTGAGGAAATACTAAGGAAAGAGCAGTATCGAAACATTTTGGAGACCAACGCTATTGCTTCAGGATTAAGACTTTTGGGTAGGAATTTTGTATTCCAGCAGGATAATGATCCAAAGCACACATCCAAAATATGCAAGGACTATTTGCAACTCTTGGAAGCGGAAGGATCCATCGAAGTTATGAAATAGCCTCCCCAAAGCCCCGATCTAAATCCAATAGTTATTGTGGGAGGAGCTTGATCGGGAGGTCCGGAAAGCAGTACCAACATCGGAGGCTGATTTGTGGAGGAAACTGCAGGAAGCTTGGGTCCGCATAACACCGGATACATTAGCAAAACTAATTGCAAGAATGCCGCGATTATGTGCTGCCATTATAAAAAACAAAGGAGGTCACATAGATGAATGTATGTAATTCTACTGCCAGATACTGTAATTAGTTATGTATGTACATGTAATAAATATATTTTCATTTTTTCACTAGTGCTTTTAATCATTTCTTCTAAATTTATGGGTGCCCAAATACTTATGAACGGTAGTGTATGTATATCATGCAGAATACTTATTGTTCATTGTAAATGAACAGATTGTATGTATAAAGGGGATTAATAAAAAAAAAAATAATTAATAAAAAAAAAATTGAAGCCTGGGGCGACTGCTTTGAATAAAGTAAATGAAGTTTACCAAGACAGAAAGCGTTTCTTTTTATTTTAAAAAGTTTGGTTTTCTCTGCAACAGACTGTGTATATCATTAAGTCTCTCGATTTATCAATATACGTGAAAAATCAAACACTTGCCACGTTATAAGTCTTAAAGGAATTTAGGTAAATAATAACAAAGGTTATTACATTAAATATGACTTTATTTTTGATTTGAAACATTTAACCAACCATAACCGTTTCAAAAAAATACGAATTTTCAGAATATGTTGTTCATGAATGTTGTTACATTTAGAGTAGGTAAATACAATACAAAAAATGAACTTATCTAGAAGATACAAAGATATTTACATCGCCACATGTAGGTAGATATATGTATATGTACATATGTTACTATTATACAAATTCTACTTTAAAAATATATGTATTAATTTATCTAGATGCACACAAATTGCTTTTTCATACTTAACTTTAGAATTGATTTGATTTAAATTAAATACAAAATATTTTGTTCGTAGGTTTTACTGTTTCTACATATAAAAATTAACATTAAAAATTGGTAATATTTGTACAAACAGAATTTACATTTATCACAACACCAGATACAGACACCGTAATCATTTTTTAAAGATATTTATAATTGGTAAAAATTAAATAAAAATTCATGATTCGTAAATGAATAACTATTCTAGACATACAAAAATACGCCATTATTTATTGTATTGTATATTTTGTGCTTTAAAAATTCGTAATCATTTTAGATTTCTGTTTGTACGAGTTTATGAATAAAAACTTAACAGAAGCATTAGAAGCGTTATAAAAAAAGTCTAGAAATTATCCATTTATTTTAACAATTTCTTGTCGTTCCTCAAGCTGTATATACATAATAATTTACTGAACTGGCAAATCCGCTTTTAAACCTATAAATAGCAATAGTTGGAAATTTACTAACTTTCTAGTCACATATTAATAATCCTTAATATCTTTTATTTTAATATTAAACTTATTATTATGTATATTTATGTTTTCGTTGTAATTTTTTATTTTCTATTTGTTCATATTTCCAATCCAGTAAATAATATAGAAAACTTAGTCAATTTGATCCATGAACACCTTCATTAATTGACGTACATCACTCAACGCTGCCAAGTTTGTTGCAAGAATATATGTTGAAGTGTATTATGTAACAATCGCTATTCCAGAAATATTAAATATAAGTTTATTATTTAGATTGTTAGATATAATACACTCATACATACTTGAATCAAAAATGCCTAAGAATAAGTTCATTATTGACTAAGGCTATCAAATTCTTTGCTCAAAAGAAACTTAGTGGCTACTTGTTTATGGTATTGCTAAAATGATAGTGAATTTCGTTACTTATTTTGTTTAATTATATTTTTACGATAAATTCTTTTCTTTCTAGTATTCTGGTTGGTTTTCTTAATAAATTCAATTTCTAGAATCTATTACTTATGAATCGAATAAGTATGTATAGGTATACTTTGATCGTTGTAAATTGAACGTCGGTAGAATTGCCAATTGAATGTCCAACACGTCTAATTTAGAATGAAGTTCTTAATAAAAGTAGGAGTAACTTCGTAAAAAATAAAGCAGGGAATAAATAAGGTTTATAGGTGACAGCCCGTAGCTGTGGTAAAGCTAAATTGCCTAAGAAGAATATGGCTAAGCTACGAATTTGTGGAATGTAAATTATAACACAGGACGGCCAATAATACTGGCATTAGAATCTACTAATCAGCTTGTCGAAAACATTTTCTGGATGGCACTTACTTTAAAAATATCGAAAATGTTAGTAATGTCCAATGTTTCAAAAATGAATCTAGTCGATCCTACGTGACAAATTAAGGATGAATAGGAATGATAAAACACTCAAAATTTTTAACATAATGTGCCAACGTAATGCTATAAATATAACAGTTACTTTAACTGAACTAAGATCCCATATTTTAGTCCATAATGGACGGAGCGGAAAAAAGAACAGCAATGTTTGAATAATTCACTAAACAGATGACTGCAATAATTTATTGCATTGTCATTCCATTATTATATACTTACTATACCGAAATTTGATATAAATTCCGAGATGTAGAACATAAAAAAATAAATGACGTAAGTTTATTTAAAAATAATGTGCTTGTATATGCCTTATACAGCACAAATTGCTAGTCAAAGAGCAGTTTGGAAGAATTTGATCATCCACATCTAGCCAGATTACATTTAAGATACAAAGGAAATCCTTCGAAGAAGATTTCAGGAGATTAATAATGTGACAGAAGCAAATGTGACCAATTATTTTCAATTCAATGTGTTTCTGGGCTATCGGGTAGTGTCTGTCTCACTGAAACTTCATTGCGACAGACAGTAGCAGTAGTTAAGCCTTAAAGATGTCCCATACGAGTGGGTACGAAACGTCGGCAGTTATACCAGTGACGCGATTCCAGCCCGGAAGCCCAGAAGCACATAGTATGGACCACGACCGCGGAAGTCTACGTACCAGATTTTCAATTCATTTTGGAATAATACGAGAACGTATTTCGATATATCTACCTAACTTGAAAAAAATGACACATAATACATATATATATATATGTATATTATATTTATTTTTCGACCCATTTTTTCCAATTGTTCTATATCTTTAGCAATATTTTTTTTTGGTATTATTCGAGAGCCTCTTTGAATGCTCCTGAGATGTTTTTTAAATATTTTTGATAAAAAAAGTTTAACGGATTTAGATCAAAACTATGAAGTAGATAAGTATGAATCCGCAATTATTGGTTTGGTTACTTCCTGAATTTTGTCTAACGAACACGACGACTGTATGATCAACTCTAAAAAATTTTGCGAATAATAATGTGGACGCTTTTCTTCAGAGCAGGTTTTAATTTTTAAAACATGATTCTATGAATCTCTCCACCTACGATAGATTCCCTAGCAATAAGCAAAACTCCTTGAGCAGTTCGAAAAAATTTTAGTCATTAAATTTTTTTCAGAAAATTTTTTTTCATTTTCTTTGGTCACTCACTGCTTTGTGAAAGAGTTCTAAAAGGTGTACCCATGTACCCATGACTCATATATAGTGAAAATTCGAGAAAAAGTAATGCTGGCTCCTCTCAGCGAGGAAATATTTTTTAAAAAAATTCTCTTTTGCTCAGTTGTAAATCTGGAATTCTACTGTGCAGATAGTTATCTTCTTCATGTATACAAAATTTTCAAAATACTTATTTCGGATATACTAATTTCATTGACAATAATAAAGGCCCCTAAGTGCTGGTTTTGCAGCAGGATTTGATTCTTAACACACCTTTTCTTCAGTTCGTACTTGCACGGATCGTTCCAATTTTTTAGACCATAATAAGATGATGTATCTTCTTTATACACATCAATCATTTTTCACGAATAACATTTAAGCTATTACTTTATATTGTCAGGAAGTTTATAATATTACCATGTTCTCCTTTAATTTCACTAATTTTAAATATAGTATATATACTTCAAAACGTCACATCCATCGTCGCTCTTTTGTTTCGTGGCTAGATAGACAAATTCTCGTATAATGTTTTCAAGAAACATTGATCATTGTAATAAATGTATACTAATCACAAGTGGATATGTTGAGAAGTAGAAATATATTTTATTTCACCCGCCTTTTCTCGCCTACTCAAAATGGCAATAAAAAATAACAAATTTTTAGGTTCCTTAAACCTTTATAACATTAATGACTTATCAATTGACTACATATTTGCTGTTTAATAGACAATTGAAAAAATTGATATCACTGATAACCTGATAGCTTTGCATAAAATTTGGCCTAGTATCCCAAAACAAAAGAAATAGTATAGTAAAGTAGTAACAATGATAATTATTTCATTAAATAGATCGTAAGCAACAGTGTCTTATAAAATTTAAAAAATTCTAGTTTATGTACCAATTCAGTAAATCGCTTTATATATCCAGGGAAGCTTGAAAATTTGTCTTACATTTCTACAATCCTTTACAACCGTAGATACAGATATACGTTTATAGATATTTGGGATTTATGTTTGACAGGAATTACTGTCTGTAATAAATACTTTAAAACATTTGGTTTTTGTGTACCTACGATATCGACGATACTAGAAACAAAATAGTTATTAACCCAACTGAGGTATCTAATTACATATTCCAAATATCCAAAAACAAAGTCCGTCCAGCAAATTTTTGAATCAATCTACCGTTTGGTAATGAAATATTTTTAGTGAAATCTGAAGTATACACCACAACAAAAACATGTCAATAATCGCCTATGCAGAAATACAACAAATATACAATTATAGGAACATATTTCAATCAATAGGTCTAATATCTAATCTATATCCTAAAATGAACCACAATTGAATAAAGTAATAAACCTTACGTTCGTTTTCTTATAATGATATGGTAGCTAATACATTTAGAATATTATTTGGATTTTATCAATTTATGTTTAAAATTTCCATCCTAAATGTATCTCATTAATAAATATTTATTTGTATATTTATAAATTTACAATAACTATGTAACAATATCAATGAAATTTCATTAAAATAACCAAAGTCACTCAGGAATAATATATTTTCCAAGTTCTATTGAGTGATCGTAGTAATCGAAATATTATTGCACAGGAATATTATTTACATTCAAACCATATTAACCATGAACTGTAAATCTATTTTATTCAAAAAAAAAGTATATTATAGGTAAATGGAAATATCTCTTAAACTGTCATTAAACACGCGAGGCCACCCCATAATGATTGAAATTACCATGGCTGCTTAACCACAAATTATAAACGTAGGAGACATAATTCAACTTTTCCGCAGGACTACACAAAATAATGTTAATCAAGGTCTTGCGTCATGTAGTTAATGTGCAGATAATCTAAGGTGGTAGTCTAGAATTGCTATTCTACTAAAAGGAAAAAGTTTAATACATGAACCGCAAGAGTCAAGAGAGTATGAAGGCTTTTGAAAAGATTTATATTCTCACAAAAACATTAGAATATTTCAGAATATTAAATAATCCGGCAATGGTTTGAAAAATAATATGAGAATAGAGCAGCGAATAAAGTGAATGAAATTAAGAACAAAGTAAGCGTCTTATTACTACTCTCTGGAAGTCTAGAAGATTATCAAACGCCTGAATTGTGAAGAAAAATACGAATTAATTACTTAAGTTAAACGAGGCTTTAAACAAGTTAAATACGGCGCTATAAGTTCAGCAAACATATAAATAATAAGAGTTTGACATAAAAATGTGAGGTAAATATCCGGAAGTGGACGTTTAGGTAGAAAAAGTGCTCCTGGAGCTGCTAGGTTTAGTTAAAAGAATAAATCTAGAGAATGTACTCTAACGAAACATAAGAACTGCAAAAAGGCTGATGAGGTGGCAGTGGAATAGATTTTATGGTCGCCTCGGGGAATGTATTCTTATCTACTTAAGTTAAACCAGCCAATTAGGTGACGATGTCAAAAATTTTACATCTGTATTTGTATTCGTCATTTATATAAAATATTTGAGCGCATTACCTTAAACATATTATCCAAAATAACGGTTTGACATTTTCCTTGCCAGGTTCTCAGTCTAGAAACACATATTGTAAATGATTTGAACAGCTTCTTTGGAAGTGTGGTGAAATAAGATTATATAACAATTATAACAGATATTCTAAAAAATGAAACAGGAACTTCTTCATGAGAAATAATTTTATTTGAAAAAGTAAAAAAGCTCCATACAGAATTTAACCCAACATTGTCTAAAGGCTATTGCACGCAAAAATATGCTAATTTTTCTAGACAAATAATAGACACAGTCTCAAAAAGAAATAGAAAATAGCTAAACAAAAACTGAATTAAAACAACAACGAATGAAGTTCGTCTTTAAATAGTTAAGAAAAAGATTTCAATGGAGAGTTGAAGATCTTGCTGACAAACGTCAACTAGCTGGTCTCATCCAGAGAATGAATTAGTACCAAGTCACAAGAAAGAACAGTTTATCGAGAAATCTCGTAATAAATTACGCACAGATTCTGGAAGCTCTAAGGTATGAGGAAACGGCTGCATTCATCTCAAACGAGTTTATGTAAGTGAACAGATATTGGAATTCATTAATAATTATAGTACAGGAAACATTTAAGGAAGACAGTACAAAATACAAATAATTAAAAAATTAAATAGTACAGACTTGTCCCGTCAAAATTGCACTTTGTAATATAAAAAGAAAATATTTCGGATAGATCATAAATATTTCAACATGGAAAAATATATCGTTGTTTGACAAATTTATTTAATGGTGTGCAAACCATATTTCAAATATATTCAACACTACTCATATAAGTTAATACTAAAAAGAGGAATTTTGGAAAACAGCATAGCAGTCGAGCTCGATGTGATCTATAATTAATTAAGTTTAGATCTTATTAAAGCCTCAAGGTTAATCGAAGTATTTCTTCTTTTCAAAGAATTGCTTATGCAAAAATAAAATCTTAATAGGAATTGAAAAAGAGTTCTGCAAAACGAAATGACGAGAATGTTGAGAAAAAGTATAACCAAACCGATATCTTTATTATTCTGACCGAAGCAGTTGATAAAAAGAGAGAAGGGATTTCCGATTATATTTAATACGTTTAATTATATAACTGCTAAATAGTATCTGCTGCGAATCATTTCTTACTATTTTTAGTAATCAATATTTTCTTTAAAAAAAACAATAAAAAATAATTTAGACCCTTATATTGTGTCATTCAATCTAAACACACAATTTCCAAAAAAGCTAATACAAGATTAAAACATGAAGTGCCTGTATTATTCCAAAAGTTTATTATAACAGAAAACTTCTAAATTATTATATTATTATATACAATTACATAATTTGTCTAAACTGAAATATTTTGTTCAATAATGATTTCCAAAATTCTAGAGTTTATGTAATTACTTGATAATTACATGAACTTATAATGTCGTATAGTCAGCGTAATTTTTAATGTTGTTACGTCTTCGTATTAGTTACACAATAAAGAAATGTAAGTACAATTCATTCATGAGGTCACTACTATGACTATTCAAAAGTAGAAGGTTCGCTAATACTCAAAAATTTGTTCTCGTTTATCATTCCAAAAAAAAAGAAACAGGCAATCTCTTATATAAATGAATGCATCAAGCCTTGAAAATTAAGATACGAGAAATGGCAACTAGTTTTTTGGCCTTTTTTGGCTAATATTTATTATCTTAAATCGCATGTATTTACGAACTATTCGATATATTCACGATTTACTACCTGAATAAAAATTATTTATTGAAACCGACAAAAGATTAGTTACACTATAACTATGCTATTTAAAAAGTAGTCCAAAAAATAATTTATATTTTATTTTTTCTAGTAACCAAGAGAGTCAAAAAAAATTAAGACAATTTAAATTTCTCGTCGCATAATTTAATAAATGTAGTGGCTGTTCAGAATATATTCGTTAGAGCACGTTACATTTGTTGTTCACTTTTAACTATGTAAATAGAACAAACATTCTGTGATTCCACTAAAAGGTTTTTAGTTAGAACAAACTCAGAGTATGGTAACAATAAATAATGTATTAGAGATTATATTTACTTTAATTTTTGTGTGAAAAAAATTTTCTTTTATTGGAAAAAACAAAAACTAAAAATTTTTTTATCAAAATAGTACACATAATGAGGGTTAAAACTTCAACTATTCATTAATATAATTAATACGAGCAATTTTAGGAATCCTTTGCTAATGTTCACAAAAAGGAAGAATTGTTTCACATTTTCGAAACTCGTGAAAAACTACAAAAATTATAATAAAAGACACTATAAATTACGACAACTAATACCATAAAATTCAACTAAGTAATGTAAGAAAATTAAGTGCATAAACAAACAAAGGCATTATACATAAATACATTCTATGATGGGGAGATTTGAAATAGATAATTTCAGTAGGATAATGCAACACCACATAAATATGATACAATCCGATCCTTGATAGATACAAAAAATATCAAGAGACAATTCCTGAACAATAATGTTCTTAAACATACATGTCCAATTTTGTATTGATTTTTATTAGGCATTGATTTTGACATTACAATTGGCCGACATGCATTTTACTTATCGTCGAGTTAACAAAACAACAGAATCTATACCCCATCACACTATACTTGCTCGTCTACATCAGCGTTTTTCTAAAACAGGCAGTTTTAGAAAAAAGACTCGTGACTGTAGACTCTCTCGCTACATTCAAACTGCAACTCTCAATAAAGAAGCCCTCGTAATTGAACGTTAATCACGGGAAAAAAATTGTAGAAGCAGCTGCTGTATCTTTTCCACATTCAATGTGTTCAGTAGTTTCCACCACGGTTGATTTTCTAGCAATATATTCTTAATATGACATATATGTCTACCTTAAGGCTAAATGGAAAATTATATTGTCGAATGCTTGACGAATAATTCCAAATATTTTTAAGTATATCCAGCATTAAATGAGGAAGTTGGATTCTTGCATTTCCAATATATTTAAGTTCTTTTAAATGATCTCTATTAGGTTTCAAAAGCAATAAAGTTATTGAAGTAAATCATCATAGAGTCTAACACCAGTTCTAATCAAATCAAAGCCTACTATTTTTAATTTTTTAATATTTATTTATATAATAATATTTATATTTTTATATTTTAAATACTATGATATCTTATACCTAAAAATCCTACGAAATGGAACATGTGTCCCATGAAATTATTCGTATTTATTTAGAAATAACAAACGTTACAACAAAATTTAAAGAAATTTAAAACTACAAAAAATTAAACAGTGCGCTGTCCAGATTTTATATCGTCAGTCTTCTCTTTAGAATATTTTAAAAACTTTTATATACTTTGATAGTATAATTAAAAATATACGAACACAATATACACCATGAACTCTCTGTAGTTGACAGTATAAAAGTCCCTTACAACATTTTTATGTACCTACATCGGTGACTTTTTTCGTGTCTTATCAAATGAACAAACACCTCAAACCAATAAGTTACGATTATCTAAAGCTGGAAAGGTTGTACATATTTAATGATGATAGTTATTCTGAATATTGTGTTTCGTTTCTATTAACATAAGATTAAGTTTACGTACGAATAAAAGAACTTATATAATATATATAGTAAACTATTTTTACTTAACTATGTAGATAAGAAATATTATACAGTGGTACCTCGAGATACGAGTGCCCTAACATACGAGTTATTTGAGATACGAGCTGTCGAGCAAGCGAAGTTTCGTTTTGAAATACGAGCGATATTTGAGATACAAGGAACGGCCCACGTATTCCCCCAGTATGCTTGTTTACCTCGCTGTCGAAGCATCTTTGCTAAGTTTTTCTAGGGCTTTGCGCTTTTTGTGCATTTACATACTTGATGATGCCTATTGAATTAACGCGTGAAATCATGGAAGAAAATGAACAAGGTGTGCGAGTAGCTGACTTGGCGAGGCAGTACGAGCGTAGTACTTCAACGATATGCACTGTGCTTAAACACAAGGAATCGATAAAGGGTATAACGCCAGCTAAGGGCGTTACAATAATTTCTAAGCTCCGGAGCTCTCTCCATGAAAAGATGGAGAAACTGCTGATGGTTTGGGTGACGGAGAAGCAGCTTAAAGGCAATAACTTACCACAGGGTATCATATGCGAGAAGGCACGAGCGATTTACGGTGATTTGCTGAATCGGACCCCGCGCACTTCCACAGACGAAGCATCGGATGACTCGTTTAAAGCCAGTCGAGGCTGGTTCGACAACTTTAGGAAAAGGACCGGCATCCACTCCGTTGGCAGGCATGGTGAGGCAGCAAGTTCGGATGTGAAGGCAGCTGAGGATTATCTCGAAACTTTTTCCAAACTGATAGAAGCCAATGGATACATCCCCCAGCAAGTCTTCCACCGTGACGAAACAGGGCTTTTCTGGAAGAAGATGCCGAATAGAACTTACATAACGGCAGAGGAGAAGATAATGCCAGGCCACAAACCCATGAAGGATAGACTAACTCTCGCACTGTGTGCCAATGCGAGTGGCAACTGCAAGATAAAGCCTCTGCTTGTATACCATTCGGAAAACCCCTTTGCTTTACATTCTCTTTTATTATGTTTATATACAATATTTGTCATTTATAAATACATTTTTCTTATTCAAAAACACATAACATAAGCAATTAGGGGTAGCATTTTTGAGGCTGGAACAGATTAATTGCATTTCCATTAATTTCAATGGGGGAAATTGCTTTGAGATACGAGCAGATTGACATACGAGCAAGGTTACGGAACGAATCAAACTCGTATCTCGAGGTACCACTGTATTTTAGTTTTTCTTTGTACATGTGAATTTGTATTTTTATTATTTTTTAGACTATCTTTTATGCTTTTATTAGCAAAAATATGTTGAAGTATACTATTTCTTACAGCCACAATATGAAACTTTTTAAATAAGTTTGTTTTTCCCTGTAATTCAATGTACATATCCTTTATATTTCATTTAAGAGCAAAACTATTAAATATTGATTGCCTCCCTAAAATGTAAACAATAGTTAATTGGACCCACTAGTCAAATAGAATTACAAATCAACAGAAAATTTAACTTGTCTTGATTTATTTTGACTCAATCTGTAAGGTTAATTGCTAATGTTAGTATTTTTAAGCGTTTTTCGTATATTTTACGCACATTACGCACATACTTTCTTCAATGTGCGGCTTGTAAGTTCAGACTTTCTTATTTAAAAATACAATATGTATTTACACGTATTTTTCAATGGGTCCCTGGGAATCGATAAATAGTAATAGTCAATCGTATAACTCAGATTTCACAGTAATTGTCCAATGTAATTATTAAATAATTTAGTTTTTATAAATAACATTAACTAAAAAAGGCGACATTGGATTTAGTCTACTTAAATACAATTTTTATAATCTTAAGACATAGAAAAGGAAGACGACATTGTATAAATTAATTCTATTTGAAAAATGGATATATTTACAATTCAACTAATTTCCTTTTATTCTAATATGAAAGTATTTTCAAAAGGCGAATTCTCAACAATACAAAAAACATACATTCCTATATTGAAATATCTACGTATAACGTTTTCATTATTTAAACATATTTTTGGAAAATATAAATTTTTAGTGAAGTTGTAAATGAAAGTTTTAATACTGCTTTAATACAGTACACATTACAGTATTTATATTTGCTCAATATACAGTTTAGCGATAATAAATTCGACCGCATAAATTACGTGACAATAAATAAACAATAAATATAAATTATGAAGCTTTCATACACTCCGTGAAGCAAAATTATTAAATGTAAACAACTACTTACCATAGATTATATTTATTTCCATTTAATAACTTTAAAAAATTAATAGCAATATAAAAGCTGTTATTAAAGCTACAAGAAAAATTGGTACAAATTCTGCCACCGAATGTCACAAAACTTTTCGTACACCTCATTCTATGAAGTATTTCTCCATTTCTCCATAAATTTGCAATTAGTTAGGGAAATCTTTTCCATAGTGTTATATACAGCGTATTTCAAAAAGAATATACGTATTACAAAGTATTATTTTGTCCAAACTATCGATCGCTGCGCCTCGGCTCGGCTATTGGAGAAACGAATACATAGTCTAGTTTATTTAATAGCCGCTAGATGTCAGTTGTCTTCTGTTTTTCTTGGTAACCGTGATATGTTTAAAATGGCTACTCCACAGCACAAATCATTTTGTGTTCTCCAGTTTGCGAAGTGCAATTCCGTGATTACAGTGCAAAAACGTTTCAGGTTGAGCTACCAAATTGATCCTCCGAATGGGTGGATCATTCGTAGATGGTTTCGACAGTTTGTAGATACAGGATGTGTATGTAAAGGAAAGAGTCCTGGCCTCCCTCGTGTTTCTGAAGAAAATGTTACACGAATTCAAACTGCTTTCCAACGTAATCCTTCAAAATCAACTCGTGCCAGTCGGGAGTTACAGCTGCCTGCAACAACAATTTGCCGTGTTTTGAGACGTCGGTTGGTTATGAAGCCGTATAAGTTACATTTGTTACAAGCTCTGCGTCCCGATGACAAACGGATACGTGTGGCATTTTTTAACGAGATTCAAGATGCTATTGACAATGATAACACTTTCACACAACGCATCGTGTTCAGTGATGAAGCGACTTTATATGTTAGTAGTCTGATAAACAAACACAATGTTCGAATTTGGAGTCTTCAGAACCCGCATGCAGCCATTGAACATGTACGAGATTCGCCTAAAATCAATGTGTTTTGTGCGATATCCCGATCGAGCATCTGTTTACGGCCCATTCTTCTTTGATGGAAACACGGTTAACGGTCAGCAGTACCTCGCTATGTTACAAAACAGGTTGTTTTCGAGGCTGCAGGGCTGAAACTCTACCGAACCGTTGGATTGGTCGTCGAAGAGCTGGCGACTTAGCATATCTGAGCTGGATTCCACGATAGCCTGTTGTGACATCCTGTGACTTCTTCCTATGGAGTTTCGTTAAAGACAGCGTGTATGTACCACCACTCCCACAGAACCTGGAAGAGTTGAAGAACCGGATCCGTACTGCCATAACATCATTGACGAAGGACATGCTTGCCCGAGTATGGGAGGAATTTGAGAATCGACGTGATATTGTTCGTGTCGCTGATGGAGGACATGTTGAACATCTGTAATCTGAACTTGAGAGGTTCGTAAATATGTGTGTAAAGTTACATATTCGTATCTCTTAAAGTTTAATAAATATATGCATTCGAAATACGTATATTCTTTCTGAAACACTCTGTATCTGTGGAAAACCAGCATTCGATGAATTTACAAAAATTAGTAGTAAAAATAAACACGTTTTGTTCTTTAGATTAAACAACCAAATGTATACATAAAATGCATTCTACAGTGCAGAGTGTAATAAAAAATTCAAAATATCCAACACTGCTCTGAGAAGTTAACACGCAAAAGTTCTGAATGGGTGCGATCCGAGAACAACGGAATGAGTTTAAATTTAGTGCCCCGAAAATACCCACAAAGGTGAAATTGAATTTTGAAATGAAAGTGCATTTAGAAAACATAAGTTGATTATAATGAAAATATGGATATAAAGAGAAAATACAACGTACTTTCACTAGTGATCTTAATATTTACTTATTGTAAACCATAGAGGCGGATCGCTGATGGTGTAGGATCTATGGTGACGACTGGGGTAGATAATTTGGTATCTATTGATCAAGCTATAAATCAGTAAGTATGCTTAGATATCCTGAAACAATATTTCATAGAGACGAAAGGAAAATTATCGTTAGGGTATGAATATATTGTTCAGCAGAATCTTATCAGTTATATCTTTCAGATCGTGAAAGATGTAACTAAGGTTGTACAAGAATTGTTGCTTTACAATGTTTCCTCACCGCCTCGATAGTCGGATTTAAATCCGATTGAACAAAAAAATCAAAAAAAAATCATAACCCACGACATAAAGAAGAATCATTGAACAAAACATTATTGAATGAATGTCAAAATATATCTGCCAATTTTTCAGAAAATTTAATTAAATCCATTCTCAAAAGACTGGTAGCCATAAGAGAAGCCAATGGAAATCTAACAAAATAACATTTTTAAATTTTGGAAATTATTTTTGTCACGTGTACAACGTGTACAGATGTACGCTATATTTAGAATATTTACTAAGTTTTCTTGTATTTTTAAGGAATATTATGGTCTTTCAGCGTTACTAAATGGAAAAAATATACTCTATCAGAATTGAATGTTTGTATTTGATAATTTTCAACATTGGTGGATTATTCGAAAACTTTCGTGATTGTATTTTAAGATGAATAAACATTGGAAGTACTTATTTACGCCATATAATCCTTATCTAATTTCTTATATCTCTCTGTTAAACTTACTGTATTATTAGAATAATAATGTATTTATGAATATATTAGTAAATATCAATGAAGATTTATTTCTATCTACAAGTGGTAACTCTTATTGAGAAATTAATAGACTAGCATATTCTGCATCAATGTTGGAATGTGAAATCAATGCGAGTGATAGATTTCGAATGTAAGTCAAAGAAAGATCAGCATCTAATTCCCATTTCACAACCAAATAGTAGACTTTTTCAATGTTCGACACATAATATGATATAAAAACATAAATAGCCCAAACATTCACAAACGAATCGAAAAATAGTGTCAAATTTAATTTTATTGTCAAACATAACAGTTAAGGCTAGCCAGATATCTGTTATGGAATATTCTTTCTGTATCTAGTGATGGTATGAAATACACGCAAAATTCGTAAGTAGACAAATGTTTTAGAAAATTTATTCCATAACAAGGGTTAGAATATTAACCTTCTGTTATTGAAATTTACTTCAAAATTGTTATATTCCATATTGATCGCGGAAAAACGGATTCATAATATTAATACTAGTGTGAGAGACAATGATTGGCACTTTAGTAGAATTTATTTGCTAACTGTTTTTTGTTAATTTAAAAACTCGTCTATAAGAATTTCAAAATCAGAATTTTATTAAGACATCATTGAACATTTTTATTGTGAGAACAGAACTGTGATAACCAAATTTACATTTACTGTTACACATAGAATAAAAAAAAAACATTTTGCCAATATTGATAACTTTTTATATTGTATTATATTACGACATTAATCAATAAAAGTCAATAAAACCTCTTACCACACCAATATTCCTATTCTGTAATTAATTACAATGTTGCACGTGAATCCGCGATAAGGCTCGCACGCAATAACTAGGCACAACTTTCCCCTCTAAAAACCAAACACACATGAATTTATTTCACACACAATTTAATATATTACTCTTTAAACTAACACTTACACTAAAGTACACCTCTGCTTCCACTTACGCGGATTTCAAGTTACATTTCGGTCCAGGAACTCTATTAAATCTCTCTCAGGAAATGCGGAAGATAAAGTCGAGTTAAATCAGAAATCGAGTATTTACGAATTATAATGCCGAGATTGTAATAAACAATTAATTGGTCGAACTAAACGCTCAATAGGAGTCTGGTATAAAGAACATATCTCGCCTCAGAAATCCAGTTTAGCCAAACACGTGCTAGAAAATAATCATAGTGTAATCGTGGGATATTTCCATTTAATTAAAAATATAAATAATTGCCGTGAATTAGACAGTTACGAAAGCATATTTATTGTGAAAATAAAAGTCGTATCTAAACATAGATAATGCCTCTATGAGTTCCTGGAAGATACAACCGTTAAAAAAGGTCCAACAGTGGAAGCGTGGATATACTTTAATATAAGTGTTAGTTTTAAGACTAGGAAACACATTAAATTGTGTGTGAAATAAATCAGTGTGTTCGGTGTTTAGTGATGATGCGAAGATTGATGTGGTAAGGGATTTTATTTACCTTTTCTGATTAATTCAATTAACTAGTGTTCGTCAAAATTTACCTGTATTATGATATATTATTCATAGTTTTATTTCAAGATTTAAGTTTGTGTATAATGTCAAACGATTAGTTTTAAATCTTTTTTAAACAGAACAAGCTGTGACTGAACTGACTCCACAAAACTTGCTCATAAGTTTTTCGCTAGTTTCTTATTATATATTGTATTAATAAAACTAGCGAGGATTTGTAGAAAACTAATCATTCATAATTAATATTTTGCAGATAAGTGTCAGTATGGTAGCAATATCCGTAATTATAACGTAATAACAAGATGGTATACATTCCTTATTAATTTTAACTTACGGTTTCATTACATTATTACGATCTTATTATTTAAAATATCTATTTTACTGTATACCTCTAACATTGGTAACGTTTATAATGAATTTCAGGAAATCAAAACAAGCTACATTACTTATTGCTCGCATTTAAGAAAATACTACAGTAAAAAATCAAGTGTCCTTTAATATAACTAGGCTTGTCATTATCCACAGGCGCGACAGGTCAGGATCGAATGTAGTAAGTACATATCTACGTACCGACAATCACATGTGACCGAAACGAATGTTATCAATCGCTGATGCATTGAAATAAAGAAAAATAATTTTAAAATTCCTGAAATACTTTCCTTGTTTATGACTGTTATTATGTAGCGTGAAGTGGATAACTTTGGTGGAAAATTGCCCCATTAAGTATGTTTCCACATTTATCTCCGTCAACAATTCGCGTGTGTGATGAAGATGTTCATCATATCTATACGGATCTATAGAAGCGCCATCACAAGTGTACATCACCCACTATTTTCATTTACTCTACTAATAAGCCTTCATAATTGTGGTAAATAGTTTTTAAGTCTATTTCAACGGAAGTATCTTGAAATCTTATCTGACTTTCTTTAATATGCCAGGAGTGAAATGTAACATTACAGATTTAATTAGTTGGAAATACCCAGAATAAAAACCTGTTTCAACCATGTTTCCCAATGTGTGTATAAAATTCTCCAATTCATTTGAAAGATTTGAGAACACATTTTTAGTATTTGCTATTAATGCATTCACATCTGGAAAACATTCTCAAATAGTTTGTCACAAGATGTAAAGCATGAACTTTACACGTCACATGTAAAAGTCTCTGACAGTCTTCTTTACGAAATCGGAGTACAGAACGCATTGTCGCGGCACTATTACTCATAAACATCAACAGTTGATTGGTTGATAGTTCAAATATTTGTAGCATGTCCAGTATTACTCTCGTAATCGCTTCACCTGTACATTTTTTTAAACTTTTGCTAGGTAATTAAAGTAGCAGCATATTGTAGTAACATGTAGCAGCATGTTGTAGCATATCCAGCACTACCTTCGTAATTCAACTTTTTGCTAGCTAATAAAATTGGAAATATCGGTTTAAGTAGTTCCAATACACGTACTTTTATATTTACAATAGAATTTTTTTATGACCTATCGTCTCGTCAACACATAACCTCAGCTGTTTATCTTTTACTACAGCTATGATTCAATTTTGAATTTATTCGCATAAAAATGGTATAGTTATGAAACACTGTCCGAGACGGCAGTTTCCAATTGGAATGTATTTATACCAGAAGGATTGAAACTGTTCTTTATTCGGTAAGTTTAACGGAAATCCTATGTTGTGATCATTAAAAGTAAATCTAGCATGAATTCAGACATTGGTGGCACGCCTTTTTTTTATTTTTGTGCTTTTTACTGTTAACATGTTTTCTACAGTCTTGTTTGTCTCAGCATCCCAGCGGTTTATCGCTAACTTGACATATTATCTAGATCCATTATAAAGTAGGTCAGGAAATTTACTGATATACTTCTTGACCTTGTCAAGTAATTGTCGCTTTTTCCCTTCCACACATTCGATATACTTAATTACAGATTTACATAAAACGCAAAACCAATAACATCGTCAAGCCAAGTAGGTGTATGAGCAGATACGTATGTATTTCATATAGCGAATTCTGACCTGGCGCTGGAACAAATGACAAACCTAAACATAGCCTTCAACATTCTTAATTACTTTTTTGATAATTTTTATAGATTTCTACAATATTAAAAACAGGAATAATATATATAAATTACATTTTCTTCAAATTATAACTACATACACATTATTTATTTTTTTCTAGTTATGTATGTTAAGAAAAACATTTAATCATTTTTTTAATAAAGAAATGTGTTTTAGGAGAAGCATACTGTTTTAAATTTATCAATCATTATAATAAAGGATATAATTTCCTTGTCTCTAATTAGTCCTTATGTTGTGAGTATATAAAACAATTATAGTTTTAGTCTGAAACAAACTGTTTATTTCGCCCAATGCGGTGTATTATTAGAGAAGACGAGCCAAAACCAACCTGTTTCAACATCTAAAACTATTATAAAAAGGAATATGAACGATAATACACTTCTGCGGTACAGCCAAAACAAAAATTACCATAAAGAGAATATATATATATATATCACTTCCAACCACAGCCTGGATCGTTGGAGCTTAATTCTATAGATAGTGTTGACAAATATTACAACAGTATGTACATAGTAAATAAAACACTAATTAAACTCCATTAAAGCAAAATATTTGGCAACGGAGTCAAGAAATTAAAAATTGCTCTGAGAGTATGCCTCATTGAATTTAGGCTATAATAAAAGCAATATATGGGTAAAAAATATTTATTTTATAATAGTTTCGTAAAAAGGTAATTACTTGTACAATATTAATTATCAATAACTATTTTTACACCTTCGCTTAAAAGGAAATTTCAAATTTGCGGGCTCCTAATTCAATGATTGGGTACTGTATTAGGCATACATATGTACGTACATTAGTTACTAAACCTTACTTAAAAGTAGAACTGGAAGTTATTGATAAAGTTTTAAAAAATCAACTGTAAGAACCAGCTGCATATTAAAAAGAACTCTTGGCGGTGCCACTAAAATATTCACGTTTTGTAACTCATTTTGCGCCAACTTTCATTAAATTTGGACAAATAAAACTATTACATTTACACATTACTCTATTTTTCATTCATATACATATGTGTATACCTTCGTAAGTTGATTCAATAAATGAATGTATGTTTTTTTATTGAAAATTTAATATAGTTTACAAAATTGTTGCACTTTCATCGACAAAAATAAGATATAGAATATCTACGTATATGTATTCTCCTAACTAAATATAATTAGTTTTAATACTTATGAAACAGCATCTATTGGCTATATAAATGCATAAAAACTTATAGAGATTTAGAAAAAATAGGTATATTTTTATAATTAGGAACAGTCGACTTAGCATTTCTATGCATAATCACTATAACACATAACCAAAATGAAGTTCAGTGCTAAATTTAATACCTTAGTGTCACATTTTTGTGTACAACTATTAATTTGATTCTATATAATAGTAAAATACGACTTACAGCCAGAAAAATAATACATGTACAATTGTGGTCAAAGTTAGTAGATCTGGAATAATTTTAAATATTTTTCATGCTGTTGTCTAATGATATTAACTATTATAATTATATAAAAGTCATGTGCAAGATAATAGCAGTGATTTTTATAAAGTCGAACAAGTCATATTAGTTTGTTTTCATTTTCGTTGTAGAAAATATTTATCTAATTATTTGATACAATAATCTCAATTTTATATTACTGCATTACAGGGATTCGACATTGAATCCACTAAATTTTGACAGGGTTTTACAGATATTAAATATCAAGATATTTTTAAATCACATTTGATTTTTCAAAAAAACTGGGCTTATATAGGAAAAATGAAAGGTAATATTATAAAATAGAGAAATCATCCTTAAACATAAAATAGAAAAAGAGAATCAGAGATGTTATAGAAAGGATAAACTTCATTTGCTATCGACACGTACTATGCAAAATAAACATGATTTAATATTGTATCTAATTTTCATCAATTGTTTTCTCTTTTTTTCTCTTTCTAATTAATTATTTCTACTAGCTCAAATTTTTCATCTCTCTCTGTCTTTCTCTTCTTATTTTCCTTTCATTCACACAATACAGAAGTGATCAAAATAACAATATTGTAAATTGAAGTAATTAAACAGGCTTTACTACAGATGGATGATAGAGAAATAAAATAAAAGATATTTTTCTCTCGAAAATCCCCAAATCATATTTTCTTTCAGCACTTCGTATGTGTACATAATCGTAGGCCTTTTAACTACTTTATAAACGGCAAAGTAAAATAAATTTAATGAATTAACACATTTGTTTTTTTCTGCAAACAAAATATTTGACTACAGTCTCAAAGTAAATCTAGTCTAAGTAGAACCTTCAGTATTATAAAAATTAACTAAGTAACTAATTCTACACAAATAATATAACTTAAATGTATGTTATTTGCTATTTTAAAAATTTAGTAAGTCACATTCAATTATCTAAAAAAAAATTTTTGGCTACATTGTTTCACAAACATCATTTGTAGTCATGTTAATTCTTTATACAAACATTGATCTCTTCCGGAGCCTTTTTAGTGCGTTCATTTGTTTCTTGTTCTTAAGAGCTAAATATGAGGATATATTTCAAACATTCACATTAAGTAGTCAATTATTTAAAGCACAAAGGACTTAACATAATAATCCCAAGGAACAATTTTTAAATTTCGCGGGTGTTTTAAGTTGCCCAAGGAAAAAATAACTACATCTAAAATTATATTTTATTTTATTACAGCATGAATATTAATAATTAAGGTGTATATTTCAAAATCAAAATTAAAACGAAAACCGTACGCATTAAAAACTTGTTATTTCCTAATTTCTTGAATGAATTGAAATCATATCTAACCTTTATTTTTACTACTACCAACTCAAAACTTCCGCGAAATTTAAAAATTGTTCCTTGGGATACCACAAAATAGATTAAAATAACACGTGTAAACAAATTTGATACATAAAAGATGTAATTGATAAAATTTTTGATATATTAATGAATATTCCCAATGTTTTGATTTCGTCGGAGTTTTGAAGTTGTTAGTATTAGTAATGAAAGTTTGGTGGTTAGATATGAATATTCCATTTAATAAATTAGAAAAGATATTTTTAAAAGTACGGCTTTTGTTTTTATTTGTGATTTCGTTTCTTAATGAAATAAGTACATCTTTAATAATAGGGCTGTAACAAAATAAAATATAATTTTCGATGTAGTTATTCTCTTCCTTGGACAACTTAAAGTAACCGTAAATTTTAAAAATTGCTCAATGGGTTAAAACTTAAAAAAAGTTTCAGAATGAATATCAAAACGGCATGAAAGTAAAACTTATAACATTAAATATAAAATCTAGATAATAATTTTTATTTATCAAATAATTTCACATCAATTTAATAACTTTTGTCATTTTTAGTATCATTAAATGAAAAGTAATTTAGAAACAACTGAGTAAGGGATTAACAGAATTTTGTAAATAATGTATTAAAATACCATTGTCAGTATAGTATTAATAATAAATTAACTTAAAGCGCATATTCATGTTGGAGTAACATATCTAATACCACCCTTAATAGAACTATTCACGTCAAAAATAATAAACAAACTATATTAATACTTCAGATAATTTATAACGAGACACCAGTCCTTGTGTAAACGATAGCCAATAAATTGATCGTGGTTTTTTAATGACAGATCATCTTTACTGCAACTTATGTATTTCTAGAATTAACAGTTCCTATTAGAAGAACAGAATAAATGAGAAATACAAAAATATGAGATAAAGCCAGTAAATATTGTTTTGGAAAAATTATGAAGAGATATTGCACACTTATCTATTATATGTTAGAATAAAATCGCTTATAATAATATTGCAAAAATTCTTTTTAAAAACGATTAATCAATAAACAATTGAGTAAAATATAACACTGATCCAATGCAGCATTTTAGTACAAGGGTTTAGCTGAGCGAGATAATGTCCTAGCAAGAAGGGTGAGATTGTTTCAAAGATAAACTTGGAATATATATATATATATATATATATATATATGTGTGTGTGTGTGTGTGTGTGTGTGTGATATATTTTTCTTATAACATTATTAAAAATGTCCACAATTTATGGACAAAAAAATCAATTTTAGCATATCTTCACATTTTGCTATAAGAGGCTTATTTTAAAGTAATAGATGTTTGGATGCAGTCAAGCATTATCATGTAAATCCTAAAGTGCGTGCGACGCTTTCCATCGAACCCTAAATTTTTATTAACAAAAATGTAAAGTGCGTAAGTATTATGCCTGTACTTGAAAGTATACTTGAAAAAATTATGTTCTATCACATATTTACAGTTTTCTTCAGAAGGATATTTAAATTATTAATATTAAATAAGTAGCCTTTAGCTGAACACACTAAATTTTAAAACACGATTTCCATATTACTTATTTTTTTGCATTATAATATATTTATTAGATATACAAAATTAAACTAATGGAGGTGCTATGAGTTTACATTCATTTTAAAGTTTGTTCCTTTCGCCAATTTGCGTTCGACGAGTGATAGCACAGGAATCATTTGCAATCATGTTACAGATATTGCAAAAACCAAAATAATTGTTGTCTTTAAATTTGAATGATAAAATTTCTTATTTTGCCGTTTAGATTATGTACAATTCCAAAATTACTGAATTTATGCAGTCATTTAATTATTAATCTTTATATTGTGCATGTTTAAATATAAATTATATATTTATCAAGAAATTTTAAACTGAACTAACCCTTTGGCAATAAATTTGTCAAAGAAAAAGCCTGATAGGATTCTTTTCATCCCATTTCATTCTCGAAATCATCAAACACTATTAAACAAGTATTAACAATCGTACATCGTCTATTATTTCATATTTATTAGCTATACCAAATACATTTCGCTGAAAATTCAAAAAATATTCAATTTCATAAACGAAAAGAATTAAAAATATATAAATAAAACTCAATGTCTATTTAGTAAGGTATTTTTCGAACCACCACAAAAAAAACACCAACTCATAGACCGATATGCGTCGATTTAATGCACATTTATGAACTTCATTTTTTGAACAGATGACACGTGTTTGAATTGTATTTGCTCTTGATGATACAAAATTTGGAAAATATTTTACTATGGTATATGTTGGGCTTGCAATTATAGTTGATCAACTATCTTTTCAAGTTTGCGTTTAATTGAACATTCCTTAATATCTTATTCGATACATTAATTTTCCGTTCTTTTTTCATTATATATTGATTTAAGCACATAATGTTTAAAAGATGAAATATATTCTGCAGTAAATAATAAAAATATAAACTTTTTTTTCATAAAATACATGTTAATTTACTGAGAGACTTATTGAAAACATCCAATTCAATCTGCAACGAACACAAAATACCAGAAGAGCAATTGTACTGGACGAAAATAACTCAGTTTTATTAGTAGTCTCGAGAAAACACCACTAAAATAGATTTTTTACTTTCTACCAAAATTGCGGTTTTCTATAATAAATGGCAATTTACTTATACAGCAAGTATAATGTCGATCACGACGAAATATTGGGTCTGGGAAAAAGTTCGTGGCGTTTTTTCAGTAAAATTCAACTGGTCCCCGCATGGCGCGTGGACGAATTCATTTAAACCGAATATGCTCCATTATTATCGACAATGTTTCGCCATTTTTTTGGTAGATCCATGATCCCATCGGTGAAAAACTTCTGTGGTTTCTGGTCGAAAAACTGAATCAAGTAGTTTTCACAGGCTTCTTTTGAAACCAACTTAATTCCATTGAGAGAGTTCTGCAGAGATAAACAGATGATAGTCAGAGGGTGCTATATCCGGACTATAAGGTGGGTGCATCAAAACTTCCCAACCAAACTCTCTCAATTTTTGACGGGTCATCAAAGAAGTGTGTGGTCGGGCGTTGTCATGATGGAAGACAACACCTTTCCTATTAATCAATTCGGGCCGTTTTCTTTCAATCGCCTGGCGTAATCTCTCTAGTTGTGCACAGTAGAGTTGAGAATCAATCGTCTGACTAGTTGGAAGTAGCTCGTAGTGGACGATTCCCCTCCAGTCCCACCATACACACAGCATCACTTTTTTTGGCGTCAATGTTGGCTTAAACGCTTGTGACGGCTCACCATCCTTTATCCACGATCTTTTACGCTTCCGATTATCGTACGTAATCCATTTTTCATCTCCGGTTATTAAACGTTTCAGAAACGGCTCGATTTCATTCCGTTTCAGCAGCGCATCGCAGATGTTAATTCGGTCAATCATGTTTTTCACGCTCAACTCATGAGGAACCCATACGTCAAGCTTTTTTTGTAACCAGCTTTGTGTAAATGGTTCAAAACAGTTTTGTGGTCAATGCCTAGCTCCATGCCAATATCGACACTGCTGATATGCTTATCTTGTTGGACTTTTTCAAGAATTTCATCAGATTTGTCAGTGATTGGACGACCGCAGCGTGACTCATCTTTCACATTGAAATTTCCAGAACGAAAGCGAGCGAACCATTTCCGCGCAACAGATTTCGATAAAGTACCTTCACCGTACACAGCACAAATTTTATCACAAGCCTGCGCAGCGTTCTTCCCCTTATCATAATAATATTGCAGAATATAGCGAAATTTCTCATTATTCTTCTCCATTTTCAAGTGCGAATAACTTTCCAACCACTGCACCGATTACAATGTTTCTACGCTCAAACTAACGTTCGGAAGGTCATCTAAAAAACGAGCCCTCGGTGGTGTCGCTGTGACTTGTTGTTCTTTAGTTATCGGCAACCAATGCCATCTATCGGGAAAAACGCCACGAACTTTTTCCCAGACCCAATAGTTTTAAATTAACGTTATACCGTTAACTGGTTACGTATTAATTTACAATACAGTCTGTACATATCTACACATTTGTAATGATGTAAAAATACTAAACTATATAGGCAAGAAAAGGATGGGCAGAGTCATGGTCATGGGATAAAATCAAACACGCAATTAAAACAGTAGTATAAAAACAAATAAACAAAACAGGACACATTTTCTTAACTCAGTCATTTAAGTAAAGCATTTGTCGTAATTTCGTCCAAGCTAAAAACAAATAAGGGCAGATACTAGTTTTTTATAAATAGACTAAAATTGTTCAACTTTTTAGAATAAAAGTCGTGAAATAACATTTAACAGAAAGTAATTTTGAAATTATCTTAATTATACTTTTAGAAAAAGTAAAATGCGTCGTCTCTGTCTATAATATGCTGGATACTTAAAAACTTACATAGTAGAACATTCTAAAAATTTTCAGTATCTCTATAACTGGTGTCTTGAATTTTATAAATTACAACTAAAACACAGTTATATGTAAATAATTTACATAATTTAACTGGCATTGTATCTAATCATATTTAGTTAGGAGGTGGCACAATTCTTAACTCTAAACTACGTATATTGAATGGAATACAAAACCAACTTTTTTTATAATTAGCAATCCGACCATTTTATGTACAACATAAATAAAATATAAAACATATACATAACAAAAAATAACAACAAAAAAAATGCTATAGGATCAGATGCGTTTTCTTATATATCATATAAATAAAATAATATATAAACATATAAGATCACAGAAATTTGTATATGTATACTAAATAATAATCACAACTCAATAAAATATGTGATATATTTTTCTTAAAATATGTCGAAAATGCATCCAAACCTACATGTATATTTTCATTAAAAAATCCTAACTAGACACAAAACTTATTATCATGATTTTGGTTTATAGTAATTAATGTGTAATGCTTCAGTTTCTTTTTTCAGTTTTAACAACTCATTTTGTATGACATCGGTAATTTCTTTTCTAGCTTCGACGTCCGTCGCATTACGAGCCCGTAACTTACTTACCAAATCTGAGAAGTCGATGGGATTTCCAAAATTGAACGTTAATTTCTTGAATAACCGTAAATAATATGGTGGATCATTTGGCAAGACGTCATCCATTCCTATGTGCCATATAGGAATAACTATAGGTGTTACTGGCGATTCGAATATCATCCTACCTACTCCCCATTTTAGCCTCATATTTTCTTTTGTCATATTTACTTTACCTAGAGTAAAAAAATATTAAATAAGTAAGTTGTTTATTTGTACAGAGTAGCAAAATCTTACTAGAAATACGAGGCGTGTTTTTTAACTATATAAAAAGAACAAGGGCAATTTTTTCAACAATTTTATTGTTATAAAAAAGTTTGTACTTTAATCTACTTTTCAGCATAATTACCATCAATATTACAGCGCTTATCATATTATACAACCAGCTTCTGGCTTCCATCCTCGTCAAACTCTACCGTTTGCTTTGCCACAATCTTATAAGAATGCTCCTTCAAACTTAGACGATGATGAATTTATAAAGCGTCTGTTCTCTTGAATTTTTGCATCAACTTTCTGCACTAAGTCTTCTGTAATGACCGACGGTCACCCACAACGTTCCCCATCATGAACATTAATAGGGCCATCTTTAAATGCTCTAAACCATTTTCGTGCCATTCCTTCGCTCACACTATTTTCTCCATACGCTTCAATAAATTTCGACCATTTCGCGACTTATGCACGCAGAAAACGAATTACAGCTCATATTTCACAATTGGCAGGATTTGTTTGAGGCATTTTCAATACAGACGAACGAATGCCTCTATACAGCTGTAGGTACTCAACACAAATGCGCGTGACGGCAACTACAGCGCTACAGCGGCCATTTAAAAATACAGTACTTGAAAAACACGCCTCGTATGATATGTAATTGATGCATAAATTAAATGAACATTCACTAATGATTTTCAAAATATATACAAATAACATTTCTTCTAATATTTGATATTGGATGGTTAAATATATACTTCAAAATAATTTTTCGCTTTGTTTTAAGCTGATTCCATGGCTAATGCGAACAAGTAAATTATATGAATACTTTACTTTCGACGGAGGACTAGATTGTCGTGTTAAAGCAAATCTTGTCATACTGTGAATACAAAATATCCACTTTCATGCCGTCACATCATCACAACAATTCGAAATAAATTATCCAGGGCGCTGATTAGATTCCAGATCTATGAGAAACTAGTCAAATTAATAAAGATGACGTTAGAAGAACTTCTACAGAAGTAGAACAGGGAACACTGCTAAAAAGTACTAACCAATATATGACTTATATTTTCTCCAACATAAATGTAAAGAAACACTCCTTATGCCACACTCGTGCTTTATTTACGCCAATGTTGGAAAAAAGTTTTCGCGCATGGATAAGTGTACCAAATTGAGTGACCAACGTATCTACGTTTTAGAAAATTTTGGTTTATCCAGTTTGCTGCCATTTAGTATTTGTTATTTTTCACTTTTACGTGATTGAACTTTGTGCTGATTTTGTAGCCTTCATTTATTATTTTTTCTATGCTCGGTGTACCATAAGTAATAATTATATATAAGTAATATATATATACTCCAATTTATTATATAGATGCTTTTAGCGTAGACGGTAGTGATGGTGTTTCGAATTGAACAAAATATGTTCATGTTGATAGCCTGTTTGCGCAACGAAGAGAATGCAAATGGAACATGGATTTATTCATTACAATCATGTTTTGTTAAAAAATAAATACATTTTAGTTTCATCGACATATCCTTGAATTATCATAATTACAACTACAATTGCAGTATTCTTTCTATTAATTTCACTGCAGTACTATTTCAACCCAGGTCTCCTGTTTTTTTTCTGTATCTTTGAGCGTTAGAGTATTTTATTTTAACTATCAACCAGATTTGTCCCACAGAAACTCTATGAAATTAAGATAGGGGTGTCGAGGTAGCCATTTAATAAGAGAAATATTACTTTCATATTCTATCCTTTTTAAATATTCACGGCGGAGTTAAGAATTATGCGTAGAATTATTATCTTGCTCCGAGACTAAATTAATTATTCTCGTTACAAATGCAATTATGTTTGTTATGTTAATTTCTAATTTCGGATGTGCAACCTCAACACTCCCAAATAATTACCAATTCTCCCCATATTTGAGGGTATATACAGGCATGATTCTGGTGCTCGTTCTCTTACCGATCTTTAAACAAATACTCTTCTCCTAAAACCAAAGACTTCATTTTACATTATTCAACCTCTCTATAATCACTTTCGAAGATCCAGAGCCAGTCTCCTAGCATTTTGACGTCATCGACAATAGCTCGATCACTAAAATACAGTTGACTTTCAATTGCCCTGCTACTCCTGCTAAGTTGATGATAACTAACTGTTAATATGCGAGTTATATCAATAATCGTTTTCCACATTTTAACATTAATTTTTTGATTATTCTGGAAACCCTTACTACATTGTATTAGTTTTATTGGCAATAAGAGATAATTGTATTCTACGCAGCACCATTTGCAATCGCCAATAATGTCAATGTGGAGATGTGCTAATTGCTTTTGTACGGAATATATTTAAGATAATTGAACAAATTTGATTTATAAAATTTCAATTACATGGACTTTCATCTCTTTTCATTTTATGCGTATTTTGTGTATGACATTAGTTTTTTTATTAAATTAATTCATTTCAGTATTATATATTCTTCGTACATGTAAATCATCATAAAATATTATTTCAGTTTTTTCACCCATATCTTCATGTGTAATTATTGCAAATTTCATAAAAATTAAGAACCATTTCTTCAAAATTACTTAGTAGGCTATCTTTCGTTTTCTTGTAATTAGATAATTATATCCTAAAAGCCAAACACACTGGGCGTTTAGCTAACAAGGTTTAAAATTTTAATGCGGATTTATTCTGTGAGTTTTACTGCGAATTCAGGTGCGACACTATGATTATCTGCTGATGATGACAACTTAGTTGTCGAAATATATATACAAAATACAAACGTTTATGTGATAAGACATTTTATTTACCTTTTTTTGATTAATTTATTTAAAATAATAAAAAATACTTGTCCGAAAACGTCCGCAGAATTTCCATATTGCAAAAAAAATTGCAACTCAAAATTAGCACAACAATGAGCTGTTAACTAACATGAACATTCGAATAAAATACAAGGCATAAAAATTTTCATAACATTCCTCGTACCTCTGATACAATATCCATACAACTTTTCTTCCTTTTTTTTTTCTTCCTTGCTCCAAAAACGTCGCCAAAATATTTTACGGATTTAGTATTAATTTTAAAAAGTCTTCAATATAACATTCTGGCATACTAATAATATATTGGGTCTGGGAAAAAGTTCGTGGCGTTTTTTCAGTAAAATTCAATATTCATTTAAACCGAATATGCTCCATTATTATCGACAATGTTTCGCCATTTTTTTGGTAGATCCATGATCCCATCGGTGAAAAACTTCTGTGGTTTCTGGTCGAAAAACTGAATCAAAGTTTTCATTCTTTTGAAACCAACTTAATTCCATTGAGAGAGTTCATAAACAGATGATAGTCAGATGCTATATGTAAGGTGGGTGCATAAAACTTGCCCAAACTCTCTCAATTTTTGACGGGTCATCAATGTGTGGTCGGGCGTTGTCATGATGGAAGACAACACCTTTCCTATTAATCAATTCGGGCCGTTTTCTTTCAATCGCCTGGCGTAATCTCTCTAGTTGTGCATAGAGTTGAGAATCAATCGTTTTGGAAGTAGCTCTAACGATTCCCCTCCATACCACCATACACACAGCATCAAATGTTGGCTTATTGTTTCCTTTATCCACGATCTTTTACGCTTCCGATTATCGTACGTAATCCATTTTTCATCTCCGGTTATTAAACGTTTCAGAAACGGCTTTTCATTCCGTTTCAGCAGCGCATCGCAGATGTTAATTCGGTCAATCATGTTTTTCACGCTCAACTCATGAGGAACCCATACGTCAAGCTTTTTTTTGTAACCAGCTTTGTGTAAATGGTTCAAAACAGTTTTGTGGTCAATGCCTAGCTCCATGCCAATATCGACACTGCTGATATGCTTATCTTGTTGGAATTTCATCAGATTTTTCAGTGATTGGACGACCGCAGCGTGACTCATCTTTCACATTGAAATTTCCAGAACAAAGCGAAACCATTTCCGCGCAACAGATTTCGATAAAGTACCTTCACCGTACACAGCACAAATTTTATCACAAGCCTGCGCAGCGTTCTTCCCCTTATCATAATAATATTGCAGAATATAGCGAAATTTCTCATTATTCTTCTCCATTTTCAAGTGCGAATAACTTTCCAACCACTGCACCGATTACAATGTTTCTACGCTCAAACTAACGTTCGGAAGGTCATCTAAAAAACGAGCCCTCGGTGGTGTCGCTGTGACTTGTTGTTCTTTAGTTATCGGCAACCAATGCCATCTATCGGGAAAAACGCCACGAACTTTTTCCCAGACCCAATATATGTACATAACTCCCAAGATCGATTACATATATTTTTTTATTTTATAGATGTTTTAGCCTAATATTAACAATAAAATTTTTCTCTCTCAAACTAGTTTACTAGTTTACTAGTTACGTCAATTAGTATCAATATATATATAATTTCATAATAATTAGTATAAAAACCCATAATTACAAAACGTTTACAATGTTCAGCAGTGATAATAGTAAAGAAAAACACACGTTAATGGTTAATTAATGCACATATATATATATATGTATATATGTATATATATATATATACATACATACACACATATATATATATATATATATATATATATATATATATATATATATAACATTAACGTCTGTTTTTTTTACTTTTAACGTTTAGTAATTATGGGTTTTTATACTAATTATTATGAAATTAACAACAAAAGTAAAAGAAAACACGTTAATGTTAATTAATGTACATTACACTGATATATATATGCATATGTACATACGTATGAAATGCAAGAGAGAATCGAGAACTTACTCAAATGCGCATGTCACAAAATATAAAAAATAAAATGTGCAATTTCATTCAAACTTTTGTATTCTTATAATTTAAAATGTGTCAAAAAAATATATTTATTATAAGAATATTACATGAAAAATAATTGAACAGGCATTTAAATTTTAAGATGAATGCGCATGTTCTACTGGGCAAATAAAAATACATTTATCACGATTGTGTTTTTATTTGTATAACTTAGATGATTAAATGGATTGAAATAAAATTGTATAAAAAAAACACAAAAAAAGTTCATTTAATAGTTTGCAAAGTTAACTAATAATTGAAAATTCAAATACCTTAAGCAAAGGTTCGAATTTTATTTTATATCTTTAATATCATATGTACTTAAAACTTTAAAAGTATTTCTAATTATACAAATAATTTTTAAGTTTGCTTAAGAACAAAATCAATTACTTTCTGTCTTAAGTTTGCATAAAAAAACATTAATTTGATTATTCTATAAGTATACCTTTTATAATTAGCTCTGACGTACATTATTATTGTTGTACATTATTCTAATTTGTCTAGATATGTACGTAAATATACATAATCTATGACGATTTGATAACCAAATTATAATGATATTTACATTAATATATTAGGTTTACCGGATTTTGTGAAAACAGATTTTTTATTGTTCAACGCCTGTACCGTCATAATAAAGCAAACAAAGCAGATCATGAAAAGCAATAAAATAAACTTGATTATTGTTTTTCATTAGCAAAACCATGTAGTATAAGTTTAGTTTATCATGTTAGTATTATTTATTATTTATAGTTATTATTTATTATTAAAATAAAATACTTAAGATATCTTAATGTATTGTAACAACGTCTAGTACTTAAATGAAAATGAAAATTATAAATTTTTAAAGAATTACTTTATCAAATATTTTGATAAAGTAAACTTCTAAGAGGAATTACAAATTTCAAAATAACAATGCATCAGTTGAATTTGATGGAGCCTGTGGTTTATTGACTTGATCAATAAGGTTAATATATAACCCCTTTCCACAATTAACTATTTGTAAATTCTGTATACGTATTTCGACAACCAAGTTGTCATCATCAGCAGATAAAATCAAAGTGTCGCACCTGGTAAAACACGGCGAAAAAATTGTACGAAAAATATACTCCGTACGCGATCCGCATCGTTGAAAACCAAGATGTGCACTGTGTCTGTTTCACAAGGTTTTTAAAAATACTTTTACTTAAACTAACATGCACTACACCGAAAAAGGTTATTATGGTCAAAAATGTGTGTGATTTATGTGTGTTTTATGATATTGTTCCTCTTGTCTTTCAGTAGAGAAAAAAGGGGCGTTTGCAGGGGGCCGGCGTCATAAACATTTACCAGATGGCCTGAATTCTTTACGATGTGCATGCTTTCATACGCGTCCAGTTCGCGATAATTGTACACGTTCTTTATCAAATGTAAACAATCCATATTAACACTGTGGTTATTTTCTAATACATGTCTCGCTATACCCGATTTTTCCGGTCGGTTGAATTTTATGTGCGAAAGGTGTTCTTTATACCTGGTTTCGATCGATCTTTTGGTTTGGCCGATGTATTGTTTATTGCACTCTAAACATTCAATTCGGTAGATTCCCGATTTTTTATTCTCTTCAATTTTGTCTTTTGCATTTCCTAACAGCAATTTAAGGGTATTATTAGGGCGGGAACATACCTTAAACCCTTGATCTTTAAAAATACTATTCAGATTTTTTGTCACACGATGGAAAGGTAAACAAACAAAATACTTTTCCCGATTGCTCTGTGGTGAAAGACATGTGGTGTCACGGATTGTTTTTCTTATGTTGGCCTTTCTAATTAATCCATTGATTATTTCCGAATCGAAACCGTTGTATACCGCGATATTCTTAATGAGGTTCAATTCTCTTTCATATCTTACTTTTGTTAATGGGAAATTGATCAAGCGATTAATCAGAAAATTGAATGAAGCCATCTTCTGTTGCATGCTGTGATTTGAGTCAGCCGTAATGAATCTATTGACATTGGTTTCTTTTCGGAAAATATCAATTTCTATTTTGAGATCTTTCTTAATAACTAAGGTGTCCAAAAAAGGCAACTTGTCATTGTTTTCTTTTTCTACTGTGAATTTAATTGTCGGGAATTTTGAATTTAACTGTTTAACGAAATCATTTAAGTTGCATTTTTGTGTATTGAAAACCGCGAAAATATCATCGACATACCTGACCCAAATTCTAGGAAAATATTTAGCTTTATTTTTTAGTTCTATTTCAAAATTACTCATGAACAGGTCCGCTATGAATGGAGAAAGACAATTGCCCATTGCAGTTCCCTGTTTTTGTTCATAGAACTTCCCTTCGAACTGAAAACAATTTTGGGACATGCAAAGGTTTGTTAATTTCACGTATTCCTTTATTTTCTCTGGTTCGATCTTATTTTTGTGAAGCAATTCTTCTAAATATTTTAAAGTTTCTGGGATCGGTACCGAAGGAAACAATGACGTTACGTCGAATGAAACTAAAATTTCTCCTTTTTCTAATTTACAATCTTTGATCCTTTGGATAAATTCTAATGAATTATTGACTGAGAGACTTTCAAGTTTTTCGGGCAAATTTTTGTATTCATTCACTAGCCATTTCGATAACAAGTAAGTAGGGGAGTTGATCCCTGAGACAATTGGTCTCATTGTGTTGCCTGGTTTGTGTATTTTAGGCAAACAATATAGTCTAGGGATCAACGGATTACTTACACTTAGCCTATAATTCAGATTCGGGGTTATTAACTTTGAACAACTTTTTAACGCGTTTTTTGTGTCGGATGATTCGGAAATAATCAATGGATTAATTAGAAAGGCCAACATAAGAAAAACAATCCGTGACACCACATGTCTTTCACCACAGAGCAATCGGGAAAAGTATTTTGTTTGTTTACCTTTCCATCGTGTGACAAAAAATCTGAATAGTATTTTTAAAGATCAAGGGTTTAAGGTATGTTCCCGCCCTAATAATACCCTTAAATTGCTGTTAGGAAATGCAAAAGACAAAATTGAAGAGAATAAAAAATCGGGAATCTACCGAATTGAATGTTTAGAGTGCAATAAACAATACATCGGCCAAACCAAAAGATCGATCGAAACCAGGTATAAAGAACACCTTTCGCACATAAAATTCAACCGACCGGAAAAATCGGGTATAGCGAGACATGTATTAGAAAATAACCACAGTGTTAATATGGATTGTTTACATTTGATAAAGAACGTGTACAATTATCGCGAACTGGACGCGTATGAAAGCATGCACATCGTAAAGAATTCAGGCCATCTGGTAAATGTTTATGACGCCGGCCCCCTGCAAACGCCCCTTTTTTCTCTACTGAAAGACAAGAGGAACAATATCATAAAACACACATAAATCACACACATTTTTGACCATAATAACCTTTTTCGGTGTAGTGCATGTTAGTTTAAGTAAAAGTATTTTTAAAAACCTTGTGAAACAGACACAGTGCACATCTTGGTTTTCAACGATGCGGATCGCGTACGGAGTATATTTTTCGTACAATTTTTTCGCCGTGTTTTACCAGGTGCGACACTTTGATTTTATCTGCTGATGATGACAACTTGGTTGTCGAAATACGTATACAGAATTTACAAATAGTTAATTGTGGAAAGGGGTTATATATTAACCTTATTGATCAAGTCAATAAACCACAGGTCAAAAGCTCTAGTAATCTGAATAAAATCCAATATTTTCCATAAAATCCAATACGCCGAATATTAAGGCATAGAATCTAAGTGTCTCGTTGCAGAAGATGGTGTTACCGAAGGTTAATATTTAGGCCCTTTAATATTTCCATTATTTGTTAATGATATATCCGAGAAAGTTGTACAACTCTAAAACTCTAATATATGCTCGAATATTATAAAAATTTTAAAGTGATTCGTAGTGTTGATGACTACATGATGCTGCTGAAAGATCTTTATAAATTATTAGGATGGCATATAAGTGCGAAAGGAAGTCTTTCAGCAAAACTTATTCATCACGATATTGTGAAATAAATTACGAAATGATAGACAGTTTTCTCTATTTTAACGAACATTCGATTTTTTCGCAAAAATTTATATAGTTGAAAAAATACTGTTCATTAAGGAATGATCGTCTGCTAACATTTTCTAAAATTCTAAAAGGGATTTTGGAAAAACTATATGTAACTCTTTCGGCTTACTCCTGAGAGAAAAGAAACTTTGTAACACGTTGTCAAAATGTAACTTTTGAATACGTAAATGCGTTATTTCTGAAGTTTTAATAATTTTTCAGTTAAAGTAAAGAGCTTATGTTCTGCTAGTCCAAAAACTACTGCCTTATGCGGCGCCACGAAGGATAAATTTGAACATTTTTATTTTTGAAAAGTCACTATACATTAAGGAATGCTCGTCTGCTAATATTTTCGGAGGTCCTAAAAACGATTTTGAAGTCAAAACATATGTAACTGGTTTGACTTACTCCTCAGAGAATAGAAACCTTGAAACACAGTGTTAAAATGTAACTTCTGAATACGTAAATGGATTATTTCTGAAGTTTGAATAATTTTTCGGTTAAAGTAAAGAGTTTGTATTCTACTAGTTCAGAACTACTGCCTTATGCACTACGAAAGTTAAATTCGAAATTTTTTTTGGACGAAAATCTAAATTTTTTCAAAGGGATATACA
>JAVIWB010003526.1:0-480237 GCA_031893035.1 Dermolepida albohirtum | reverse complement strand
CCACTGATATGTATGTACTTACATATGTGTATAACAGCTCTAAAAAGGTTATTAAGAACATATTAATTGGAATGAAATATGAATAATATTCTTAAAATTCCTTAAACGCTTCAGTTACCTTTCGCGAACATACTTTTTAAATAATAAAAAATAAAAATATACTACGTGAACCATATTTAGGTATTTATGTCATCAAAATCATTTCTTTGTCATTATACATACGACTAGCATTTCTAATAACAACAAATTAATAATTTAGTATGAAATGGAATATTCTCAGGATGGCACGTAGGTGGCGGTGTAGGTCATGAATGGATACTATTTTCTGAGCCTAGTATATGATGTCATTCGACCTGCAAATTGTCATTCATTAATAATAATAATATGATTTACTATATGCCCAACAGTAAAAACCAAATAACGTATACCAAGTGCACAAAATACATATAACAAAAATATCTAATTTTAAGTAATAATTTTCTATTAATTAGTGAACGATGTAATAGAAGGAAAAGTTCCATTTCCATAATGTAACTTGCAGCTATTGAAAGGCTCGAAGTTGTACTGCCTCGGTAGTTTAATTGGTTAGAGCGACCGTCTGGGTAACGCTATCGATAGGTTCGAATTCCCTTCGAAATTGAAAATTTTTCACCGATTTTTCTGTTAATTAATGATGTAATGGTAATTTTGGTGGAGCCTGTGGTTGATTAACTTAATCACTTAAGATTGATATATAACCCCTTTTGACATTAGTATTCAAATCCTGTATACGTATTTCAACAACTAAGTTATCATCATCAGCAGATAATTAAACAATATCGTACCTGGAAAACTACGGCAAAAATCTCCATGAAACAAATTCTGTACACGATCCCTTCGCCTTCGACGGTACAGATTGTGTACAGAATTTGTTTCGTGCGCGTTTTTGCCGTAGTTTTCTTGCACCTGGAAAACTGATTAAGCAGTGTCGCACCTGTTTAAATATCTGCTGATGATGACAACTTAGTTGTCGAAGTAGGTATACAGAATACAAAAATTAATGTGGAAAGGGGTTGTATATCAACTTTAAGTGATTAAGAATGATGTAATAACAGTTAATTTTCATTACATACATTGTGTCTGAAATCACAAATCATAGAATACATCACTGTAATAGATATATGCGTTCCTGCACATTTGATAAATAGGCATAACATCCCTTTTACACGTGGAACGTTTGCATTTGATGCATCATAACTAAACAGTCAATTGAATGTATGAATCACATACTTCATAATCAACAACAAGCCAATATTAAAATTTTTATTTGGATATATGTATGTTACATGTCAATCATGTCAATTCTTCGTTCGTTTACAACAAGATCATTATCTTATTCACCATATATAAACTGGTCGCACATATCTTTGATGTTTATATCAGGATGTTTAAATTACATAACGCAGCGATAAATAAATTGTAGTTTCCGAAGACGCATTGGCGCCCAAGATTCTTTGCCCAAATGTGGTTAGCCCTTAGTCTGAGTCATGCGTTTTAGGATTTTTCCATTTAGACGCTTATAAAGTGTAAAATGTATGTATTTATAAAGCACGGTACAGTACCCGAAAAGTCAGCGATTCATGGTATTGTATCCTGTGTCCAGAAAGGAACACACTTAAGAGCTATCTTATTGAAGCTCGCCAGAATAGACCTTCTAAGAATCAACAAGACCCGAAAAGTCAACGATTTATACGGTGACAGTAAGAAACATCAGGATGAATTTACTTATATAGATATATGTATATATATCTTAAATGTAACTATTGTCAGGTGTATCGGTCTGATAATACATAGTTACGTTTAAGATATTAAGAGTACGGTCGATTATACAGTCCTTACTAAGGTATATATACACTGCTCTTTCTCTTTTTCTCCTCGTCTCTGTCTCTCTCTCTCTCTCTATATATATATAATTTTTGGTTACTTGTTTCACTTTATAGGCTTAGTAAATAAGCATAATTAAAATATATCAGGTAACCACAAAAAAGAACATTAATTTAGAGTATCATTAACGAAAAATACGTAATGCTTACAGTAAAATAGGTGGAACTGTACTAAATGCTTATTATTCAGAACGCAGTCGACCCAGACAGGGTACCCAAGCAAATACTACACATAAAAAATTTACAGACACCTTTTCTATTTATAAAAATCAAATGTTTATAGAATAGAGTAAGTAAATATCCCATGAACATATTATCTAGTACATTAGGTTTTAAAAAATATACTGCATTAACAATAGAAATTTTAAAGATTTTTAGTTTCAATAATACTCTATATAGGAAGTTTACATGTAACATTTGAGGCCGAGATTTTGATATTGTTGTAATTTAGTTGATGGCAACTTCGAATTAGTTCACATATATGTAATGTAGTTGATTTGCATTCAAATAAACTAATCTATAATCTACGTAAAGGAGACAGTAAATATTTTTTTCTATACACAAAACAAGTAAAAAATTATAAAAAAGATAAATTTAGTTAAAAGTATATATATTTTCACTAAACTTTATTTCTTCCATCTTTTGTAAGAGTTTTATTCTATTACTGACAGCACGAGTAATATCAGCAAGACTTGTAGAAGTTTTTCTTTTGTTTCTATATCACGTGAATTGACGATATATATTGTATATACATACAAATCAACTTTTCTACGAGTATAGTTTGACAAGTAGTGAAAATGACAAATAGGTGGCCCTCTAATTGGTAAAACAAATGCACTGTAATTTAGGTTGCCTATTTATAAGTTTACATTCCGATATTTAGATAAATCGGTTGATTACTTTATTTTTGACAGCTGATTGAAAAAGAAGCAACACGTCGTTTTGTTAAAATGGGAAAAGCAGAGTATCGTGCGGTGATTAAATACTTCGTAATTAAGGGTATGAAAGCTACCGAAATAAAAGATGAATTACGGGAAACATTAGGTGAATCTGCTCTATCATCCGCCAGAATAAGTAGATGGGTAAATGCATTTAAACGTGGTAGAACAAACTGTGTTGATGCAGCACGCTCTGGAGCACCCAAAATCGTGACTTCTACGGAAATGATTATAAAAATCCATAATATTATTACGCAAGATCGACGACTCAAAGTGAGAGAGATAGTAGACATGGTAAACATTTCAACAGAACGCGTACACTATATTTTAACGAAAGAATTGGGCCTTTCCAAGCTTTCGGCAAGATGGGTGCCGCGATTGCTCACGACTGATCAAAAGTTCACTCGCTTGCGCAATTCCAATGAGTGTTTGGACCTTCATAAGCGGAATCCGGTTGATTTTTGTAGGCGATTTGTTACTTGCGATGAAACTTGGATACACTACAGTACACCCGAAACTAAACAACAGTCGAAACAATGGTTAGAACGTGGTTCTGCAACTCCAAAGAAAGCGAAAACCACTTTATCGGCAAACAAGGTGGTGGCATCAATTTTTTGGGATTCAAAGGGCATTTTGCTCATTGATTACCTTCACAATGGTGCCACAATAAACGGACAATATTATACAGAACTTCTACAAAAATTAAATGTTGAGATTTGTACTAAACGGCCAGGAATGGCAAAGAAAAAGATTCTGTTTCACCAAGACAACGCTGCCTCGCATACCAGCATAGTTGCGATGTCCAAAATCCATTGCATTTCCAATTAGTTGCATTTCCAATTAGTACCGCACACGCCTTATTCGCCTAGCCCTTTCCGACTTCCACCTTTTTCCGAAATTGAAAACGGCACTAGGTGGAAAGAAATTTTCGTCTAACGACGAGCTTATCATCTTCGTAAATGAGTATCTTGCAAGCCTTCAGGAATCGTATTTTAGAGATAGCATAAGGGCATTTGAGCACCGTTGGAATAAATGTATTGCTCTTTTAGGAGAATATATTGAAAAATAAAAATTATTTTGTATTTAAAAAATTCGTTTTTCTTTTCCATTCTCACTACTTGTCAAACTAGCCTCATATATACAATCTATTAGTCCCTGGTACCACTAGTGGTGTCGAGTATACTTCTTGTGAAAGTTCTCCATTTATTTCTATCCATTGCCATGTCCTAGCTTCCGTTCTCGTCCTCCCCTTTTTCTCGATAGTCTTTGTTATGGCTTCGTTCCAAGTCTGTTTCGGCCTTCCTCTCTTGCTAACTTTTTGAATCTGGGCTCTCCATATTTCTTTTACTGGCCTTGTATCGTCCATTCAAATCGACTTTTGTATATATATATATATATACATAAGTATAAGTAGCTCGCCATTCACCGTAACGGCAGCTCCTTCCTCATTTCAAAAGAAATAAGGACCCATGATCCCGCCAGCGTGTAAACCGCACCAAACAGTCAATTTTAATTACTATAATGGTGATTCGTTAACGGCTTGAGAATTGTAATTGTCTTCGCTCTAAATACGGCAATTTTGCTTATTGACGTAGTCATTTAACCGGAAATAAGCTTCATCACTAAACACAATTCTTTGATAAAAATGCTCATCTTCAGTCAGTTTCAAATGAGCCCAATTAGCAAAAATGCGACGCAAACGATGGTTGTTTGGCTTGAATTCTTGTACGAGCTGTAGTTTATAGGCACGTAGGCCAAGATCCTTACGTAAAATTTTCCACGTAGTCGAAGGATAAAGGGCAACAAGTTGAGAACGACGACGAATCGACATTTCGGCGTCTTCTTCAATACTTCACGCAACAGCAGCAATATTCTCTTTAGTACGTACATTTCTTTGTCTCGTTGATGGTTTTGAATCGAGAAGAATAAAATTAGTGCGAAAACGATCAATAACTGCACGAATTGCTTGCTCACTAGGCCAATTATGTTGACCGTAAAATGGACGAGCTGCTCTATGAACTTTGCGAAGAGATTTATTTTTTTTAAAGTAAATTTCCACAATTTGGAAGCGTTAAACGAGTCATGATAACTTGCCAAACCTTACTGAACAGAAATGTCAACACGATTTGACATTATCAACTGTCAAACCATAGTTATAGATATCGATAGTTCTCATGCAGTTTGAAAAACACTCATTATAATGATAACGTCATAGTTATTGAAAATATTAGCACGTAAATGTCTTTGTTCTCACATATAGATAAAAACTGTTAAAATTAGAAAATTCTTCCAATTTTCTATACTTTATCCACTGTACTATTTACTATGCCAAGTATTAATATAAGATTTTAAAGTAATACTGCCAAAATAAGATTAAAAAATTTGGACTCGTGGGGGAATCGAACCCTCCGACCTTTACGATGAAAATTTCAGTGTAATGCTCTTACCACTAAGCTAACGAGTCTTCGCTACACTAGTTTATAATTGCTATACTTTAGTTATGTCTGCATGATAATGTTTTTATTTTTATTTTTGTATTTTTAATTAATTAGAAAATCAACTGAAATTTATTTATCTTCAAATAAACATATATATTTACATATTCACTTCAAGGCAAATAAATTTTAGTTGACTTTCATATATATATATATATATTACTCAATAATAATCTTACTACCTTTACCATTTATTCGAACAAATTCTAATTACTTGAAACAATATGGGATGGAAAAGTTGCCTGAAAATATAAAGATAATTGAAATTAATATCAAAGAATATGTTATTGATCAATTTAGATATTATTTACTATTAAAAAATAAATTCATTAAAAAGAAAATTTAGTTTTTTTGTAGAGCACTGACAAAGTACATTTATGTATTGTAATAATCAGTAATGGTTATTTATCTGATATTTTTATCGCAAATAAATGATAAGGTATATTCCAATTTTGGTTTATAAATATATTAATTGAACAATAGTTTTTTCGTATGATCCGTTTGCTTAGTGGTAAGAGCGTTGCACTATTTGATCACGCAAAGGTCGGAGGGTTCGATTCCCCCACGGGTCAACATGTTTTTTGTTGTTTAACACTATATTTTCGGAAGTTTGATGTCTTAAGTGTGTATAAATTGGTGGAGAAGTCATTTGTGATCTAGACATTACTCATGTTTGTCATTTGAGATTGAAATATATTCTCAAATAAATATTGTCATTTAATACTTAAGTTCAAAACGCATTTCGTGCTTATATTATGTTGCAAATGGCTTGATGCTTGCTGTATATTTTATGTAATGTATTATGCCCAAAAATTACTTTAAAGACAGTCAGATTGAGATAATCACACAAATGTTGTAATAACTTTGATCAATTTATCGCCATCTATTCTCGAGGTGTCTCTCTATTTCCTATAGTAAAAGTAACGCCTATATGTAAGAATTTGCGTTTAGAGTAATAAACAACTACAATTTGATGCCAAAAATGTGGCTGAGACATGTACTTGGATAATACGTTCACTATATGATCATGCGATGAAGAGACATTGTAGCAATTGGAAGGGCAAGGCAAGTACTACTCATAGATGGTCTAATACAGATGACAATTGCTGGAACAGTGTTGGAATATTGCTCACAAAGCACCTTTAGAGGATAATACTTGGACATCAACTCCAACAATCCCAAATATGGTAATCCTATATATCAGATAAAATCAGAAGAACAGATTATAAATACAAGGTCGGGACAACCATAATGGCCGCAAACATTATTAGATGAACTGTAATAAAGATAAAATTGTTGTATACACATATACCATGTGAGCGTGAATGAAAATATGTATATCGGCGAAACGGGTAGATCCGAAAAAGGCAGAATGAAAGAGCACTAAAAATGATAATATGCTCAATATGTCTAGTAGAACAATCATACAATTGCACCGAACTACGGAAAAAGAAAACCAGACCAAACGAGAATTGAAAGAAAGAGACCACATGACTCCACCAAAATCCATAAGTACACCGGAAATGGTAATTTAAGATATCTTACTACCAGTACTTGCAGAAGACCAGCAACCACACTACTAAGAGAGAGGAAGAATAAGTAAGAATATCCCACTGAAAAAAGAATAACAAATCTGTGTAGAAGATTACAAAGAGGGCTGCTGTGCTAGACACAAATAAAGACGGACAATAACGTACTGAGAGCTTTGCTTAGTGGATAGTTAACGTTCTTCTGGGGACATCAGATGCCACTCCTTTGTATTTAGCCTTATCCGGTCAGTTGGGGGTGTGATGGAATGGACTGGTATTTTCCTTGCTACTTGTGGGAACAGGACAGTGCAAAACCAGAAGATTGAAAAAATAGAGAACGATATGTGGGAGGTTCTGAAGTTATCAGACAACGATCCTCCATAACGAAATAAGTTAAGAGAGTAACAACGATGAATCAGCTTCATCTATTCAGCAGCGATGTTGAGGGTCGACACTGTAAGGTAGTAGATTTGATGTCCTACGGGGAGACGCGATATAGATAGATCACCCACTATTTCTAAGACTAAAGTGGAAAAGCTGATGAAACAAGGCCCAGATTACATAAAGACTAAAAAAGCGTAACCAACCCTAGCTTCAATAGGCATATGTAAAGAAACTGAAGAATAGCGAGCATGGGGACCATAATCGATCTAAGTAGGTCGCATGGGTTTAACGGCCATCTCAAGTGATTTTAAATCTTAAAGGTTAATGAGGTCGAGATTAATGAGGTTATATGATCACAGCATATTATGCTGAGAAATCCTAAAACTGTTTGACGCAAACCAGTTTTAATCAAAGGTTCGAATGGTACTTGTCGAAGTGGTATTTCTAAGTTTCGGCCATTACTAATGCCAAAACAGCTCCTTCCTAGTGGCTTTTCTTGACATAGAGGCTATTTTAAAAAATATTTTAATGACTTCAATCAACCGGTTCTGACAGGATTGGAACATATGCATAATTTGACAAACTGCAACAGAAGTCTGTGCCAAAATGTAAAACAAAACAATCACTATGAGAGACGATTATTTCCACCCCCGTTGTTGTAAATAATTTGATCAAGGATGTTTAATAACTAGAAAATATAGACGCAGAGTTTGCTGATAATTTTGTTAGTATCCGGAAATAATTTCTTATATATAGTGATGATGAGTTTCATGAGAAATGCATTCAGAATTATAAAAAGATCTTATTTAAAAGAACTTCTGGTAATCCACACAAAATTGAGGTGAAGAGACTACATTAGCTTTAGCAATATAAAGCCGTTAGTCAGAAGTTCAAATTGACTAACGAAGCAAAATATTCATACATAACCCTTGATGCGAAATAAAGTTGAACAAACTCATAACCAAAGAGACAAAAATAGTAACACATATATGTATGTATGTGTACTGACGTTACGGAAGAATTTGTACAGTAGTTAAATGCAGTGGTAGTAAGGTCAAAGTTTACCTATGGAGCAACGGTCAGTGACCCTAGTAGAGCTTCTGCAGGCTCTACTACGAATCACTGGAGCAATGCGAATCGTTTCCCTGATAGCCATTGTAGAGTTATTTCTAAAAATGAAAGTCATAGTTGCGATCTTGGTACCCCACAATTTCACTGAAGGTTATATAGATACTACTGAAAGAATACTGGATAAGCCTTTATTACAAATGTCATGAAATTATTTTAAAAAACCAATTGAATACCAAAGCATTCCTTGACCGGTATCAAAATACCGGTCAAGGAACAGTGAAGGATCGAATGATGGGACTACTATTGCCAGATATGTGGATAGTTCATAATCCAACATTTTTGTGTTTTTCAGTTTACGATTATAAGCTCTTGCTTATAATTGTAGACTGTACTCCACATCTTGCCGAACTTTGCTCAGCAAGTCTCGCTTTGTCAATTTTACAGGGTTTTTTGTAAAAGAGAAGAAATATCTCGAGAATAATATACTTTTGGCATGATTATCATTTGTGAACGTAAACTCTTAGATTGCACACTACCACACTACGACCTTCATGTTAAACACTCAGTGCAACGCTTACCACTAAAACTAACGAGTCATCTTTTGCTGCTGCCCATCTACAAATGTACATATGTACTTACTATTGTAAATAATAAAAAGAATACAATTCATTTATTAGTAATAAAGTAACTCAGTCTTGACGCGTATTAACAGTGTACCACTAAGCTGACTCATCGATTACTACTGTTTATTTATACATATACTTATACATACATGCATTTATAATTCTCACACATTGGTATTTTAAACTAATTACATATTAATATCAGATAACAATCACTGTTGATACGCGGTTTAAAATCAGGTGATATTATAACAATTCAACTGTTTTGATAAAATTAACGTAGTTTTATTGAATTTAGTAATCTTTATACATTTCTTTTTTCTGTTTTATTTCTTAATGAAAGTTAAGAATATTTTTTTTCAATATAAAATTTTGCACAAAAAGATTTTTTATCTAAAACAAAAATTTATCATAATATATAAATAATATGAATGAAATCGTTTACACGTTTACCTTTAGTGGGACAAGCGTATGTAAATTGAACAACGGTTTGTTAAAAGGAGTTCTATTCAATCAAAACTCGCAAAAATGCAACTAAACCTGTTAATTATTGATAATGAAATTAGTATATTAAAATAAATCCCAAATATCAATCCAAAGGAATCCAAATATGTCTTAAAGACTTCAGCTGTCGTTATCTGTACTTTCTTCATCTTGGTTTCCGGACTGGAACTGCGTCTTCAGTACTTCTGCTACGGACGTTTCGTCCCCACTTGTTGCGTTTACCGTAAACCCACACACATTGACCAGTAACTAAACGCCCTTTACCATCACCATTTCCAAAAAGCAGAATGTCGTCGACTCCTTAATTTTCAACATATTTGTCCAGTATTTTTTATTGCAAAAATTAAATTGTCATCAATATCCTAAAAGACAACAATTTCTCTAAACATAGTATTCAACGCACCCTAGACCGACATCTTAAACCTATAGTTCCACTACCCAATACTCAGCATACATCAGCCCTGTCTCTAAAGCCCATCTAACTTATATATAACACATTGCTGATCGTATCGGTAGAATACTTCTTAAAAACAACATTAGGACTATCTTTAAACCTCATTCGAAACTTTCAGATCAATTTTCTGTAAAAGACCGTAATTCTCTAGAAGCACTTGATGTATATATATCGGCAAACAATATTAAAACCGTTTTAAACCCCATTCAAAACTTTCAGATCAATATTCAGTAAAAAACCGTAATTCTTTAGAAGCACTTGGTGTATATATATTGGCGATACAAAGCCCAGCCGACTTATATATCACATCACTTGGTATCGTTAGAATACTTCTTAAAAATAACATTAAAACCATCTTTAAACATGCATTCGAAACTTTCTGATCTATTTTCAGTAAGAGACCGCAATTCCCTAGAAGCATCTAGTGTATATATATTGGCTATACAAAGCGGTTTGTCGACACTTGCGTTTCGTAAATTGAAATTGTACTAGGTTGCTGCACGTAGCTGGTTCTGAAAAATCAGTGAATCTATGTACTTCAAAACATCGTAATAACCTAAACTGTGAGGGTTACCCCCTAAATAACATCTGACAATCCTATCTCCAAACAACTCAACTGCAATGACAACACACAACACAAAACACACTTACAGGTGTCCTAAGCAAGCGGAGACGAAACATTGGCAGCAGACGTTCTGAGGACGTGATTCTTGCCCGGAAACCAAGATGAAAGAAAGGATCCAAATTTTGAATTGTAATAAATTTTGAACTGTTAACCAATACCTAAAGATAGCTGTTTAACATTTAATCAGTGGAAATAACTCGTCATAATCAAAAGGAAATCTAAGTTCTAATTTAACCCAAAATAATATATAATTTATGTTTATCTACAAGAAAAATAATAAGGAAGGAACAACAAACAGATTCTCGATCCAAATCAATTACCAGTTATCTTTACTATGCTTAATTAAATTTACACAGAAAAAAACATTCTGTTTGATCTAAGTAACGTGAAGTTAATATATCTATACTATTTTAATTTTTTGAGTAGTAGGTTTGACACTTTTTATCGAGTCACAGCTTGTAAGTCTGTGGGGAGGCTTGTATAAACACTTCACTATATAAAGTTTATTTAATATAAAAACATAAGAAAATATTATATGTAATGTTGCTGAACAATTGATCTTGTTCGTTCAGGATGTAACGAAGAACTCACTTGTCTACCTCTTTCCTAGCAGCTAAACTCAGTCGTTTAGTGCTAAGGGTGGTCATATTCTTAGAAATGATAAATATATATGTATATATACAATTGTAAAATATGACAACATAGTTCTAGGAAAGAAGTAATATATATATATATATATATATATATATATAAATATATAAAGGGATCTCTTTTGGGTCCTCTTTTGCCTGTACGTCAATGACCTTCCGCAGCATATCACGCAAATGGTTGTGCAATACGCTGATGACACAACGTTTCTTTGTAGAGGGAAGAGCGATCAGCAACTTGGAGAAGGGGCTCACGAAACGCTGTCGGAGGCCATGGCATGATTTTCGGCAAACAAGCTGGTCCTGAATGAGGCCAAAACTGTCAAACTGGCATTCACTTCCAAAAGGAAAGAAACTCCCGCGAATGCAGGGTCAGTCAAAATATTGGGAATACATTTAGATACCAGACTAACCTGGAAGGATGAAGTGGACGCCCTCTCGAAAAAACTCTCTTGTGCAATATATGCTGTGCGGAGAATCAGAGCCATCACAAATAAGGAAACTGCAAAAACAGCTTATCACGCACTTTTTCACTCGCGGATGGCATACAGTGTCCAACTATGGGGCGATTCAGTGCATGCCAATGACATTTTTAATTTACAAAAGAAGGCATTACGAATAATCGAACAAGTTAATATAACGGCACATTGTAGACCTATATTTATAAAAAATAAAATAATGACGTTGGCCTCCACTTACATATATAAGCAATTGCTGCGCGCTAAACGAGAGCTACCAACCCAGAAAAGGAAAGGAGAGGGAGAGATCCAGACAACAAGTACTTCTTCCCAACCATAGGCTACGTACTACTGCTGCCCAACACAAACATTTGGATATGTTTAACAAGTTGCCAATATCGTGGACTGAAAAACCCATTTTGAAATTTAGAAATGATATAGAAACATTTCTTTTAGAAAACGGATTCTACACAGTAACGGAGTTCCAAGAGCAGATGAAATCAATCAAATACTAAACTGTATGTTCTGCTTTGTGCACACATATGTTTATACCACTTACACACAGTACATATATACATACATACACACACAGACCATCATATACAATGACGTTACCTCTTTATGTGTATTATAATAGATGGTAAAATAAAGCTTATTATTATTATTATTATTATATATATATATATATATATATATATATATATATATGAATGAAAGACATTCTAATGGATAATAAACCACTTTAAGACCAAAGGGATAAATAACCAGATGGTATTAGCACATATTAATTACTTCTAGGGAAAATTCAACTTGGAAGCGTGGGAATATAAATGCTTGGAATATATTTATATTGCTTGCATGCACACGATTACTTATTGGTAAAATTCCCTTAAATTTTTAATTTCTAGAACATACAGGCGCTTCGTTTAAGTTTGAACATTGTATAAAAATAATTATAATAATCTCCTAGACAGTATCAAACCCAAGACATATTAACATAACGGTCTCCATGACTTTCCCTTTCATAGCTTCTACTGCCTCAAATCTGGAAAATCTAGGAAATAGAAGAAGTCGCTTCGGCGAAATTCGGTGAATAGGGTGAGATTTTAGGATAAGTATTTTATGCTTGTCCAAAAACTTCATTACGGATAGTGCAATATGAATAGGAGTTTCGTAATGAAGAAACTGAGACATGTTTTTCCAAAATTCTGATCTTTGTCTTCTTATTCGTTCACGAGGGGTAGACGGAATCTTAATGTAATAATGTTAATTCGCATTGATGCAGTGCTCTTTTTAAACACTAAATGTTTTTCCGTCGGAGGACAAATGAACGAAGGCCAGGGCCTAACTAAATGGCGGGCATCCATGACGATTACAACAATAGAGAGGGCAAAACTCACGTGACGCACCTACAGTTTGTCTGCAGAACGATCAATTCGATTCTTTTTGTAGCCACATCTTGTATGTTAATTTGACCTGCTTTTTAGTTAAAAAAAGACCCCATTGTCTAACTTAAATATCTTAATAAAGCATTAGACCACTGGAACTTCAACTATCATTGCCAAACGACTAAGCAAGTAGTAATAACTAGGAATCGCATTCTAAGAGAACTTAGAGATTCCAAATGAGAAAAGAATTATATTAAAGCATCCTTAGATATAGCCGTATCAAGTTTATGGTTTCCTCACTTACGTAAGCTATCGATATTCACCTTCCATTTACAATATACCAGGAATTCTCAGTCGGTGAAATAACAGTTGAACATTTGTTCATTTGTAGGTAATTTTGATGGGGTCTGTGGTTGATTAACTTAATCACTTAAGATTGATATATAATGTGGAAAGGGGTTATATATTAATCTTAAGTGATTAAATTTGGTCATTTAAAATTTATTAAAACCAATATAACTTATGTGAAGGCTAACTTAACTAAATGAGTAATAGGAGATAGTGACAATTGTGAGTGCAAGCAATAGAATACTTCATTCGGTACTAACATTACTACACAACTGCTCCCAAGAATATTTACACGCCGATGATGAAAATGTAATAGAAAGTTACTAAATAAAATGAATCTTTTTGACCTGTTTTGGTAATTTAAATTTATCAAAAACATGAACAACGTTTTAAAGAAAAACTGAAGGTAAATAAACTTTTGTAACCGTTACGAATTTGTTATAATTCGTTATTTATTTGTCTTCAATATACAACGTCGTTTAGTTTGGATTGCATACTGTTATACATAAACGTACATTTATACATATCTTGGTATTCCAGTTCCATACTATGTATTAACGATCTAGTAACAGTAGCAATGTCTATGGTGAAACCGTTATAAACAGCTGAAGAAAGTGATCGGGTTTCGATGCTTGTGAACGGGACACCTTTTTTTTGTTTCTAAATAGAAGCAGGCGCGGCCGGCAAGGCCGCCTCGGATACGATCTGAATAAGAATTAGTTACAAATGTCAACAATCTATGATTGCGTATGCAACGTGGCCATATCTACGGCAATCCGTAACACAAGACGTCCATACCGTGCAATCCCTCTATTGCTCTATTACAATCGAGATAGCGCATTGTAACTCTCGCCTCACGAAGATGCCCATTCGCTCGGTGATTTCGCCGGATTTCACGGAATCGTACGGTTTATTATAGGGGACGTGCCAGCGTGCTGATCATAAATAATGTTATTGCCGCATGTGGGTACTTATTGTTGTTGTTATTTTTGTTGTTCGGAAGAAATATGCAGATAATAACATAGATAAATGTTAATAAAATGGAGATTACTGAATTAGTTTGTATTTTATACTTCAACCAATGCATAGTTTATATTTCCTATAAAAGAATATAGTATTCTCAAATGCTTTAAAGATAAAATCAGTCGCTTTACCAATCGATAAATATTTAAAATTACATTTTCGTATAAATATTATATTGGGTCTGGGAAAAAGTTCGTGGCGTTTTTTCAGTAAAATTCAACTGGTCCCCGCATGGCGCGTGGACGAATTCATTTAAACCGAATATGCTCCATTATTATCGACAATGTTTCGCCATTTTTTTGGTAGATCCATGATCCCATCGGTGAAAAACTTCTGTGGTTTCTGGTCGAAAAACTGAATCAAGTAGTTTTCACAGGTTTCTTTTGAAACCAACTTAATTCCATTGAGAGAGTTCTGCAGAGATCGAAACAGATGATAGTCAGAGGGTGCTATATCCGGACTGTAAGGTGGGTGCATCAAAACTTCCCAACCAAACTCTCTCAATTTTTGACGGGTCATCAAAGAAGTGTGTGGTCGGGCGTTGTCATGATGGAAGACAACACCTTTCCTATTAATCAATTCGGGCCGTTTTCTTTCAATCGCCTGGCGTAATCTCTCTAGTTGTGCACAGTAGAGTTGAGAATCAATCGTCTGACCAGTTGGAAGTAGCTCGTAGTGGACGATTCCCCTCCAGTCCCACCATACACACAGCATCACTTTTTTTGGCGTCAATGTTGGCTTAGCGAACGCTTGTGACGGCTCACCATCCTTTATCCACGATCTTTTACGCTTCCGATTATCGTACGTAATCCATTTTTCATCTCCGGTTATTAAACGTTTCAGAAACGGCTCGATTTCATTCCGTTTCAGCAGCGCATCGCAGATGTTAATTCGGTCCATCATGTTTTTCACGCTCAACTCATGAGGAACCCATACGTCAAGCTTTTTTTGTAACCAGCTTTGTGTAAATGGTTCAAAACAGTTTTGTGGTCAATGCCTAGCTCCATGCCAATATCGACACTGCTGATATGCTTATCTTGTTGGACTTTTTCAAGAATTTCATCAGACTTTTCAGTGATTGGACGACCGGAGCGTGACTCATCTTTCACATTGAAATTTCCAGAACGAAAGCGAGCGAACCATTTCCGCGCAACAGATTTCGATAAAGTACCTTCACCGTACACAGCACAAATTTTATCACAAGCCTGCGCAGCGTTCTTCCCCTTATCATAATAATATTGCAGAATATAGCGAAATTTCTCATTATTCTTCTCCATTTTCAAGTGCGAATAACTTTCCAACCACTGCACCGATTACAATGTTTCTACGCTCAAACTAACGTTCGGAAGGTCATCTAAAAAACGAGTCGTCGGTGGTGTCGCTGTGACTTGTTGTTCTTTAGTTATCGGCAACCAATGCCATCTATCGGGAAAAACGCCACGAACTTCTTCCCAGACCCAATATTTTGTTTTGTAATACATATTCACAAAAATTTAAATAAAAACTCACCTCTTCAAAAATCTTTTGTGTATTAATAATTGTACGCTCTATTGATTATAATATATTGGGTGTTTATTATACCTTTTATTAAAATTTTGTGTTCATTATGATAAATATTAATACTACAATTTTTGTGAATAATATAATTAGACATCTTTCAAATCTTCGACAGATTTACTTGTACTTCTAGTTTCGTAATTTGCAGATTATTGAAATTATTTTATTTCGGCCCTGTTTTCATATAGTTTCTTATTCTAGGTTATTGCTTCATATAATTACACAAGTATACACGGTTTTGGATCTAAGCAACCAAAAGCTGTTTCTAAGATTATTTGGGGCGCTGAATCTAAATCTGCTCTCCGTTTTTTGATATTGGTTCTGGTTTCCGAGATATTAAATAAACACATTTTATACAATTTTTGACATTTTATTCATTAAAAAGTGTTAAATTAGAAATGAAGAATAGTCGAACTGAGTCGCTTGTACTGTTTGGGATCTGTTTCACGCATTAAAGTCCAACAGTAGTCGCTCATCATGCCCTCGTCTCAAAATCCTTGGTATCGTTTTTCGATTTTCTCCAAATCTTGGTGAAGTCGCTCTCCTTGCTCGTCGCTTGTATCACCTAAGTTTTCAGGAAAAAATTCTAGATGGGAATGTAGAAAATGTATTTTGAGAGACATTCGAGCTCCAATCTTGCAATAATTTTGCAACAAACTGTCGATTTTCTTCTTGAAATCCGGGGATTTGCGATTACCGAGAAAGTTGTGAACAACATTTTGAAACAACATCTGCTGTTTCATTGGGCGCTAAACATTTTGTAAAGTTTCTGTCAACCATTAATTTTAATTAAATTTCAGGTCCGACAAATATTCCCTCTTTGATTTTGGCGTACTACAATCCATGTTAAAATCGCTTCCACTGTTCGGCGGTGATGAACTACAAGTTTCCATGGAATTTGCACTTGTACCTGGACAAATTGACAAAGTATCATTGCTCGCACGGGGAACTGGCTTAGACACTGATGATACTTCAGGATATTTATATTTTGTTAGTTTTTTTGCATTTAGACTGACGACATTCATCAAACAAAAGTAACAATCATCTACATGATTTTTCGGCTCTCTCCATAACATTGGCAATGAAAATGAAAAACTTCCTTTTTTACCGCGTGACCACTTGTATAATATTGTGCTACACGCGTTAGAAAGCAATTTCTGTACCCACGGCTTGTGAGTGTTTGATACAGAGAAACCAAAATAATAAAAATATGCATTTCTGATCACATTAGTAATAATTTTGCCACTTTTTCTGATCATATAACATATGTCTTTGCATTTTCACACGTTTTGGATTCAAAAAGAACTTTAAAAATACAAATTAAATAATGTTTCTAGCGACGCCAATAGCTGACTGTCATTATGATAGCGCAGTGCTGCCAATATGCGCGAACTCACAAACTAGAACCAATTTTGAAAAACGAAACCCGGATTTGAATTCGGCACCTCAAATAACGTCAAGATTTGTTCTCATCTGCTCTGATCCAAAAGTTGACCGGAATTTGTAAACTTGTGTTATTGAAGTTAATTGAATTATTATTTCTATTCTTTTGCGATAATATTAACGCCTTCTAAGTTGTTCTGTCATAAGCTTGATATGAAAATAATTAGGGGAAATATCTGTTTTCTTCTTGTCTTCCTATTTCAAATACTCTAATTACTTTTACAGCTTTTAATTGCTTAATATATTTATCTTTAGTTATCTTAAGTAGTTTAGTAAGTAAAATCACTTTGGATTGAGCATTTTTTAAAGAAAGGAATTTTTTGCGACTTGATGTCGGAAAAATAAATGCCAATTTACAAATTTTATTTACTTGTAATATAGTAGTGGCAGAAACAATTGGTAATTACACGACCTCGTGGAGTAAGATGTATATCTTGGATATGTTTCTGTTATTTTTGAACAAAGCAAGATTTAATTTCGTTAATCGACTAACGACACACAAAACCTGGAGGTACGAGTTGGGAATCACAGTATTTCATTTGACTACGACTTACGACGGGAGTACCTTTTTTGGTCTACTTTGTCGGTCAAATTATACCAGACTAAGGAAGGTGGGGCACACTAGGTTGTAAAGCTGCCACCCTAGTAAGAAGATTGAGATCAAATCTGGTATTGTAACTCAACCTCGAATCGTTCAATTAAGGTATAAGCTAATTATTTTATGCCTGTTACACCATCTGGAGTTAAAGGACGGCAAGATAAAGACGGTACAATTACTTTTAACATAATCACTTAGTTGATAAACAGTTGTCTAGTCATTCCATAATTTTGTACATTTAATGGCCTTTAACGTAATCATTTACTTCTTATACAGTTACTTAATCATTCAAGATTGAAATATCTTCAATAGTGGTAACGTAATAAATTGCTAATCATTTAATTGTTAACTATTCACTTTGTTTAGTACAGTCTTAACATTTTGAGTGTGCTTATTATGTGACACTTTTAGAATATTGTACAATAATCATGCATCCTAACCAGTTGTAAACTGAGTACATATTCAGAGCAACCATTGGTTATTTTTATTTAATAGATTTATAAAATTTTACTCTCAATGTAAAATTCTACATTTTACCTTATATTTGGTGTTGTACTGCTTAACCATTTTTGACGAGTTGTCGTTTAAAATAAATCCGGTTTGGCTATCAGTAACTTCATTTCTATCAATATTATTATTTAATTAGTTAATGTTTTAAAAGAAAAGGAAGCCAGGTACAAAACAAGAAACCCCTTTTGAAGGTAGCTGAGTAGCCGAATGTATTGGGTTGGCAACTAAGTACTTTCGGTTTTGTAGTATAAAATAAAACATTTTTTTTAAAAAAAAGATTAGTTTTTAATCAATTATATATTTTCCATTTTGCTCAATGACCTTGCCATCTTTCTTTCAGCTGCATGATTACGCGCTCATAAAATTTCTGGTCCTTAGCAGCAAAAAACTGAATCAGGTGAAGGTCATCGTCATTTGTGAAAGTTTTACCATTCAAAGAATTCTGCCAACTTCGAAATAAATGGTAATCAGATGGTGCTAGATCAGGGCTGTATGGGGGATGTGGCATCACTTGCCAGCCAATCTCCAATAGTTTCCCACGAGTTGCCAAAGATGTGTGAGGCCTTGCATGATCTTGGTGGAAAACTACACCTTTACGATTTGACAATTCTAGCCGTTTTTCTTTGATTGCTTCATCCAGTTTTATTAATTGTTGACAGTAAATATCAGAATTGATCGTTTGGTTCCTTGGTAGCAGCTTAAAAAACACAACTCCTTTGTAATCCCACCAAACTGACAGCATGATCTTTTTTGGATGCAATTTAGCTTTCGATGTGGTTTGAGCTAGTTTATGGTGTTTGCTCCATGATCGTTTTCGAACTATGTTACTGTACGGGACTCATTTTTCATCACCAGTGATGATTCTTTTGAAGAAAGGGTCGGTTTCATTTCGTCTATGGTGCATATCGCAAAAGTTGATTCTTTGTGTTAAATCAATTTCTTTCAATTCGTGAGGTACCCAAATATCAAGCTTCTTAACTAGTCCAAGACATTTTAAATGTTTTCCAATTGTTGTGTGCGATACATGTAGCCTCTCCGAAACCTCTCGAACAGTTATATGACGATCCTCTTCAATTATGACTTTGATTTGGTCATCATCAACTTCAGTAGGCCGACCAGAACGTTGCTCGTCTTTGAGGGAAAAATCTCCAGAACGGAATTTTTTATACCAATTCTGACACGTGCGCTCTGTTAAGCAATTAGCACCATACACTTCACATATCTTTTTGTGAGCCGCAGCAGCTTTCTTTCCTTTACGGAAATAAAATAGTAAAATATGCCGAGAATGTTCGTTTTTGCACTCCATTTAAAATTATCCCACAACTAATAGCTTTAATAAAAATCACGCACTACTTGCTTCTGAAGTTACGTCAATCTGACTAGTATCATGCGACAAACGGTAAAGTACAGCACTAACATACGTTATACAAAAAATAAAGCAACGCTCTCTATCAGTAAAAACCGAAAATACTTAGTTGCCAACCCAATATTTTGTTGATATCTTTACTTCAGTATTGACAAATGACCGTCGCGGTAGACAATACTGTGGCGCCTTTTATATCTAAATGTACAGTGACCCCTTCAATTCCCTTAGATTCAGAACTAGTTTTAGCATCCTGGAAGTCAGGCGAAGGATCGTTTAAGGTAAAAGTGCAGGCGTTTTATTTTACTATCAATTACAGTTATTACAAATAATAACAATATTTAGTGTAATTTATAAATCTTTATAAAACCAATAGTCAAAAAAACATTAATATACGATGTATTAATAATAGTACAGATAAAGATTAAAATAAAAAGTGGAGATAGGAAAAAATAATCTCTGTATCATCATTAATACTAAGTATATAGTACCAGTCCGCAAAGTGGGGCAAATATTTTGTCTTTAAATAAAGATAAATATAGTGTTTTCTTAAATGTTGTATGATAGTTTGTTAAAAAAGATAAACAAGTGTATGTTAAACCGTTTTTAGTTAAAATTAACCAACCGGTATAGCAGTGGTTCTATTTGTTTCTCGTACAGTACTCGTGAGGAAAAGCATACCTTTCAAACGAATTCTTATTTGTATGTAAAAAAATTAATGCTTTGAATATAGACAGTCAAAATTGTTTCAACAGAAAACACCTATACAGTTCAAATCAAAGCGAAACATAACACGTAATATCGCGATAACTTACTATTGCCACCCCAAACTATAATACTTTTTTAGAAATTAAAAGCATTGATTTAGACTGACTCTTTAAGCCTACTCATAACAAAAATTACTGAATTTGGTACAGATATCGAGTAGTGTAACTGAAGCACATATTGGATATAAATGATTATTCAAATTCAGACAAATAACAGCCTGTAGATTTTATTTTAAAAAGTACCACATTGATTAATGTTATGATTCATATTTAAATTATTATCATGCATATACATTTTTCTAAGAGATATGTATTAATGCTATTTATAATTACCACATTTCTACAATAGAAAGGTAGTATTCTCAGCATAACTTAAAGTTATAATCAATTGTTTATTATTCGATAGCATCATTAAAGTTAGAAAAACAGGAATCTCAATATACTACTCTGGGGAGTGCCACTAAGTAAATATACTTTGTCAGATTTAACGATTTTATTATTAACACGTAAAGTACAGTTTACTTCTTATTTATAATAGCTTAACTTAACAAGTAATTCCTAATGATCTTTGCTATCAAATGCCCAAAAAAGATCCAAAAGAGTTGCACATGGAATAAATTAATAAGCATAGTCTTCCTTTGACGAATATCTAACAAATAATAAATAAAACAGCAAGATATATAATTCACTCAAAATAGATATAAACAATAGATACACAAGAATTACAATCTCCTAAATAAATTATCCTATAAGAAACATTAATTCTCTCCAATTTTCACAAACATACAATCTTAGTAATGCCAAAATCGAGTAGCACGTTGGGTACGCTAATTGTTATAATTTAACTAAGATAAGATAGGAAATCTATATTTACTTTTCCTAAATATTAGCATATTATCAATATAGTTAACACAATATTTTTCATGCGTTAACAGTACCTGATTCACAGTTCTTACTACGCCGTACATGAAGATGATACCAAATGGAAATACCTTAAATGAGTATATTTGATCGTTCACACAAAATTCTGTATATTTGCTAGAATCCAGATGTAGAGGAATTAGTCAGAATTTCTTCGAATATAGCTTTGTAAAATAAATGGTGTTTCAAATTTCGCGATTTTTTTAAAGAATAAATAAAACACTTAATTTGCATTCACTTTCAAAATCTTTTTATTGGTAATTGAAGTATCAGTTATGGCATTTATATGCGAAAAATAATATCTGCCAAATAGCCCTTTTGCAGCTCCACAGACGACCACACTTTTGTTAAAATTTTCAATGACATTTTGACATAATTGTGGGTCTATCTCACCAATGACATGAATAATTTCATCTTTCAAGGCAGGAATTGATTGTGGATTGTTTATATAAACCTGACTTTTCAAATAACTCCAAAGAAAATAGTCTAGCGGTGTCAAATCACATAATCTTGGTGGCCAATTAACATCATGGTTTCTTGAGATTACACGTCCAGGAAATTTTTCTCTCAATAAATCAATTGATTCGTATGCGAAGTGAGGTGTAGCGCCATCCTGTTGAAACCACATAACCTCTAAATCAATATTCATTTATTCAGGCCATAAATATTTGGTTATCATCCGACGATATCGGTCACCATTGACAGTTTCACCAGCAGCATTTTCCAGGAAGTAAGGTCCAATTACACCACCTGATCATAATGCACACCAAATAGTAACTCGTTTAGGATGCATAGGTTTCTCATGAATAATTCGTGGAATCGCCTCACCCTAGATACGGCAATTTTGTTTATTAACATAGCCACCAAGTTCAAAATATGACTCATCGGAAAACATTACTTTTTGAGAAAAATCAACTGGTTGTTCGTTTATGAAATAGACAAATGAACGACGTTTTCAATGGTCTAATGGCTTAAATTCCTGTGTTATTTGAACCTTATATGCCTTCAGAGCTAAATCCTTGTGTAAAATACGCCATGTTGTTAATCCACTAAGTCCAAGTTGTTGTGAACGTCGTCTAATGGACATTTCAGGATCTTCAGCAACACTTTCACGAACCAAACCAATATTTTCTTGTGAACGATCACTACGACTGTATTTTTCACTTTTTTGATCTTCCACGGAACCGGTCTCTTGAAATTTTTTAATAATTCGACCAATAGTGCTTTCAGATGGACGATTATGTAAATCATAAAATTCACATAATTTTCTAAAAACTCTTTTCACAGAACGCTGATTTTCATAAAATAATTCGACAATTCGAACGCGTTGTTGTACCGTGTACGAGGCCATTTTTATATATGTCATACGTCACACTTTTTAAATGCCAACGTACCCAGACAAATTCAGTGCGCCATCTATACTTTATTTATTATTAAAAAAAACCGCGCAATTTGAAACACCTTATATCTACCTTTACATTCTTGATATCAAACTTTCGATATTTTGATGAGCTTTATATTAGGGCGCGGCCTTCCTATTAATATTTCTTGCGCTAGGCATGATCTAATGCGCCCATCTCTTTTATTCACTTAGTGAATCCTGAGATCCTGTATCTATTAAAGTGTATGTTAAATTCGTTTCAGTAAATATATTCACACCAAAAATAAAATTTATTAAAGTAAACCTAAAGCTATATCATCTTATCATTATATATATATATATATATATATATATATATATATATATATATGTATATGTATACATATATACGTACTTATATACGCATAAAATCCGACAATTCATGTCCACAAACACATTAAAACTTTTAAAAATCGATATCTGTAAGCATTCAAAAGTTCAATAAGAGATCCACTAAACACAATAAGAACATAATTTCATCATTTTTTTCATAAACTTGTATTTGGTACTAAATTATATTCACATTACCCACATATATGTACTTTTATATATTGCTTTTAGAGAACGATACGTTTTATTTTTCTCGAAACGTTTTCAATAAAACCCGCTCGAACAAATTTGCTCTACCATCAGTATAATCGTCAACCCACGGATCGTATTTTATTACGTCTGCCCTTTTTTTATCCCCTCGTTACATATATTGATTAATGTATATGAGGAAGAGAGAAGAAAGAATACTGTTTGTCCAATTCATAATATTAATAAACTGGGAATTATTAGAACTAAAATACATTCCTGTACTCATATATAGATATGTCGTATATTAGATTTAGGAGAAGAAAAAACAGAAAGAAAAGGAAAGAAAAATACAAGAACGAAATGAAAATTAAGTGCCTCTAAAGGTAAAAGAAATAAAGCATTTCGAACATCGTTTCGTTGACTTAAGTACAGCATAAAGTAAATAAATTTTGTTATATGGAAGATTTACGGAATGCGTAGAAAATTTTGAGGAAAATTTGCCGCGACACGCAAGGTTAGTCAAATGTTAAAATTGCTTATTACAAATTCTATTCGTTTACTTGAACGAAAACCTAGAAATTAAATAAAGTTCCATATACATAAATGGCTTTTTTAAATTGTACATAAAACATTAGAAAAATATTGTCTTTTTTAATAATAATTGGTTTTGTAACAGTAATGAATAAAATCTCTGAATAATTCTATGAATTAAAGGAGATGAAAAGAACTCCTATGAAGGGGTATGTACATAGATTCCTGTAAAAATCTTGGGTTATTGATAGATAATTCTCCAGAGGAAGAACTTAAATTGAGTGAAGACTGATGAAGAATAACGTATGTATTGGAGCACCGAATATGTTATCAAGTTCGAAACTTCCTTTCAAGTAGTCCACTGAAAGACTTTATAAACTTGTTTGAAGATGACTTCTTTGTATGCATATAAAACAGTGAACAAAATGTCTCAAAAGCACGTTGAACTCGAAGAAAAAAGGTGGATGGAAGAAATCTAATAGTGTATAGAAAAGAAGGAACTATCAAGAAAATTACAGTCTATATTGAAAACCAATACTAATAGACCAAGTTATAAAAACAAGAAGACCTCAGTAATTGAAACTTATTATATCTATGGGAACGAACAGTAATTAAATGGAATAGAGTGAGCATAACTTGAAGGAAAAGGTAGAAAGAGGAGATTAAGGAAAAGTGAAAAAAGCTTTCGAACTGAACAAAGAGAGCTCTAATTAGGAAGTAGAATTGTTCAACTGAAGGCACCTACGCACCTTTTCAAATAAACACCATACTTCGATTCAAGCAGTTCTGTGTCCTTCATAAAATGAATAAAATATCCTGCCCAGATGAGATTTTAGTATTCTTATATGTACCAATAGATCTTCATCGAAGTATATCTGTACAAATTATTTCTAATTTCATATGTAATTTGCATTTCCTGTACCAGAGTTCACTTATCATAGCCTTGTTGTTTAGATCCTTTCTCAAGAAATAGTGTCCAGTCATCGACTTGGTAATTATCTTATTTATTTGACTTTTCTAATTAGGTTAGCACAAAACTCTCCTAATAACGCCTTGGCACGCAATTAATTTTCAATCGACTTCCATTTCTTTCCAGTATTGACTAGATCTCTCTTCAGAGGGAATCCCTAATAATTCTGTATAGAGGTTCTTCACCCCGTTTCTTTAATTGCTTCTCTGTTTTATCTATTGTCCTTGATTTTCTTATCTCCTGTAATCCTGATTAGTGGCAGGATTTTATCCCCTGCCAATCTATAGAGAGCTTCTTAACTAGTTTTAACGCATTCATAGACTTCCTAACAGTTTCTTGATCATTTATCAGATATATTTTCATGTAGTCTTCTTTCCTGCTTTTTTCAACATAGACTGTTAATGCAAGTAACTCAACCTGGAAAACCAGCACGTCGATATTTTTAAAGGAATTGTAATAGTATGGGTATAAGGACAAACAATAATAATTCATACTAATTTAATGTGTAGAATGTAATTTATATCATTATTAAATAAAAAACTGTTGGATGATGAAAGATATTAAAATCTTAAATATTTTTTCCGAGTATTACTTTCTGGTCGTTGTAATATATGCCACTTCATTGTTCTTACTACTAATTTCGTCTCCCACAGGGTCCATTATTAGCCTAATTCTTTCGTTCTACATTTTTTAAACACATTATATTTTCAATGGTGCACAGCTCCAAGTTTTAGGGTGTTTGTACCCGTCTTCTTTAATAAAATGTTGGTGTTTTTTCTATTCCTATTTTATATTAAAATAGAAATGCATGAAAACATATAGACCATTTACATAACAACAGTCAAATAGAGCTCTATCTTTTACTATGGCTTGTATTAGCCTAGTAATTTGAAAAATATGAAATACAAACATGAGCTCCTTTTTTTTAATAATTCCAAATTACTTTACGCTTTGTCCTATTGGGGGCAATAAATAAATCTTATTATAATAAGTGCTTGAATATGAAGGAATCACTTCCATTGAAGTTACTTTATAACTTAAGTTAACTTATATTATTTATTATTATTATTAAAGCTTTGATTCCCTATTTTTCTCTATATTGTTTAACTTCCGTTTTAATTGCTACAACTCGTAGGTACAAAACTATGTCGTGGACATACCGTGGAGCATTTATTATGATGCGTAGCTTTTTATTCTGGAATTGTTACAGTATTTCCAAGTTGGAGTTACTTGCAATGCTAAATAACTAAACTTCATAAGTCCAGATTGGTTTTAACATCAATTTATACAACGGTAGTTTGTTTCGAAGATGTCTCAGTGAGATTTTACCCATTGATCAGTAGAGTTGACGTAGATCTAATCCCAGTTGCTTTTTCTTTCTAAAAACATAGTTTTTCTACGTTAGGTGTCTGTCTGTATGTAATCCAAGATATTTTCTAGCTATTCTAATAAGTTATTGTTTAATGCGACAGGTGAAGTCTCTTTTCTTAGCGTAAAAGTTACATGCATTAATTTTTTTTATTGGCCTTAGTCTTTCGCTTTCAGAACCAGATCTGAATTTTATTTATATTATAAATTTCTGGACCTGTACCATCCACATATATTACAAATGTAGTATGTCTTATAATTGATATATCAGAAGTGTACAATAAATATAAGATTAGGACAAGGTTACTACCCTACAAAACTCTCGGCTGTATTCTATACAGGCTGACCACGGGAAGTATTAACATTTTGAAAACAGCAAAACGGTGTTAATTTTTTAAACAAAAAATATATTTACTTTTCTGACATGTTTGTTAGGATATGCCATTTAATTTAACTTGCAAAAATAAGGTCAGGAAGGTGACGGCCGTCTTCTCTGATGCAGTTTTCAATTCTGTTGAGGAAGCTCTGCCATACTAGCTGTAGTCTCTCCTCGGTGATTAGTGCCACCTCTTCACGAATTGCCTCTTTCAAATCTTCCAAATTACGAGGTTTGCGTTGAAAAACTTTCTCCTTCAAATGTCCCCACAAAAAAAAATCGCAGATGTTGAGGTCGGAAGAACGAGGAGGCTAGGGCACATCTCCAAATCTTGAAATGACATGACCTGGGAACAAGTTTCGCAGCAACGTCATCGAAACTCTTGCTGTGTGTGCAGTAGCTCCATCTTGCTGAAACCATATGTCCTGTTGCAAGTTGAGCATCTGCAGTTGTAAGAAAAGAAATCGTTGATAATACGCACGTACCGATTCGCGTTCACTGTCACCGCAACTCCATCCTCTTCAAAAAAGAAGGGGCCAATAACATGTTGTCTCGACACCGCACACCATACAGTCACACGAGGCGAATGGAGAGGTTTCGCATGAAGCTGTCTTGGGTTTTCCTCTGCCCAGTATCTGCAGTTCTGTTGGTTCACTGTCCCATTTAGGTAAAAGTGAGCTTCATCGCTAATGAAAATCAGAACGCCAGGCTCATCGTGAAGGAGAACTTGCATTTGAGTAGCGAAATCCAACCGTTTGGGGTAGTCAGTTTCTTTTAACTCCTGTACACACACAATCTTGTAAGGATGAAACTTGAGATCCCGTTTCAAAATTTTTCGGACCGACTCACGTCCCATGTATAATGAAGATGCGTGCCGTCGAGCTGAACGACCAGGACTCCTAATCATTGCTGTTCTCAGTCTGTCAATGTTCTCCGAAGTCCTCACTGTTCGTCTAGCGCCTGGTGGTTTCTTCCCCATAATGTTGCCTGTGGACCGAAAACTTGTAACCCATTTCATAATCGTTGGTCGGGTAGGTACGGCTCCATGCCGTCCAACGTTAAAATAAATGCGAAAATCATGCAGAGCCGCTACCACTGAATCATTGTTTCTTACATAAGAATCGTACGTAAACACGCGATGTTGAACTGTCCACGGCTCCATTGCGACTGGAATACCTAAATGGCCACTGCTTGGGAGGTGAATGACCGTCCGCCCCTCCCCCCATGATTTGCCGAGGCCGAGTACAGTCGCATCAAAAATGGAAATACATCCCGTGGTCACCCTTTATAAGTCAGTATATTCGGATTCAGGCTTTTCAGTTTATAAAGTAGGCCAATGTGCCATATCTTAGCAAAGGCCTGACTGATATATAAAAACGCTGCCAATTAATGTCTTTTGTTTTCCAAACAATTACTAATTTTGTTAAATACTCGATGCACGTGTTCTACTGTAATATGTTCCTTGATACGGTATTAATTTCTTTGTATCAAGCATAAGCAACAATTGTTTTAAAATTAATTTTTCCAGTATCTACGAAAGAATAGACAAAAATTTTATTAGCCTGTATGGTGTTATTTCTTCTGATAGTTTTGCTGTACTTTTCCACAAACGGAAAAATACTTGAGTCTAAAATACAACAGTAAAAATTTGTATTACTGCAATGATAGTTTTTGTCGAAAACTTTTGTCCGCTATAAGGTCAAAGCCAACTTTTTATATTTTACTATTGGTATATCCAAATGATTTCTTACAATTCTATTGATTTCCATACCATATTCTTTTTCAGTTTTACTTTGGTTGCACACTTGAAGGAATATTCTATGGATTAGTATTTTTTATTGATTGATTTTTAGTATTCTGCAGTAAAATTTTCATTACTTTTACACCTCTATTGTATCTCTTATTATCTCTTTCATTTCAAGTTTGTTACCATTCACGCCTAAACTTTTTTTCTTCTACTACTTTTTTGTGCAACAATTACTGTGCAATATTATTTTCGTAATATTTGAAAGAAAATTGGTGCTGCATCCTATGCTACACTTTATATAGCTTCTGTTAGGTTAGCTACAGCTTATCCAATGTTTCTTCGTGTCTTAACTCTTGAAACGCCTCCAAATTTATATTTAGATTATATAACATCTGTTTTTCGGTGTCTTTACTACTACTATACTTTGGTAATGTAAAAATCAAGAACATCGGACATCTTTTTCGGTTCACTTGACTAGTATGTGGTTTCCCAGATGGAAAGACAATGCAACTTATTGGTAATTATTGCGGCCAGTAGCTTTTTACCTTTTAATGTTGTTAATCATGAACTTTATTACACACATATAACCTCCACCAATGACGAATCTGCTCTTAACTTAATTATGAATTAATTATGAAAAACAGAGGTGCGAGTAGTGTTAAAACACATTAACTACTTGAATTTCACAAATAAAATTCTTCCTTTTTATATTACTATCAACTTATCTATTCAAAGTACGTAGTAAAACATTTGTCATGCGACCTCCTGACTTTTCACTGACACTGTATACTACTATTGATTTGCTGCCGCGACAACGAATTCCTTCGAACGTACGTTTCTACAATTTTAGGTAGGTCATTTGATTTAGAAGCTTAATATATTTACCAAGGTGAACGGGCGTCTATTATTACCGAGCTATGCCCCTCCCCCGCACTTCTTGACCGCCCCTTAAACCAGACACTGCATACCTGTCTTAAAATCCTATCCGCATATACATAACTACTTCTACAATTTCTTGTTTACTATTAGTGGTATTAGTAGTTGCATGTGTCTGCATACGTATGTTCATATATTATTACAATTCATACAAGTTTATGATGTACATAGACCGTTCAAAAGAAAAGAACGTAAAAATGAAAGTCGTCATAAACATTTGATTTAAGTTTACATAAAATAGTTTGATTACGAAACGGTTTTTTAAGTTTCGTCCTGTTATTACATCAAGATTATAGTATAAAATTGTGCATTGACTTGTACCTATGACTGTATCGCAGAGCGTGTGAGTGACGCAAAGGCTTAGAGATTCCAGTATTATTTATATAGATGCGTACAGATGCGTTGATATGGAAAGCTCGGCAAACGTTTAGATTCTCAGTTATGTTTTGCTCGCTGGTTGAAATGAATGGGTTGGAGGCGAATATGTAGACGTCTGTATAGACCGTTGTACGTTTTATGTAATAATGTCGCAATTGCGTGATTCGAGAAAGCGCACATTATTAGACACAGCAATGACTTTATTAAAGATATAATTTACGATTGCTTAAAAATCAAATGTGTAGTTTGTGATATATCTCTAATGTGCTAGACGTAAAATGATTGTGAACGACACATGAATAACGCGAAGTACAACTATAAAAAATGAGCAATTTCTATTCGATTTATGTGTAACACTTCTTTTGTGTAATCTACCGTTTACTTTATTAAACAACAAATCATTTCTGGTAGGTAGACTTCCGCGGTCGTGGTCCATACTATCTGCTTCTGGGCTTCCGGTCTGGAACCGCGTCACTGGTATAGCTGCCGATGTTTTTCAAGTTTTAGTGCGACAGTAGCAGTAGTTGAGCTCTGAAGATGTCCTATACGAGTGGGTACGAAACGTCAGCAGTTATACCAGTGACGCGGACCCAGCCCGGAAGCTCAGAAGCAGATAGAACGAATCATTTCTTTCGTTTTGGAATAAATACATATGTTAACTGTATATTACCTAATCAGAAAACGTTTCAAAATTTTATACCATCTGCTCGTGAACGTATTGAAAATAGAACCAAATCAGAATTGAAAAATAAAAAATATGGTTATATTCTGTTGTTAATGTTTTGGAACATAGAATAATAATGGACTGTCGAAGTAATGCAAAAGATAAAATTTTAATTCTCAAGATACTAACTGTTAATGTTTATGTCTGATGCCATAACACTAGGCCGAATTCTTAAAAAGACTAAGGTAACTTCTTACATGTTACGTGTAAAACTCATGGTTCACATCTTGTGTCAGAAACTATTCGTAAATGCTATACAGAATATGATGCACTAATTACAAGTATAAAAGCAGTGTCTTGCAACTCCCCGAAATGTACACAAGAATTTCACAGACTGTTGACATATCCGGTTCTTACACTTTGAGGAAAATGGTTAAATATTGTGAGGATATAAATAAGGTGGTTTTAAAATTCGATCCGACAGAAGCTGCAGTTATCCAGAAAAGTTGGGCAAAATCTCAAAGTAGTCAAGTTAAAACTTATTTACAAACTATTCACAACAAGTACTTCAGACTAGTGGAGGGAATAGAAAAATTAAAAAGTCCTTCATTGTCGTTCGTAAAATCAATGCAAATAGTGAACGCTGTCCATGCACAGCTATAAGCTGTAGAAGAAGAAAAAAATTGTTTATTTTTAGAAAGGTTTGAAAGTGTTTTAAATCAAGATACGGATTTTGTCATATTAACGTAAATTTATGAAGGTGTCTGACAGATCCATTAATTATTTTCAAAGATTACTTCAATTATACAAATATTACAATATTAAATGTAGAATGGTCGTCATTTTCATATAAGAACATTGTTCCCCACGGGGCAATTTGGTGAAACAACCGTAGAAACATATCTTTTGATTTAAATATTTAACAGATCCTATCCAGTTTGTGATTCACTATGTTTTATAAAACCGCTTACTATTTATTTTATTTTATGTGCCTATTATCAAGTGCACACCTATTGTGCGAAGCTCAATTTCGCTTCTTTAACTATTAATGAGAAGTATAAACTGATAAAGGTTACTTTTTTACTATACAGAAATACATTCATGTCTACAATAGACAATTATTATTATTATATGATTTCCCACTCTATAGCTTCAAATACGTAACACCACAAAAAGTTACCAAGAGCCTTGTATACCATATAAGTATTTACATATTGGAAGCTGCGTGTAATATTTTCAAGAATGTACATAACTTAAAACAAAATTTAACAATTATAGATAAGCGTTTGGGTGCGATCATTCTTTTTTATTTGCTTTTGACGCTTCGCTGATCATCCAAACAGTTTATTTGAAAGGTTGTTGTTGTCTTCCATTTCATGGTATACTTATTACTGTAATATTTACTATGAACTATTGAATAATAAATTATGTTAACTCTTGAAAAAAACATTTGCTCACAGCACGATATTTAATTATGAAACCCTTTAAACGTGTAAACAGTGTGCATGTTTGTATGCATATCCACGCCAAGTGTAAAATAAACAATAATATGTAGATTTAATTGCTGTTTCGCTAGTCCATATTCGTGTCGCTCCACTAAATTGCATCTGACGTCGTGGCTTGACTGAAAAAAAAGGACAGAACATGTGAAAGATTTCAAAATTGCAAGGCATAAAAAACGAGCAAGAAAGTCAAGTATGAACCAGAGTCATCTACACAAAAACGTATACATAAAGCTGTGAGATTTATCAATGTAAAGAAAGTGGATCTGATGTATCACCATAAAATCTGATCCATTAGGTTACCTAAAATTTCTACGGCTAAATGTTAAGATCTTGTTAAACAGAGCCAAGATTACATCGAAGCCAAAAAATCTTTAATCAAGACCATCTTTATAGTGCCAATTTCCATGTTAACTCCATCTTCTCTATTAAAATTATTGGGATTTTGCATTATTTCCAGAGATTCCTGTTTACTCTACGATGGTAGAGGGTGGAGTAAAAATTTAGGACTTAAAAAGTATCCATACGCAAAATAGAGTATAATGAAATGTCAAAGGAGGAGATATTCTAATATTCTTATTCATATTTCAAGGTAAAAAGATGGACAAGGATGTTTCAAATGAAAAATAAATCAATGGAATATAAAAATTACGTCTTTCCACAGCAATATCTGGCATTTTAGACAACATATCACCGCATACTTCATATCTAGTTAAGAAAGAAATGTGGTACTAAAAATCATTATAACAGGAAAATGTAATCACTATCGGAAAGGAAAATTATGAAGATGCAATACCTAGTGGCGCAAGAAATTATTCTTCTATTGAGAAAAATATAGTGCTCTTCCTTTGGAATTGCCATAAACTCTTTTCGATGAATTTGAAAAGAAACAGATGAGATTCATTTTATATGAGCATTTATGTATATATTAGCCAAATGGGTTTGACAATTGCTAAAAATCGACGACAGTTTCAAAATAACGTAAGAAAGTTTCTTTGACTATGAAGATAACGGCTAATATATTTTTTAAATACATGTAGTGTAGTATTTTCCCACTATTTTGAGAAAGAAAAATACATTTCGAGTATTTCCAGGCAAATTGGATACTTAAATTAAAAGTCAACAACTACATTTCATAAGGCAAAAACTCCATTTTATCACAATAATGCACCAGAATTAATCATAGCCGCACGCCAGATTTAACCCCTGAAATTTTCTTCTTGTTTCTAATTCGAGAAAAAATGGTGATTGAAAAAAAAAATTGACTCGAACCACATGGTAATGTTGGAAACTGTTTTCAAAGCCTCGAACAATATCACTATTCGGAATTTGTAACCAAGATAGCACATCGGTGAACTAAGACTTAAAATTATATAAGCTGGCCACAGACTCTATTTCACTGCGACCTTTTCAGATCTAGTGCGGTCCTTATGTCTCTTTGAAGTTTCTTGACTTCCTTTCATATTGCTATGAAATGCTCTATAATGTCGCTAATGTCATCTAAATTCAAACGCCGATCTTGCTTGATCAGTTCGTGAATGGATTGCAACAGATTATCCGTAATGATAGACTGACGGTCATTTCGTGCATCATGAACATTCTCTCTGCCAACATTAAAACTTCACCACCAACAACACACAAATAACTTATCCATAGCATTACCGTACACGTCTTTGATTTATCTAAAAATTTCAATTGGCCACACACTTTTAGTGTTCAAATAACAAATTACATCCCTCAGTTCACACTCAATTTTTTTTGTTATTTTTATCGATGACCAAAACGGCACTGACCTAAATACTATGCGAACTTATACGCAGTTGGCGGACGACTGAAACTAGTTAACCTTAAGTCAGATATACGCATCATCCAGATGACATGCATGCTCAAACACGTATCAGTTTTTTCCGGACGTTCCTCGTATATCAATAGACGCCATACACGTCTGCAATGCAAACGGCAAGTATGGTCTTTGACGACATAGTACAATATCTGTGTAACACTATATAAAAAACGACATTTTTGTCAATAGATTTAAGACAGTAAAAAGTAAGCAGCTGAATACGAAAAATTCTATGCATACAAAAATTTATAACTCTGGATAAGTATCATAGAATGATTTAAGCACATGTGAAAGTCTCGTGTATCGTTACTTTTTTACGTCCGCTCTCTGTCTATAATTCACTAAAATGAATAATTTGTATATGATACCGGATGATAATTCTAACTGTAATAATTATCCGTAAAAGTTAACTTCTTTTGCATAGCACTGTATTTGTCTCATATATACATATGGTATGTGTATACATACGTAACTATGTACCATTACATAAATGATAAATACCACTATGCAAGTAACATTTCAATTTTAGAATGTTTAGCAAGGTCCATTAGTTTTTGCCAAGTATCGCTTGTAATAATATTACTTTGTATATTTGAATTAAACAGTTATTGGGTTTAAAAATAGAATAGACAAATGTTTAAATGTTTTAATGTCTTATTTTAACTTTCATGTTCTATAAAAACAGAAATATGCATAAATTATGCAAATGATTTCAATTTATTAAAAGAACACCTGGAAATTGTTAAAAACTAGCGTGTTTCCAAATCGCTATAAAATGTATAATACAGGGTGTTTCAAAACGAATACACGTATTTCGTATGTATTAAGCTTTAAGACATACGAATATGAAACTTTACACACGTGTTTACAAACCTCTCAAGTTCAGATTACAGATGTTCAATATGTCTTCCATCAGCGACAAGAACAATATTACGTCGATACTCAAATTCCTCCCATACTCGGGCAAGCATGTCCTTCGTCACTGATGTTATGGCAGTACGGACCCGGTTCTTCAATTCTTCCAGGTTCTGTAGGAGTAGTGGTACATAAACGTTGTCTTCAACGAAACCCCACAAGAAGAAGTCACAAGGTGTCAAATCCGGTGACCGTGGAGCCCATATGAGACATGCTAAGTCGCCAGCTCCTTGACGAACAATACAACGGTTCGGTAGAGTTTCATTCAGATATTCATGCACTTTGCGATTCCAGTGATGGGGTGTCCCGTCTTGTTGAAAAATGAAAAGTTGTCTTCGTGCAGCCTTGGAAACAACCAGTTTTGTAACATAGCGAGATACTGCTGACCGTTAACGGTGTTTCCATCAAAGAAGAATGGCCCGTAAACAAATGATCGGGATATCGCACAAAACACATTGATTTCAGGCGAATTTCGTACATGTTCAATACCAGGTCGGCTGAAAAGTCCCCGGTCTGACACATAGATGGCGTTACTGTTATTAAATCTATATGTTGTTTAGATAGTACTAACCTTCAAACGAAACGTGTCAAAATTTGACAGCAATCCGACCATTAGTTACTGAGATATTGCGTTAAGAGTGAAGCTACTTTTGTTATTTAAAAAAATGGAAAAAAAAAGAATTTCGTGTGCTGATAAAGTACTGCTTTTTGAAGGGAAAAAATACCGTTGAAGCAAAAGCATGGCTTGATGAGGAGTTTCCGGACTCTGCGCCAGGAAAATCAACCATAATTGATTGGTATGCTAAGTTTAAACGTGGTGAAATGAGCACCGAAGACGGCGAACGCAGTGGACGACAAAAGAGGCTGTCACCGAAGAAAACATCAAAAAAGTTCGCAAAATCATTTTAAATGACCGTAAAGTAAAGTTGATCGAGATAGCTGACATCCTAAAGATATCAAAGGAACGTGTTGGACACATCGTGTATGAATATTTGGGCATGCGGAAGCTCTGTGCAAAATGGGTGCCGCGCGAACTCACATTCGATCATAAACAACAACGAGTTGATGATTCTGAGCTGTGTTTGAAGCTGTTAAATCGTAATAAAACCGAGTTTTTGCATCGATATGTGACAATGGATGAAACATGGATTCATCACTACACTCCAGAGTCCAATCGACAGTCAGCCGAGTGGACTGCACGCGATGAACCGGCTCCAAAGCGTGGAAAGAAGCAACAGTCAGCTGGAAAAGTTATGGCGTCAGTTTTTTGGGATGCCCATGGAATAATTTTCATAGATTATCTTAAAAAGGGCCAATCCATCAACAGCGACCATTATACAGCGTTATTGGACCGTTTGAAGAACGAAATCGCAAAAAACGGCCCCATATGAAGAAGAAGAAAGTACTGTTTCACCAAGACAATGCACCATGTCACAAATCAATGAAAACAATGGCCAAATTAAGTGAATTGGGTTTCGAATTACTTCCCCATCCACCGTACTCTCTAGATGTGGCCCCCAGCGACTATTTCCTGTTTGCAGACCTCAAGAGAATGCTCGCCGTGAAGAAATTTAGCAGGGATGAGGAGGTGATCGCCGAAACTGAGGCCTATTTCGAGGCTAAAGACAATTCGTACTACAAAAATGGTATCGAAAAGTTGGAAGAACGCTATAATCGGTATATCGCCCTCGAAGGCAACTATATTGAATAATAAAATCGAATTTTGCCAAAAAACTGTGTTTTACTATGGTAGACCGGGGACTTTTCAGTTCGACTCTTAGCTGCATGTGAGTTCTGTAGACCCCAAATTCCAAATTCGAACAATGTGTTTGTTTATCAGACTACTAACATAGAAAATCGCTTCATCATTGAACACTATGCGTTGTGCGAAAATGTTATCATTATCATTAGCATCATGAATTTCGTTACAAAATGCCACACGTTTCTGTTTGTCATCAGGATGCAGAGCTTGTAACAATTGCAACTCCCGACTGGCACGATGAGTTGATTTTGAAGGATTACGTTGGAAAGCAGTTTGAAGTCGTACAACATTTTCTTTAGAAATATGAGGACGGCCAGGACTCTTTCCTTTACATACACATCCTGTATCTACAAACTGTCGATACCATCTGCGAATGTTCCACCCATTCGGAGGATCAATTTGGTAACTCAACGTGAAACGTATTTGCACTGTAAACTCAAGAACACAAAATGATTTCTGCTGCGGAGAAGCCATTTTAAAAATATTACGGTGACTAAGAAAAACAGAAGACAACTGACATCTAGCAAAATTTGTGGAGTAATCTGTAATTTAAAATTTTCATAGAATTACGTAGCCTTCACGGCCAATGCGATTTGTAGAATAATTTTTTTACGAGTTTCGCCGTGTTGTTCTCATTTCTATCAACGTTTCGCTATTCATACTGCCAGCTTCTTCAAGATCTGCTATTAGGCTGATTCTCTCCGCTGTAGCTCCTTTTTTGTACATGCCTTCGGTTCACTAGTGCGTGTGCGTCGTGCTATTGGTCGTGACGGATTCTCATAATAGGCTCTTGTATGTATTACTAAACCTTTCTCATAGTTGAAGTTTGAACGCTTCTCGATTGCTTCTCTGATTATTCTTCAATGATAGTTATTCGTAGTAGCTAATACTTTCGCTCCAGTCAATCTTGGTGTGTGTCTGATGTACCTAGCTCTTCCTACTCTAGGATATTAGCTTGTAAACTCTTTCATCTTTCATTCATAGTAATCTGCTCTTGGCTCCAGAAAAGTTACGTTGAATGGCGATTACAGTACTAAAACATACCTTCACATCTTCTCAGTTGCTCCAGATATGTAAAGTAGACGCGCTAATCCTCTATCTGGTTCAATTTCTGTTAGTGGTGTTTCCGTTCTGGTCTTCCTTAAGGCTATTTCTGTATTCTATCCCTCTTCTTTTCCCTTGCTTCCTTAGTTTATCGCTTTTCTTCTTCCAAGTGTTTGGCTTCTCTGATCGTTCCTGCTGTATGCATTAGCATTCTAATAAGAACTCTCTTCTGCATAAGGTGATAATGAGGCATACAGGTATCTATCAATATTGTCTTTCTCTTGTACTTTTCTCAATTGTGTGCGGTATACTATTACGTCTAAGAATGATAGTCATCGTTCTTCATCTATTTCCATCGTAAACTGGACAGATTCGTGTTGTATGTTGATGTAATCAGAAAATTCGTGTAATTTATTTTTTTTATCTGAACAAATCACGAATGTGTCTTCGACGTATTATAGCCAGCTATATCGTATTCCAAGGCCTCCTTGAGAAAGTTGGATATCGCATATGAGAAAAGGTTCCCATTACTGTACCATTCTTCTGTTTATAGCATCTGACACCCCATTGAAAGCATGTAAATGACAACCACAGCTTCATGGCATCCATAGTATTATTAGGTAATCCTTGATTGTTAATTACTGACACAACATTCATTGGTATATTGATAAATAACAAAGTCACATCAAAGCTCATTAATATATCCTACGGCTTTAACAATGTTGCTAAGGTCGTGGCTTGGAGATTCGATGCTGCGCATGATCGGACATAGTGCTGTTTATCTTGTGCATCTTAAATAGTCCTTGGCAGTCGACTGGCTCTAGGCATAGCCCTCTTCTTATTATTAAACTGTTCCTATGAAAATTGTGAAGTGGTTGGGATAACTTACAAAACTGCGGCGAGATTCAAATAATATTTTAACATGTTTTATTATTGTTTTTTAAAGTTTATATTTTACGCAGATTACTATTTATTTATTGTGTTTTTTTTTTAATTTTCCAATTAGGACATTTAAATTCTATTTTGTTTAAAAAAGGTAAAAGGAACATGAAATATTAGTTAAGACTTCAAGTAAAAAATCTTGTTATAATGAAGAGCATAAAAATAATTCTAAAATAAATAAATACATACTATCCGGAAAACAACTGCAAGAACAAAAATGTGACTAAAAATATCACCACAATAATTGCATTGATCTTAAGGATGCTTATATCCTCTTTTTACTTTTAATCTGTAGAATAGCTGATGAAGTTCCAAGACGTGGTCTTCCTCTTCCAAGTAGTCATTATTTTTGTTCTTCTATTACATTTACTACAAATTATGATATATGTATGTATATGTAACCGTTCGTTTTGCATAATTTTTGGCTTTGTTAACATTCGAAGGGTAATTTGTCCTTTTTCTTTTTCCACTAAAAAAAATTAGTCATCCGAAAGATCTTTATCTACCCTTTTTCATAGAATACCTATAAGAGTTCTGTAGATATTAGAAAATTTATTGTTCTATCGTTTTGGTACTTTTTTTACTTTTATTTTATTTGTATCATTACTTTTTTAAAAATCAAGTATATTTCATACATTTAGTAGATATAAAATGGCTATGATCCATTATCGAATACTTGAAATAATATTTGAAATCAAAAACTTGATCAGAAACTATTTTGTGCTATTTGGTGCTCATTTTATCACTCACAGAGAGTTATGGATAGAGAAATTCTATTCGGGTTGCTATTTTTGTTAGTTCCATTGTTTGCATATGACGCTTCTGCAATTCGTTTGCTTTCGTCATCAGGGTAGCCCTGAGAAAATTCGTGTCCTATCAAACTAATTTCTTTAATCAATTTGCCTAAAATATATATGATATATATATATATATATATATAAATAAATTGTGTGTGTATATACTCAATACATTGCTTTAAAAATATAAAATCGAGATCATAAATTGATATCATTGTAGATCTAGTTAATAAAAAAGAGTAGTTGGAATTCCTTTCCGGATATGCACCGTCACACAAATGCGCAATGTACTTAATAAACGTAACTGGACATGTGTATTTGGCAGACTATGTATTATATTAAGATGCACACTTAAAATGGTTTTACATCTCGGGATTTTCAATGATAAGCAAGAAGTGTACATCTTGGTTCTTAGCGGTGTAGATCGCGTGCGGAGTTTGTTTTCGTACAGGTGTTTTTCGCCGTGTTTTACCAGGTGCAACACTTTGCAATTGTCTGCTGATGATGACAACTTAGTTGTCGAAATGCGTATACAAAATTACAAAAGTTAATGTGGAAAGGGGTTATATATCAACCTTAGTGATTAACCTCGTGTAACAGTTAATACTGATGGCTACCGATAACAAGTTGTCAATTTGAACAACGCATTGATAGAAAAACGTATAGAATAGGTCCAAAGACACGGAAAAATGATTTTACAGCATGAAAACGCGCCGTCTCATACAGCAAACAAAGCCAAGGAAGCGTTGAAAGCACTTGGATGGGACATAATATCGCACCCGCCGTGCTTTCCAGACCTTGCCCCTTCCGAATATCACCTTTTCAGATCCATGTGACACGTGCTTGCAGAGCAATACTGGCTCGATGAATGGTTTTGCAAAAAGGACAAATAGTTTTTTTAGGATGGCATCCATAAATTGCCTGAAGGATGGACAAGATGTATAGAATAATACTTTGGCAATACCTTGAATAAATAATTTTTACCATTTTCTTGAAAACGTAGTTTTTCTACGAACAAACCGGTAATGACTCTCCGGTACACCTGGTAGTTCTCGAACGCCGACTATGAAACATTTGAAGATAAAATTAATACGTCACCCACAATTTAAAAAAAATAGCCAAAAAAGACAACGGAAAAAACAATGACAGCAAGCAAAAACAGCAGATGACAAAAGAAAATACAATAATTAATACAAGAATTAACAGATCTGATCTTGCTAAAGTAAAATCCAAGCATTCAAGATTACTTGAAATAGTAACAACTGAAACGATGAATTATTCAATGCGTCAAACAAGAAGACTCAGAAAATAAAAAGAACAAGCATTCTTCAAATGAAAGCAATAAGGAGAACTCTGAAGCTTTCACAAAGAATGACCATTGCAGAACATTTAAAAATAGTGACAAAGAGGTTCAAAATAGCCATAGAATGTATAGTTCATCACGAAAAAATTACTCTGTATGACGTTCAACAAATTTTTACATTGCCTGTGTAAATTTACCGGTGGCGAAATTGGTCATGCGACGAGTATAAAAATAGTGTAACCTCAAATATAACTGAAAAAGTTTCGACACCAGAAAACGGTGAGTCGAATTTACAAACATTAATAACACAAGAAAAATAAAGCGATTGAAAGTATAAATAATAAAACTATAAAAAAACAATTCTAATGATACAGAAATATCTACTCGACCCTCAGTTGAGAAAGAGATCAGAAATAAACAACAAAAGCTGAGGTTAACGCTTAAGACAAGATATACGTAAACACAAACAGCACTGACCTGTCGCAACAAAAAATGTTCGAAAATACACCACAATATTCCGATATTATGAAAGGAATAAAAGATCAAACGCATATAAATCAAAATATAAGCAACGAGAAAAAAAAATAATGATAAATATTTTTTGAAAAATAAGCCATGTATTGTATGAGAAACAAGATGAGGAAAACGATTTTATATAGATTCAAACAAAACGAAAGCGGACATTCAAACTTGTGGCTGGCAACGGAATTGCCACAAAATTTGTGAATTTTCATGCTTATGAACTTGAGCCTAACATAACAGTCGATAATGTGCCAAAATATCTACAGAGCAACAATTTCAACAACGTAAAATTTGAGTAACTGAAAGCAAAATATCTTGAACAATTAAGCTGGTTGGCGCCCGCATTTACCGTTTTTGGAGCGTATTACCTAAATGAAGACATAAGCAGTATAACTACAATCCTATTCTAAGGTATTGTACTAACTAATATAAATAATACTTCCAGACAAAAATATCTTAACTATAGGAAATTGTATTAGTCGATTTAACACTAATTTACCAAAATGTCCAAACAGTACGGACAGATTTATTAATTTGTTACATTATCTCAACTCCATGTTTCTTTATCTAAGAGAACATTGGAAGTCAAAGTCGCAACTGCAACGCTTAAAAGTTAGAAATCTCAAAATAAATGCGAGTTTCTATCGAAACGAAGATGTACATGGTGCAGTAACAAGTTATCTAACAATAATAAATTTTAAATGTCCAGTGCAGCAATGTGAATTTTCTGGGAAGGGATATGTTTAATGTGCTACAATAAACTGTATATAAAACAACAATCTTATATCGATAGAAGTCATTTACAGACCATCAAATGGTTACGTAAATATATCTTTCGATTTTTTGGAAAAATGTTTAGCAGACATTTTTAAGAAATATTATATTGATCGCGGGTGACTTTAACATCTAAATAATAATTGAAAAGCATAACAAACAATGTTTACTATCAACTATGAATTCTTTTGGTTTCCTTCAAATAATTTTTGAAAACACTAGGGTAACATAACAAATCAAAACTGCATTGATAACATATATGTACATCGACTGTGAAAATTATCAAAGCAGAATTTGTATCATTCATATTTCTGATCACAGCTGTTCAAAGATTGGATTTAAGGTTGAATAGGATAATGAATAATACAAAGGGTACTAGGAAAGTTTTGCAATATGTCACAACAATGAATCGTAGGAAGTTTGTTGCTGCATGTTGAGACACGTTCATACGTACATAGTAGCCGCCGCACCATGTCGATAGGCTCAGTTATTCATTAGCAGTGAGAGTGTAAAGTGCCTGTGATGGCGTCGTGGTCACGAAATGAGATAAGGGTAGTTTTGCGTGGTTTAAACATAGACCAGTGCTTCGAAGAAATGACTCTTGCACTAGGTGATGTTTGTCCATATTGCACAACGATATTCAGGCGGTATAGAGAATTCCACAGGGGAAATTTAACTGTGGAGGATGCTGAGAGGCCGAGAAGGCCACGAACGTCAGTTACGGAGGAAAACGTTACTACTGTGAGGAAAATGCTTGGCGAGGACAGACGAGTGACCTACCAACAGATAGAGGGTACTTCAGGCCTAAATGCACCAGCAATTTGTTCGATTCTGCATGATCATTTGCACGCGAAGAAACTTTGATCTCTCTGGGTGCCGCATCGACTGACTGAAGAGCAGATGACACGACGTGTGACTTGGTGCCAGGAGATGCTAAAAAAGTTTAATAAGGGACAATCTCGGTATGTGAACAACATCGTGACAGGTGACGAGACTTGGCTGTACTATTACAATGTGCCGATCAAAGCTCAAAACAAAGTTTGAGTCTTTGATGATGGGGACACACCCGTAGTTGTCAGAAAATCTCGATCTGTAAAGAAGAAAATGATAGCTGTAGTTTTCAAATCGAGAGGAATTGTGGAACGCGTCGTTTTGGACACGCAGAAGACAGTCACAGCTAAGTGGTATACTGAACAGTGCCCAAAGTCATTAAGTCTATGAAGAACCTGCGGATAAAGTCAAGAAAGGACACCTGGTTCCTACATCACGATAATGCTCCAACTCACCGCGCCAAAGCCTGCACCGAATATTTGACCACGACAGGATTGAAACTTCTCGAGCGCCCTCCCTACAGTCCAGATCTTGCTCCCCGCGACCTTGCACTGTTCCCGCATGTGAAAATGAAGCCGAAAAGGGGGGCGGTTTTCCAGTGATGAGGACCTTCTGCGGGCTTGGGACAACGAGTGTACTTTACTCCCCAGTGAAACTTGGCACAACTGATTTAAAAATTGGTTTCGGCGGATGGAGAGGTGTATTGAGTGCAGAGGAAATTACTTTGAAAAAATAAAATAAACAAAGCTGTATTGCAAAACTTTCCTAGTACCCTTTGTATTACTAACAAAAGATTTTTCACGCAAGAGAACATCCATATATTTGAAATACGTATTTTAAATATTCGAATGTAATGTACAATGTAGCAGAAGAAAATGTAAATCTACAATAGGATACTTTTGTAGATATATTTTCTAAGTTATTTAGTTATGCTTTTCCCTTGAAAAATATACAAACACAGATTCGGAACGATTAAAGGGAATTCCACATAATGAGGTAATAATCAATCATAAAGTGATCTTGGTCTTTTATATACGCTATCTAGTTTTTATTACAACTTCATTGTATAAAATTGCAAAAAAAAATTAAGATAAACTTCTTATAAACGGAAGACGTAAACATAATGAGAATAAAGTTAGAAATATCTAACAATAAAATAAAACTACATATCTGTAAGAGATAATAGAAAAAAGTTAAATCAAATTAGTGAAAGGTATGGCAAATGATCTTGGAAATTTTGCTAGCAGTTATTATAATTGCTTACTTAATCAATATGATTTCAGACCTTACAAAAACAATATCATATGTAAACTATGATAGTTTTGATGACAATATAATTGCAAATGCCACTTCGATGTTCCTATTCTCTGTGACGTGCGAAAGTCAAGGATTCTGTGAAACAACTCAAGCGTCGGCATATAAGCGAAGTTGATTAAATTCCAGCTAGTTTGATTAAATTTTGGATCGAAAAGTTACCTGAGACCCTGTGTTACGCAGTAATTAAAACTATCAATTATTAGATCAGTATACAAAAAAGGAAATCTAATGTAATTACAAAATTATAGACGTATTAGCATGCCTCCAAATTTCTCTAAGGTGTTTGAGATAAATATGAGTATAAATTAATAAATTAAATTCATGGGAATACTATATTATATATATTAAGGGTAGATCGACTATAACTTTTGAATTTACTTCATCAATCGTAACAAATTTAGAAAATTGTAATGTAGCATTAGAAACATTTATAGATTTTTCAAAAACTTTATATTTTCATACCTTATTCTCTTAATTCATGCATTATTCTAATGAGAAAAGATAAGAACTCCAAGAAAACATTACACATACAAGAGCTTATAATTTTAATTTTTCTGAACATTAGGTTGACACCAAAGAATGTGGAGTAGAACTGCATTAAATCCTGTAGTCACTTACCTCAAAGCTTAAAAATACTGAAAGATTTAAATAAATTTGAGGAGACTATTAAAATAATATTAATAAACAGAATCCTGATCTGAAAGAATTTTTAGAGATAGAATAGAAACTTGAATCGTCTAGTTCATTTCATAATTTTTGGTTTTGTTTTTTAATTAAACTGTAGTTATTATCTTTCCTGTTCCTTTTCTTTACTTTCTCACGTTTTCTTAGTGTTGTTTAACAGATTATAAATTTTAAATAAAATTATTATTATTGAACTTTCTCCTTCAGAACTTCCAACAGAAAAAGAAGATGAAATAACAAACATTCTATAGGCTCCCCTCCAAATGTGTCTGTCACATATATTTCTAAGGAAGCAAAAAGACTCAGAATTAGCGCGCACAATATTGAAAAAGATCCTGCTTCTGATTTAATTTCTGACAAAATACTACAACAGCTATCTGATAAATGCAATAAATATATACATTTATAATCTAAGATTGCCAATAAACTACTTTTTCTGCACCTGCAAAATGTATCAACTATTATGATTCTGAAATCCAGTCAAAACGCAGAAGTCTCTTTCGATACGTCCATGGACTTACTGATGAATGCTTTCTAAACTTTTTGAGAAATTTTACGTTAAGAGGATTAAACATTCACGAAACAATAGAACAAGTAGACAGAGTAATAAATCAAGTAAATAATGATTGAATTGTCAAAAAATATTGCTTAGCAACCTTCTTCTACGTAACTAAGGCTTCGATGAGACGTGACACAACGGCTTGCAAGCCAAGTTAAAGAAGCTTCTGTCCCATCCTCATTTCCAACTACTTAAATTATATATAACAAGTGAACACTTCTTAATCAAACAGAGCAGTGGACATTTACGCTCTACTCATCCAAGCGTAGAGTTGACATCATCAGCAGCTTCTATAACAGCTGATTTATCGACAACAAAAATGTAGTAACAATATATAATATCGCAATTTTAGCAACCATGCTTACCTAGCATTAGCTTCAAGAAACTTTCAAACAAATCTAAGTAAAATTCAGTACTGGATAAAACATGGCTCATTGTGCGGAGAAACGTATACATCAAAACACATGCATAAAATGCTAAATATCTCGACATACATTTGGATCGACGGCAAGTATGGAAAAACATATATCTAAAACTAAACCAAATATATTGGTCTGTTGATCTTAGATCAAAGCTATTATTGTAGAACATACTGGTTCTATATAAACCCATCCTAAAACGCATATTATCTTTTTACTATACACAAAAACGCTTATTGTCCACTAGACAAATTGCAGAACTCACTTGGAGCAAAAATGCTCTCCTAGTTTCATTGTATATTCTTCGTTGTCTTTCAAAAAATTTGTACACAAAATATAATGTTAAAATTAAGTTAAAAAATTCTTTAGATTCCTAAATATAAATTACTTAAAATAATTTCTCAAAAGTGGACTACTATAATACAAAAAATCCATTTATAAATATAAATATTTATGAGACTAAACCGAAAAGATGTTGAATTATTAATAAAATGTTTTTCAACAAAGTGTAAAGTTATGTCTTCGCAAGAATAGCCATTGAAAAAAAGACGAATGCAAAGATATTTCCCTTAAAAAGAAACGTTACTAGATGTATTCATGTAGAGTGTACGGAATGGTCTTTTTAATGCAAATACCGATCAGTAACCTTAACGTAGGCTCCCATTTAAGAGTAAATTTTTCTTCCGTTTCGAGACTCTAGGAAACCGACGCCAACGTAGAGAACGTAACGCGTGTACTCGTACCAAAACTGTTCGTATTCGCAAGGGAACCCAGCGGAACCGTAAACCCGTCGTTTAAACCGGGGTAATTCTATTTTTAGCCCTAATTTCATATTTTACGCGCGGGCCAACGCTACCACCAACGCAACTACTGCACAAAGTTCCTATTTGTTGAACAGAAAGTGTAGTGACACCCACTGAATAATCAATAGAGTCGGAACGCTGGAGCGGGATTCAGTCCCTCCAGTCTTCAATTCCGTCGGACGAGGCAACAAGTGCCTTCGTTCCGCATCTAAATCCTTTTGGAGGATGTAATTTGCAGAAAAAGTTAGTATAGGATCGAGAACACTCTGTTTGGATTCGGTAGTTCGGTGCATACATACAATAAAGTATTGCTCTGAAATACTCCTTTCATAATTTTATTAAAGAAGAAAACGATACTTATGGAAATAGTACGTAGAACAGTTTCTTTTTTACAAAATTCAAATATCTATTCTACTTTCTTGAAACGAAGTCGTCTAACTTTTTCTAAATTAAAAGAATAACAGTCTACACTGAAGCGAGAGGTCTGATAAAAGTCCATTTGAAGGCGTCACAACCGCAAATTTCAAGATAAAATTTATCTGTACCATATCAGTATCAGTAGACAACATTAAAATTGACAAGAAGATTTATCATTTACTTCAGTTTTAACAGTCAGCGAAAATACACATTACATTAAATAATTTTTTACGTAGGATAATCATTACTATACCCAGAAAAGCTTGAATATTATGGACTTCTCACAGTCGATTAAAGTGATTTAATAATTTTCGTTGTGGTCCAACAAACGCAACTGATGTCTAAGGTTCAATATGCCCAAATCTTGTCATCTCAATGGAAATGTTTTACAAAATAGACGACATTCTCTTGCAAGACCGCAGACTGAAATAACCTGAAATAGCTGAGAAAGTACACATCTGAGATTAACCAGGGTGCAATGTTATTATACTTGAACACATTTATACACAATTAATCAAAAGCGCATACTTGCGAACTTTATAGACTTGACCATATTTAAGCACAATGTAAAGGAATTTTTGTTTCGTTTTTGAATCTGGACGAAATATAAATCTATCATTATAGACTAGAGACCAACAAATTGTCTAAATAATGAATTTCCAAGTGTTAATCTGCGGAGAAGAAGACGAAGGAGATTTCATCAGCTAACAAGATCATGGTTACAGTTTTTTGAAATGCTTGGAATACATCTATTATGTTAAAAAGGGAAAAACAAACTTACTAGACCAACATTTTGAAGTAAACCCCGTCTTTGACAGAGAAAAAGGTTCTCTTCCATCAATATAAAAGTGCACACATGTACAGTAGTCCTAGCCGAAATTCATAAATTAAGCTTTAAATCTATTCTACATCTACATATATATATATATATATATATATAGATGCAGAAGAGATTTAATATATAATAATAATATATATATATATATATATATATATATATATATATCAATCAAAGAATAGTTCTTGCAGCTGAAGTCTGGAGTATATATACATATATACATATATACTCCAGACTTAGCTAACTATTCTTTGATTCCGAACTTACAGAAGTGACTAGAGATGGATTTTTACGGCGAATAGCAGCGCACAAAGTTTGACTGACATGAGCAGGATGAATTAACTTATAGCTATATCGCGCAAGTATATTGGTTCTTTCGAGCCGCTCTTAGCGTGTATGTCGCTGTTTCTAAATGCGAAAATGTTACGTAAATGTAGACAAATGTAATGCTCGCAATGAAATTAATGGTTTGCGCAGAACGGGAATGCAAACTGCAAGCATAATTAACAATACAGTGGATATATAAAAAATTGTGTCACGCTTTATAAATTTTCTGTGTGAAAACTATTAGAGATGCAATAAAAAATAATTCGACCAATAGTTAACACTTCATGGTATGTCATAAATCAGATATTATTCGTATTTCCATAGTTCGAGGGAGAATACCGAATCCATAAACATTTCCAGAAGCTAGATAGAAATATATGCGAATCGTTTTCTACAACCACTTTCAGGAAAGACCCACTACAATATAAAATATAGGAACACCTTGTCACTGGAGAAACTTAACTACAAGCTTTCCAACAAGTAAATTTGCTGTTTAAAAAAGAATAAAAAAATCTAATTTTACTTTTCAGGAAAACTACATATTTTAACGCAATTTATAAGCATTTCATTCAGTTTTGACTCCATAATTATACATAGGTATATCTTCAACTGTAGAATTTGTTTCACTCTACTAAACTTCTAACAATTCTTTTTTGTAAGCTTCGAAACCTATTTCAAATTTTTAAAATAAAGAAACATATTGCAATGTTGTCTAATAGGCAATCTTTTAAGGATAAGTTCGATTACTTCTAATACTAATCAATTGCAGACAAAAATATTTTAAGCTTTTCAAGAATCTGTTCTTATAACATTCCGTTCGTAATGAGAGCTAAAAGTATAAAATCACCTTTTTGATGAATTTTTGAGATGTAGAAGTATCATAGATGAATACTTATGCTGATAAGCGCCATTTAACGCTTAAAACTTAAAAAATATATACAAAACAGAAGATATATGCTGTATAGCGGAATTTACTTCTATTAGACTACATGCAGATGCAGACTGTAAATTGACAGTAAAGCTATTGGAACGATTTACATAGGAACGATTTTATAGGAAAGCCTTTAATTATTCAACACGCAGTGAGAGCCTATCAAATAGTTGATTGTCGAAGCCGTTACTTTGTGAAATTCCATTACACTAAGAAATAAATAAGACACTGAGGAATAAATAAAACTATGTCTAAATTTCACACACTACGGGGATAGTTTGAGAAGTAGTGAGAATGACACGTAGGTGGCGCTCTAATTGGTAAAACAAATGCACTGTAACTTAGGTTGCCTATTTGTATGTTTACATTCCAATATTTAGATAAATGGGTTGATTAGTTTATTTTTTGCAGCTGATTGAAAAAGAAGCAACACGTCGTTTTGTTAAAATGGAAAAAGCAGAGCATCGTGCGGTGATTAAATACTTCGTAATTACGGGTATGAAAGCTACCGAAATAAAAGATGAGTTACGCGAAACATTAGGTGAATCTGCTCCATCATCCGCCATAATAAGTAGATGGATAAATGAATTTAAACGTGGTAGAACAAGCCGTGTTGATGAAGCGCGCTCTGGAGCATCCAAAATCGTGACTTCTAAGGAAATGATTATAAAAATCCATAATATTATTACGCTAGATCGACGACTCAAAGTGAAAGAGATAGCAGACATGATAAACATTTCAACAGAACGCGTACACCACATTTTAACGAAAGAATTTGGCCTTTCCAAGCTTTCGGCAAGATTGGTGCCGCGATTGCTTACGACTGATCAAAAGTTCACTCGTTTGTGCATTTCCAATGAGTGTTTGGACCTTTATAAGCCGAATCCGGTTGATTTTTGTAGGCGATTTTTTACTTGCGATGGAACATGGATACACTACAGTACACCCGAAACTAAACAACAGTCGAAGCAATGGTTACTACGTTGTTCTGCACCTCCAAAGAAAGTGAAAACCACTTGATCGGCAAACAAGGTGATGGCATCAATTTTTTGGGATTCAAAGGGCATTTTGCTCATTGATTACCTTCAGAAAGGTGCCACAATAAACGGACAATATTATGCAGAACTTCTACAAAAATTAAATGTTGAGATTCATGCTAAACGATCAGGAATGGCAAAGAAAAGGATTCTGTTTAACCAAGACAACGCTCCCTCGCATACCAGCACAGTTGCGATGTCCAAAATCCACGAGTTGCATTTCCAATTAGTACCGCATGCATCTTATTCGCCGGATCTAGCCCCTTCCGACTTCCACCTTTTTCCAAAATTGAAAACGGCACTAGGTGGAAAGCAATTTTCGTCTAACGACGAGCTTATCATCTTCGTAAATGTGTATTTTGCAAGCCTTCCGAGATCGCATTTTAGAGATGGCATAAGGGCATTGGAGCACCGTTGGAATAAATGTATTGCTCTTTTAGGAGAATATATTGAAAAATAAAAATTATTTTGTATTTAAAAAATTCGTTTTTCTTTTCCATTCTCACTACTTGTCAAACTACAATCGTATTATATATTTACTGCAACTAATTTCGTCTGTTAGATCATTATTGAGCAAGTACAATACAGGTTACAATCTCCGTTATATAGGAAAACGGAAGATAATAATTAAATCCACTTACAAGAAAGGGGTAGAGGTAATATATACATAAAAGATTATTTGTCGGTAAAAGACTATTATTCGAAATATCTGTAAATATAAATAACAGGAAAACATTTCTAATGAAGTTATTAGATACAATTAGAGTAAGAGGTTAAAATAGAAATAATGAGCGCTAAAAATTAAAATAAATTTAAAAGAGGTGAATCGTTTAATTCGAATTGACCATTAAGAACTGTTACCATTTTGAGTTTATTACACTTATATATCTCTATGCATTCCAAGAAATTTAGTTTCAGACTTTTGTTACATATATATATAAAGGATTTCCGGTTTAAGATCTATGTATATTATGGTACTACTAGTTGTTTGCTGAAGAAAAGTCATTTCTTTAGTATCTTAGGCTTCGTAGATGTTCTTCTGTTCTCATTTCGATGTTCTCCATAAGATCAGTTTTATCTTTTGCGTTAAGTAATATTTTGCATAAATTAATAACTATTTTAAAAACTATATTGCTATTCAGCTTTTATTAAGAAACATCGCTACCTTTTTCCAAAATAAGGTAACGTTTCAACTTTTTTAGATTTTGTAATTAACGTGGAGGTAAATTAGGTCAAGATTGTATTTACGTTCTTTTTTATTGATTAAACTAGTTATTAATTTTTCTGGAAAATTATTATTTTTCGCTATAATTTTAACGATATTTAATTATGGTTATCTGTCTCTTTCAATCATAGGTATTATGAATGCTTTATGCATCATGGAGTTGTAAGCCGCTAGTTTCTGAAATAGTGGACGGTACGAATTCATGGGCATAGTAGAATCTGTCTATTGCCTGTATATTTGAAAAATAAAATTAATACTGCTTCGAGTTATAGTAAAATTTAGCAAATTAATAGATTTTTCGATTTCGAATTCTATGGTAAACTTAATTGAAGGATGTGCAGAATTCAAAAAGTTGTAATATAACTTGAGTTATCTATCAGTAACGGAGAATCCCACTATTATATCGTCTACGTATTTAAACCAAAATAGAATGTATTTATTTGATAAATAATGGTTTAAAATAATATTTTTTAATGCATCCATAAAGATATCCACTAAGAGAGGACTCTTATCGCGAGTCCTCTGTGTTTTTTATAGATATTTCAAAGAATAGTCTCTAATCCTTATATGTATATTTTACGTCTACCCATTTCCTGTAAGCGGATTTAATTACTGTTTTTCGTTTTCCTATATAACGAAGATTGTAACCTGTACTATATTTGCTCAATAATGTCCTAATAGACGAAACTAGTCGCAGTAAATATATAATACTGTCCTCCATAAATAATAGCTTATGTCGCAAATGTTGCAAAATGATGAGGAATTGAAAGCCAATCTTCAGCCAATCAATCAATTTTTTCCTTAATCTTTGGCAGAAATGCAAAATTTCGCTATTTCGATAGCTCTTGAGAAGCTTCTAAGCAGCATTATTGTCCAAAAAGTTTCTTGTAATATTATAGAAATCTTCTCCTATACGAATGTCGTCGTAACTATTTATATCATTTTATCTTTCAATTATTTACCAGATATATCATTTCACTTATTAAGTAACATCGGATGTTGAATAAACATTGCTTCTCTCTCTTGTCCAACATAAGAATGTATTGAAAGACAAAGCGAGAACTCGTCGTTAATATCACATGTTTACCTGACGATGAGTGAATCTCTGAAACATATGTAGTAGATAGGGTGTTATTAACATTTGAATGATTCCTTTTAACATTCATTTATGCGGCAAATTGCCGAGGTATCAAGCGTCTGTCTATACACGCTCTGGGAACTTTGTTCTCGACCAGTTAGATAAACGTGTTCTGGCTTTGTCGGTCAATATATTCTTATGTTGGGCGAGAGAGGGAAGTAATGTTTATTCATTATTTTTCTGTATCTAAAAGAAACGATAAACTCTAGGAAGAAATCATTCGTTGACAACACAAGTCTACCTGACGATGAGTTAATCTCTGAAACATGTAGACAGTGTGTTATTAACATTTGAATGATTCCTTTTAACAAACATCGGATATATTTCAATTATATCACATTTTGTTGTTCTCAAATAATAGGGCATCATGTAATATGAAACGTCGGATTTTTATCACTGGCAAATTATTGCGGAATTGACTATGCATATGTTTCAAAGTCATACTTTTTGTGTCTCTTTAAAGTTTCATTATTTTTTTAGTTTTGTGTAAGTGTAATTTTTGCAGGTATTTTGTATAATGCTATCGACAAACGAATTAACGGTTATATTTTGTACGAGTCCAAACTGGGTAATAAATAATATGGTACATAATGCTCGCAATATCAACATTACGTTTCACGATAGAATCATCAACGAATTGTACGGAAATGGTTCGAAAAATTCTGTTCTGGAGAAAGGACTTGAAAAATTTTGCTTTGAGAGCCATTTATTTTTGGCGATGATAACGTTTTTCGTACTTTGATGGAAACTGATCGCTCTCGAACATTGTCAACCCTCGCAGAAGAGGATGGAATATGTTGTGAAACCGTCAGTAACCATACTAAGAACATGGGAAAGATTAAAAAATAGTAGAGATTTGAATTTAGAAGTTCGCTCTATTTAAGGGAAAACAGGATGTCCTTTCTGGGGAGAATTGAAACCTACGATTAAAAATAGATTACGTGTGACAACAGAAAGCCATCGAGACAGTAGATTAGCTATGGTAAATATCCAGAATATTCACGGAAGCTATCTCTATATAGCCAAAAGATTATGGTGAGTGTATGATAAATAAAACAAAAAAAAATACAGAATCATATTGTCGTGAAATTGAGGCAATGCATGGAAAACTTGTTGACATGAACCTTGCATTAACCATCAGACATTCACCTTTGTTGTAATGCAAGGGCTCGTGTGGCGCAAAAAAGCTTGTGAAAGTTTAATGCATTAGGCTATGTATCCTTCATAAGTACCTGATCTGTCACCAAAGGAGTATCATTTGTTTCTTAGTTCGTAGCACCATATACAAACCAAGACCTTTCATAACAGAGCTAAGATCGTCCTTTACAAAGTCTGTTTTGTGTTCTCTAAAGACCCCGCCTTTTTTGAAAGAGGAATTAATTTATTGGTACGCATTGACAATAGTAGGTTTAAGAAAATGGTGTATATTTTATTTAATAAAATGCTTATATGAATTTAAAAATCAATTTTCCTTTTTTTGAATAATTCGACAACTCATATTTGTCCCAATATTAATAAAAAGCGACAATTTTTTATTCAAATTTTAGTCGACATTGTCTGAAAAACGTCAGTCTTAATAATAATAAATAATAAATAAATCTTTATTGTCCAACAGGATTTCCCAATTATAGGACAAAAACATTAAAACCAATGTAAACAAATAAAACAATCGTAAATGTAAAACATGAGGCAAGAGAAAAGAAAAGTCTTTCTAGACATTCATATTATTGAATGTGCAAACAGTAATTTTCAGTTAAAATAATATAAAATTATGTTTGATAGACATTTCGAAAGATTATAATCGGAGGCAGAGGACCTTTTTGTTCTTATACCACCGACGAGGTGGAAGGTGTCATCGATCGTAATTATTGTCTTTCAAGTAACGTATAATTACATTAACGACTTCATTCCCACCAAATTGGTTTTAAGTATATATATATATATATATATATATATATATATATATATATATATATATGGATAACGAATACTGTTGCGAAAGTGAGAAAGAGTGGGTACGCATAATTTGATTAGGAGTCAATTGGCGTCGACATGGAGGCGGACACGTTGTGATAATGATAAAGAGGATAACGGAACAGAACAAAGCATACAACAGATCAATGGTAATTTACATATTTTAAGGGCGTATTGCGTAAATTAAAGCTTAGAAAAAAGCGAACACATAATCAACATTCAAAACATGATTAAGTCTTTTAAAGATGAAAATAAATATGTTTTTGGTCAGGCCATATTAAAACGTAAATTAAAAATAAATGCGCAAGCACATTTTCGATAGCCGTGGGGTTGAAGTAAATCTAACTACTAATCGTAAAGTAAACAAATAATTTTGAAGCATATAAATTATGGTTTATTTAAAATATCTTATTTTGACTGTTTTAGAAATGCCTCTATGATTGCGAGGCGGTTGTACGGAAGAATAACTTTTCAAAGAGATTATTTTTCAACATAGTTTCCATTCAATTCTATATTACATTTTCAATTTTTTAAGCCGTCTAAAAAGCAGCCTTTGTGCCAAATCTCTTTCGATCAAGTTATTTTTAAAAGAAACAAGAAAAAGTTACTCGAAGCCAGACATGCTGGATGAGGTGGCAATTTCAATCCTAATTTACTTAAAATATTCAATTTCGAAATTAAAATTACGTTAACAAAATTAAATATTTTATCTAAAGAAAACAGTTTGCAAAATGCAGTGTAAAATTTTGTTCCTTACGTTCCACAATTCTTGGCTATTTGGAGGAGTGAAGTTAATATATACATTTTTATAATATTGTCCAAAAGACAAGAGAGTGAATGCTGTTTTTGAAGCTTTTTGTTATTAGATCGAAAATGTAAACACACTCGTGTTCTATTTGAATTGCATATTATGTACACAATTGTTTTTTTAATGAAACACACAAAAGAGCTCTTTCTATCAGGTTGATACATATGAAATGTCCGATTTTGTAAGGAATAAAAAAAGTCTAAATTTAAAAAAATATAAATATTTATTCTGCAAAATAGTCTCCACTTACATCAATAGTTTGTTGCCAACGGCCTGGAAGCTGAAAAATTCCCTTTGAAAAGAAATCTAGGTTTTGACGGCTCACACATTACTCAAATACTGCTATTACAGATTCCCGGTCAGGGAAGTCCCTATTTTTTAAGTGATTGTCTAAACTTCGGAAAAAATGAAAATCAGTTGGCGAAAGGTCAGGTGCAGAAGGTGGGTGAGGGAGAATTTTGTAACCAAATTCCGAAAGTTTTTGGATTGTCTGCCGTGCAACATGAGGTCTTGCATTATCATGAAGAAGTATGGGTCCATGTCTATTGACTAGTGAGGGCTGCAAGCGGCTCAATTTTCCATGCATAGTCTCCAGTTCAGCGCAATAGGACGCTGCCGTGATGGTTTCACCAGGTTGCAAAAATGAATAGTGAATAATACCCTTACTGGTCCAGCATACAGTCACCATAATCTTTCACGGGTGAAGTGATGCTCGTGCATGCTGTCTTGGGGCTTCACCTTGATCTAACCATTGTCCTGACCGTCTCCGATTATCATAAAGTATCCACTTTTTTGTCCTGACCGTCTCCGATTATCATAAAGTATCCACTTTTTTTGTCTTGACCGTCTCCGATTATCATAAAGTGACCACTTTTCGTCACACGTTACCACTCGATGAAGAAACGGTTCAACTTTCTGTCGATTAGCCAAAGAGGTAGCCACCTCTAATCGACGGAGCTTATTGGCTTCAGTTAATTGGTGCGGCACCCATCGATCGAGTTTCTTCACTTTGCCAATCGAAGAAAGGTGACGACTAATGGTGGCAATGGACACTTGAAATGTTTCTGCAAGGCTACGCACTGTTCTCGACGGATTACTTTCAACTTCTACATGCAGCTCGTCGTCATTAACGGTGCTACGCGCATATCCGCGAGGCTCATTTTCCAAATCAAAATTTCCCTCGCTGAATTTTTTAAACCATCGCCGTAATGTGCGTTCATTCACGTGGTTTCACCGAACGTCTGATTAATTTCTCGCGTTGCTGCAGCTGCATTTAATCCCTTTTTAAATTGAAAGCGGTAAATTGCCCCAATATCTCTTGCCGACAGTATTTCCATAGGCGAGACAAGGACAGGTGTATTAATCTTTCCAAGAAATGGAACGGGTACACACTTCAAAATAAACATCCTTTTCAACAAATACAATAATAATTTTCACCAAAAACATACACGTCTTCACACAGGTGCGATTCAGTTCAGACTGAAGGAAAAAACGGACATTATATTTGTAACAACCTGATAATTTGATATCGCTACGGCTTGATCTAAAAATATAGAGCAATAATTGCGATTTAGATTGTTAACCCTTTTGTAGCAACGATTGGTTTACATTTTTTGTCTTTGTTTCAGCTATTTTATAAACAAGTCAAATAATTTTCATTTTTATTTAATGCAAATATATAATAACATGCTTTTATGTTTATAATACATTTTACTAATGTAAATCAATACTATATCAGGAAGAATGAAAACCACAAAAAGTACAATAATAAATTTACGCTTTTTACAATTTTCTACTAGGCTGCTTCCAAAAAAAATCACATCCACAATATTTTAACACAAAAATAGCAGGTCATATTTCAAAAATATACGCATCACCTCCTAAATTGGGAATAGCTATTTTCAACGAGCTTTCGTGGTTTTATCGCAAAAATTCAGGCGCAACAACGCACTATTTCAATGAGTACGTTCGTCCATTGTGGGTGAGAATTCCATTATCTGTCTCAGGTGTTATCTGCAGCGGTCTAGTTTGAAAACGTATCTTTTCGTCGATTCAATTCATTCGTCAATAAAACGGTGATCCCATCCGTAATATTTTTTCCCGTACTTTACGGGCGATTTCAAATACTAATCTCGTATCGTATGTTATAATATAAGTTCAATTTAATATTATTTTGAAAATAAGTTACAGAAAGTGTCCTTAATTTAATAAATAGAAACTTTATCGAATAGAGATTACATTTTCGCATTTCTATTCCAATAATAATGGTGACAATAAAGATAGCAGCACATTTTTGCAATAAATGCCGCTAATTAATATTTGTAAGTGCTAAAGTCATTCGCATCTCAGCTATAACTTCATTTTGGAATGTAATTAAGTGATTTGGCGCAAAATTTTGCATTGGTGGCTTTAACATTAACAACGTAACTTGATCAACTGCACCTACTAAGGTTGACGATGAAAAAGTGAAGGTGTTGATCGAGTTAAACTAACATACAGGTAATTTTGATGGAGCCTGTGGTTGATTCACTTGATCACTGAAGGTTGATATACAACCCCTTGCCACATCAATTAATAATAACATACAGGTGGCAAAAACGTTAAACATTAATCAATCATCATTCAAATGTTCACGACCGCGTAAAAGACTAGGACATGCCAGCGAGTTCGATATTTGGGTTCCTGATGAACTTACTTTACTTAACGGCAAATATAATCATCTGCGATATGCTTCTCAAATGTGAAGAAGTAACTTATAACTGGTGATAAGAATTGAATTGTTTACAACAATGTGATGCGAAAACGATCTTGGATTCAACCTGAAGATTTAAATCAAATGCCACCGACAGCAGATATTCATCAGAAGAAAGTTACGCTTTCAATATGTTGAACTTGTAAAAGGGTCGTGTGTTTCGAGCTCCTACTAAGGAATAGAAGAATTAATTCAAGTATGTACTGTCGGCGGTTAGACGATCTGACCGAATCCACCCAGAAACGTCCAGAACTTGGTAATCACAAAATAGTGGAAATTTCATCACACATCAAATATTGTTGGATCATGAATAAAATGTTTCGCCACACCCACCATATTCGACAGATCTTACACCTTCACATTTCCAATTACTCCGTTCCCTTCAAGTCTTCTTGTGGGGTGTAACGTTCAACTCACACTAATGCGTATATGTACATCTTGTAGAATTTTTCGCCCATAAAGATAGGTCTACCTATAAACGAGGAATTATAAGGCTCACCGAAAGATGGCAAAAGATTATCGAAGAAAATGGACAATATATGATTAGCTTATCTTTTTTATATTAATAAATGGCCTAAAAATGTCATGATTCTTCCGATAACTCAGTAACAATGAACTTTATTTATCTAACAAGAAACCCACTTATAGGTTAAAAAACGAAGAAATATGGAAACCATAAATAACTAAAGTCTGTTACTCCATAATATATATAATATGGAATATAATACGAGATGTGGTAAATAAAGAGGCTTCTTTTACATCCCAAATGGTAACACTGAAGCCGTTTCAACGATATCACTGTATTCAATGGATTTAGTGGGATTTCAATTTTTAACACTGAAGAGTATACTACGAGAATCCGTCACGGCCAATAGACGACGATGGACACGTACCGGTGTAGCTAAGACATATGAAAGAAAGAACGACGATGGAGAGAATCTACCCAATAGCAGATTCTGAAGACGCTAGTCTTATGAACAACAAAACAACTACAGAAACTACGACAATACGTCGAAATCCGCAAGAATGTCGTACTACAAACTACTAAGTAAAAGCAGTCGTGAAAGCCTACTTAATTTTGAAAATGAATGTTATCAAACCTTATAAAACACAAAGGATAATATTAAGACTATAATCTTGAAGACTCGAAATAACTATCAGAATATCTGGCATATTTCAAATGTATAACAATCGCGTACCGAAGGAAGAGAATAGAAAGCTGCCGGTCTAGTTACCTTAGCATTTAGTTGCAATTGATCGGTGGACATGCCAATTACGAGTGTATCTTGTCTAAGTATTTTATCAAAACATTAATTCTTACAAACATGCTTTCCGTGCCCATTGTTTAATTTTTAGGACTCATCCAGTACCTCCAGATTATCGAATAAAAATGCTAGTTTAGATTTTGAAGAAACTTCCTCAATTACAAAGAAGAAGCCCGAGATACTAAAATCAGTACGAACTCCCGAAAACATCTAGCAGGTAAGAGTTGCAACTGGAAGAAGCTCGCGTTGTTCGTTTCGCCGACAGATCACCACACCGCTAATTGCCAACAGAACTATAAGATGAATTTTATACAAAAATTTTTGCCATCACCCATACAAATTTCAAATTGTACAAGCTTCCAATAAAGCAGATTATAGTATAGCCAAAGACGTTTCTATTAAGAATGTAAATTTGGTGGAATAATATAAGGATATTGTACATAACTAATAGATGAGGAAAGAGGACCGTTTCCATTTGTCCGATTACGTCAATAAGCAAAAATTTAAATTCTGGAATAACGTAAACCCTTGATAACTCTCTCAGCAACCTCTACATTCTAAGAAAGTTACGGTGGTGTTCGCTATGTCTTCATCTGAGACTATAGAACTTTTCCGAGAATGCTCTTGGATATGCTATGACTATGACTATGGGGAGATATGTATACGTTTTGACAAACTTTCTCACTACACAACTTGTTGAGTAAAATCAACCGCACAGGAGAATAAGCGTGAATAATGTCTACGGATTGTTGCTAATTAAAAAGTTTTTTCGACAAATGGTCCTTCCGTTCGCTTTAGCGAATTTATGATTTTTTCTTATGAGATTATTTGAGGAGTATAGCCTACTAGAAGGAACTACTGTGAACAACTGAGACCCTCAAACAACAAATTCGAGGTGAAATGGCTCAAATTCCATTGGAAGTACTACAAGATGTGATGACAAGCTTTGTAATCTGGCATGAACAATGCTTTCATTTCAATTCAATTAATGAAATATGGAAACTTTCTTTTCTTAAATGCTTTAATGTAGAGAACATTTTGGAAGACGCTTAATATTTTTTTCATTTTCAAAATCGCTACTATTCCCCACCGATTATTACCACTAAAGTAGGCTTATAATTTTGAGCACTTATTGTTAGTAAGAATAACCAGTCACAAACAGTTACCCCAGAACTTAAAGGGTCAATATAAGTCGCAGAACTTCATCTTTGATTTATTTATTCGTTAAACAATGAAGAAAATATTTCCATTTCAATAATGATTGTTGTAGCAAACAAAACGTGTAATAGTTTAAATAACTAAATTTATTTCAATCACTTTTCGAGTTAAGTAAACACGAAAATCTACCAAAATTTAAATGTTATTGCTTCGTAAGCACACAGTAAATTAATATAAATTAAGATTTCGTCCTAATTTATTTAAGATTATTCCCAAAGACCGTCGTCAATTTTGCATTTCTCGTCTTCGAATAATATCGTACGGAGGTAGTTGTGGAGGAGGAGTGGGAGGTGGTTGCTCATGCCATTGCCATCTTATACTGTCTAAAGACCAGAAGAAAGCAAGAGGAAAAAGGAACAGAATTCGAAATGAGCAGTAATGTTGTTTGTTGTGTTCACGTCTCCGGTACACGGAATCCTGGACATTATTTGATTACTGCCTAGACTGTGATGGTCACGTGATTTAAATTCCCAACGATCTGCAGCGATTCCGTGCGCTTTTCCATATATACTGAACTTCCAGCTCTAATCTCATCGGAAAAAGTGAAAAAAAATTATTCTTGGGAAACGATAAAAATAGAAAAAGCAAACAGGAGTATCAGAAAAAGAAGTGGCGCGCTCCCGAGAATACAATTGTTAGGATTTAAGTTGCCTTGCAATTAAATACAGGAAATACAAATTATATTCCACTAGAAGAAAAACTTGGTTGTGCCAGCGGAATTAATATTTCTGTTTCCTAGGGTGAACTGTTGAAGATTTGTTTTTAATTGTACAGATTTGGCGAGCAAATAATAGTCTCTATCGTAAAGGGATTTGCATAATTTCCGAGGCATGTCTTTTTTCCTTTGTTTTGTTTTATTTATTTATTGCTACGTTTATATACAGGCATCTGATTTAATACGTCATAGTAGATATTTTGCTTGCTGATATCAGAAAGTAAACTAAGTTTTCCCCAGTATATTCGTAATTTTGAATGGACTGTTTATTCAATATTCTGAAAGTTCATAAAATTTCCTTTTATAATGATATAACACACACTTTCCTGAGCAATTGAAAGCATAAATCGACAATCAAGCGATAACTGCACGTAAATTCAAATTCATTCGAACAAGTCGGCATTAATATGAATGTGGAAATTTCTAGTTAATAACGTCTAAAGATTATCTGCTTCTCAGTTTCCGGGCTGGAATCGCGTCACTAGTATATATAGTTTCGTACCCATTTGTATGGGACATCTTCAGGGCTGAACTACTGCACTGAAACTTGTTTGTACAATTCCAAATTTAACGATTTAATTATAATGTTGTACCTATTTTTTTCGTTTCATTTTGTTATTTTAATAAATTGTATTATAATAACATTGTCGTATTATTTCATGTCTGATATCTAGCGCTAAAAATTATAAACACTACTTTAAAACACTACTTTAAAATGCACTACTTTTAAACGCGGCCCGCGAACATATTTGCACATTAAAGTTTGGCCCATAACATATCAAAGGTTGCCCATACCTGCTTTATAGTATCTACACCAATGCCTTAATATCCCAGTAACGTTGTACGTCTCTAGCAACGTTTGCACCGGTTTCCCTCACATAATCCAACTTATGTAAGTTCTCTTAGATATATTTATCCAGTCATGGTTCAACTAATGATTGGTAGCTGATTCCTGCTCAAAAGTAGCAGTTCTTCAATTTTTTAAATAATTCAGTCGTTGGTAATTGCTTAGAATTTCTAGGGTGGTTTTCTTTCTCGGGAAAGACAAAATATTCAAACATATGCTGAAAGAGTCTTTCTTTTTCGGAACCAATAAGTGTTGTTTTAAATAGAAGCAACCGCTTGCTTACAATATTTAGCCACTTATTTGCTTACGTAAACATTATTGATGTGGCTTATACGAAAGAGTTGAATTTTAATTTACTTAATTAAAAGATCGCCACCAAAATTCGATAGATTAGGCAGACAATTCCTTATGGAGTCATTCTTTACCTCGCTGGCACTTCTGTAAATTTTTCTTTCCACGTTTTCCTTGGTTCCTTCCTCAAGTTTCAATTTTAGAAAATTCTCATTCATAAAAACTTCTTACTAACCTTCTTTTACTAAGTTTTTACATGTGACTGCAGCAGTTGGTTTTCTTCGATTGAATAGCTAATTTATCCATGACTGACTTATATTCAATTAAAATTTTTTCAGACGACTCAATTCAGTTGCACAAATTATTTATCTGTGTTTTTTGTTACCGTCTATGACTTAGATACATATGTCATTATAAATAGTGTTTCAAATTGCGCGGTTTTGTTTAAGGATAAATAAAATGGAGATCGCACATTGAATTTGTCTGGGTATGTGGGCATTTAAAAAGTGCTATGTATGACATCTATAGAAATAGCTTCGTACACGGTAGAACAACGCGTTCAAATTGTTGAATTATTTTATGAAAATCAGCGTTCTGTGAAAAGGGTTTTTAGAAAATTACGTGAATTTTATGGTTTACGTAATCGTCCATCTGAAAATCTCGAAATTTGAAACACCTTTAGACTTTGCATATTTCTGCTCTTATGTTTTCTTATATTTATTTTTTCTCGAGGATACGATAATAAAGAATTCTCCCAGTACAATTGTTCTAGTTATTTCTTTATCTAGCTCTCTCTCTATTCGTAATAATATTATGTCAAAGAAATGGACGGATATTAATAGTTCTGATACACAAAATAAGAAATAAATGAATGTGTTAGGGTTACAGGGTCATTGCACTGTTATATTCTTTAAATTATTATGTTGAAGCAGTATTAAAAAAATACCAGAATGAGTTTAAATGTAGTATATCAGTAATAGATCAGATTTCCATTCTAAAGAAAATACAAACTATCTGCTATGAACATAAAGCAAACTTGTTTGTGCTGTTTATTGATTATAAATAAACATAGAATAAAGTCAAAAAGAAGTGAACTGTACAAAGTGATGAATAGTCTGGGAATACTAAGTAAATTGATAAAATTGAAAATTTGATACAAAGAAAGGACTTATACAAGGGAGGTCCTGTATCTTCCATATTATTCAGCTTAACGCTTGAAGAAAGAGCCGGATCAAAAAGAAAGGAACGATCTTCATAACCATCAATGTATATGATGTGATCCTAATAGCAAAATGAGAAGAATTAATAAAAATTTTTAAAAAAAAATAGAGAAAAAGGCAAGAGAAATAAGTTTGAAAATAAATGAGGAAAAATCCAAATACGCGATAATGAAAAGTACAGACAATATAGTAAAAAGTAAGTTAAAAATAGAGGATAAAGGGGTAATACTTATAGGTTTTTAAAGGTACATAATTTCCTATATCTAGGAGTGCAAATGAACATGATGACCAGGAAACAAAAGTTAGAATTGTAAAAGGAAATTTAAAATATTCGGGAAAATTTTAAAGCTTAGACTACAGTAATGTATGCATGTGGAACATGGCTTGAAACAATCTGAGACAACTCTTTTGCATAGATGGAAAAGAAAGCTACTGAGACCTATTTATGATGACACAAAGACAGAGAACGGAAGGTTGAAAAACTAGAACAAACAAAGAAATAGAAGAATTATGTAAGGAACTTAGTTTATCTACATATATACAGAAAATCACAAACAATAAGTGATTAGGGTATGCAGACGGTGGAAGAGAATGTCATAGACAGTCCTGTATAGAAAGCCGATAGACAAGAGAAGAAACGAGAGGTCACGGAAAAGGTGCCTGGAGAAAGTAGAAGGTGATTTAAAAATTGAAAGTTGGCAAATGGAGAATCAGCGCAACGAATAAAGAATTGAGGGAAATTATGAACATATACTTACGATAATTAACAGAAAATTTGATGAAAAACTTGCGCTTCAAATAGGATAGCATCAATACCATGTTGTATCCTGCCTAAAATAGAAATTTTCAATTAAATTTACTATTAAGTAGTGAACGACGTAATAGCAGGAAAAATTAATTTTTATTGAAGAACATCGTAAAAGCGCTTAACTATAAAAATAAATAAATATAAATCATGCATGTATGTACGAGGGTAGTCCGAAAAGTTTCCCACCTCAACGTGAAGATGGCAGCACTCATCAATAAAAGCTAAGGCATGTAGTTATGTATCTATTGTCTGATACTCACCAAAATTTCAGCCATTTAGTGCGCGCAGTTGTTACCATATATATATATATATAATCATTTGAGTGAGTCGATGTGTGTTTTTGTGAAAATGGAAAAAATCGAGTACCGAGCTGTCATTAAATATTTGTTTTTGAAAGGCAATACGCCTACGCAAATCAAAGATGAGTTGGACTCTCTGTACGGGGACTCTGCACCATCATTTACCACAATGAAATTTTGGGCAGCAAATTTTAAACGTGGCCGTAAGAGCTTGGGAGACGATGAACGTTCGGGACGTACAAAAACTGCAACTACTGACGATAACATCGCCAACTCCGCTTCACCAACTGGTGCTAGACAACCGTCGAATTAAAGTGAGAGAGATAGCAAAGGCTATGAATATGTCCAAAGAATGTGTTTGTCACATATTAAATCAAAATTTGGCGCCGATTAATTACTGTAGATGAAACTTGGATACACCATTATACGCCCGAAACAAAAATACAGTGGACAGTGGACTGCAAAGGGGAAACCGGCTCCAAAATAGCAAAAACTATTTTTTCGGCTGGAAAAGTGATGGTGACTGTTTTTTGGGATAGTCATGGAATTATCTTAATTGATTATCTTCAAAAAGGAAAAACTATTACATGAGCATACTACGCATCACTACTTGACAAGCTAAACTCAGAAATTGTGGGAAAACGGCCACATTTGCAGAAAAAGAAAATCAGGTTTTACCAAGACAATGCGCCGTCTCACACCTCAACGGTTGCCATGGCGAAAATCCACGAATTACGGTTTGAACTGTTTGACCATCCGCCTTACTCGCCAGATCTAGCCCCAAGCGACTTCTTTTTGTACCCTAATCTAAAAATTGAGCTGGAAAGACAGAAATTTTCGTCAAATGAGGAGGCGATCATCCTCGCGAACAATTATTTTGCAGATAAAAGCGCCGAATACTATTTGGACGGATTAAAGATATGGGAGCATCGTTGGGAGAAGTGTGTAGAGTTACAAGGAGACTTATAGAGAAAAATAAATATAAATTTTAAGAAAAAATGTCTTGAATCTTTGTTAGGTGGGAAACTTTTCAGACCACCCTCGTATATAATTATTTAAAACATCAAAAACTTACAAAACTTTATCGAATAGTATAGTAAATAGATAGTAAAATGTTGTCTTATGCCTTAGAACTGTAAGGCATGTAGCACATAATAATTAATAAATGATTTCTAAATATCTAAATTTATCTCCTTAGCTATTTCCGCCCTTCGAAAAATGTATATATTTAACGTTTTGTCTATCCGTTATAAAAATAACTGAAAGAAGGGCTGCTTCTTGTCAAACTCATTTCTTTAGTTAGTCTATCTGACAAATGTGTGCTTTTTCCCATTTTTTTATTATAACGTAGTGGAAGATGCGAAGCTTGATCTCGATCTTGAAAATGCAAGTAATAATCCACTGTGCTTAATTGCTAGACTATTGAAGGATTCAGAAATGAATTTGACAAAAAGCAACACTTCTCAGTTTTACTTTGCTGATGACAGTCGACAAACTGCCGAAACGCCGAATTACATATGTTTTAAACAAAAATACCTCAAAATCAACTAAAATCTTAACTGTTTATTTAAATTAAATGCTATTATTCTGTTTTACTAACTATTATTAAAAGACTTTTATTAGCAGGTTCACCAAAAACGGCAGTGACTCAGGAAAACGTCGATGCTGTGCGTAAGATCGTCGACGAAGACCGACATGTGACGCATCGCCAGATTGAAGCATAGTGGGGATTTCAAACGGCTCAATTCAAAAAATTTTACGCAAAGAATTCTGTGTAAAAAAATTAGTTTCCCGTTATATACCGCATCTGCCGAACGAATAACAGAAAGCAGTTAGGGTGAATTGGTATCGAAAAACTCTAGGTCGTTTGAACGCCGGAAATTCTACAAATGTGTGCAACATTGTCAGTGGTGATGAACCTTGGATTTACTCAAATGAGCCAGTCGTCTCGGATGTTTGAAGAAAAGCCGACAAAAGGCATTCGTTCTCGAAGTGTCTCCAAAAAGATGGGCGCGATATTTGTCTCGGAAGCAGATCATAAAGGAACAAATCCTCTACACGATCAAAGAACTGCTACTGCCGATTCGTATAGAATCGTTTGTTTACCGCAAGTCATTGCCGAGCTTCGAAATACCAACCCCAAACGACAAATCATCCTTCGCCAAGACAATGTAAGTTCGCATACAGCACCCAAGACAATTGAACTTTTAACGCAACAGAACGTCGAATTGTTGGACCATTCTCCGTATAGTCCGGACCTAAGTCCAAACGATTTCTTTACCTTTCTAAAAATCAGGAATGGTCTGCGTGGTCAAAGTGCCAGTCGTCAGAAGGAGCAATCGATGCCTTCAAAAATGCAATTTTAACTGTCCCAATGAACGAGTGGAACAACTGCTTTCAGTGTGGATTGGAGCGCATGCAAAAGTGCATTAATCTTCGTGGGGAATACTTCGAAAAACAATGAAATCTTTAAAAGCTATCTACTGTTTTGTTCCAGTTTTATATGAAAAACAGAAAACTACACACCACTAACTGAGACCATTTGAATTGATTTTATTCTCTAGAAGTGCACCTTATAGCAGCAATATGACATAGATTATTTGCAAATATCATGTTTGTTAATTTCAACCATCATATCGTAGTTGTTTGTCCTTACACATTTATTACATCAGGTTGGTAACATATTTATTGAACTCAAAATGATTTATTAATTTTTTTAACAAACAAAATACATGAACTAATCAGGAATACATAAGACGATTGTTTGATAGAAGGCGAAAGATATGGAAATGGTTCAATTGGTTCTAACATTAATAAATGGTCGCTTTTTCTATTTGAAATCCAATTTTCTTTCAACAATAAATAAAACAAGTTCATCAATATTTTTTCAAGGCACTCATTCTAGAAGCTAAAAACACTACGAAGAATGAGAATAGTAGTAGAATAAACAAAATTAAATAGAATAAATACCAGACATATTTTAAAAATAACATATCTTTTTTACGAGCTAACATCCCAAAATAAATAATTCAACACACGAAAGTTACAACACTCTCCTCACATTGAGATCCTTAACGAATTCACAAAATTTAATCAAAATCGGAATTTTTATTTACACACACACAGATTTTCCACATTAGTTAAAAAATTAACGAATAACACCTACTATAATAAACAAATAATATTTTATATAAATCGTTCTTAAAAATAGTCGACATTTTAATATTTTGGCACGCCACTTGTGTACTTAAAAAAAAAACAAGATCCATTTACTTCCTAGTTTTCAAACTATATTGTTAGAAGCTCGCGAGCTTTAACACGTGGTAACTTTTTCACACATCTGACGTAAAGCGCGTGCGTCGTTTTTACACCGTTTCAATTCATGGCACACTCTGATCAGTAGTTATCGTGGCGTTACTTGTGTACGTATTAAGTGTCAGTTGAATTGTGTGATACAGTCTAAATAACACGCGAATTTGTAAGTAGAAAATGAGGATTTTTGTCTATATATGTACATGCAGAATTTATTAAACTCCATTGAAAAATTAATGAAGATAAATCTAGTTAAAGAGGAGACAAAAAATACAAAATTTAATTATGTTTTTGTATTGAAAATAACATTATATCGTATAGATAAAATATCAAATACTTGGTTTTTTAATACACAATTTTGTTAACATGTATTAAATCTAAAACATTATCCTTTAATAAAAATATGTTTTTTAAAACATTCTTTTAAGTAGCGGAAATACAGTGTAAATATTTACTTTTCAATTACGTATTTACTTACGGTGAATAGATTTGGTAAAATTATTATATTTCTTCGTTCACTTATCGTTAACTCCGGGATGAGGGATTTCCCTTGACGTTGGCTGTCTCTTTCTAAATCGTATCGTAGGTAAGGAAATATCAACAATAAAGTTTTGAAGTATTTCTTAGAATCAGTCAGAGTTGTTTATCTTATTAGAATTACAAATGAAGCACAGATATACTACAATGTCATATCTGTGATATACAGGATTAAGTCATTAAATTAAGACTTTGAGACAAAAAATACACATTACAAAACAATTTTATTTGGAAGAAATAAGCTCATATATGGTAAACAAAAGTGACTGCAACTATACTTTCAGTCTAAGTTTCAAATAAACTCTTAATACTGCATTGACTACCAATGGCGTTTTAAATTTTTATTTAATACCAAAATACATTGAATATTCACACATTAGCGTCATGTCAAACAGCAACGTTTCGTAATTTGAAAGAGAACGATATTTACTAAAAAATTATATTCTATTTCAAGAACATGGACTACTATTTATAATAAATGTCGGAAATATTCACCATTATTTTGCAAACACAAATTAATTCCCCATTTAATATTTTCAAAAGCATTGTTTCAGCCTCGTGCTGAATAATTTGGTTCAAATCATCAAGATTATGCATCGATTTATATAAAAACTGTTTTTTTATTCTATCAAATGAACAATAATCTAGAGGTGTTAAATCTGGTAATTAGCAAAATCACAATCTTTGATTGTAGAATCACTATTTCTCTGAAGTTTGAAGAACATTGGATGGTGCATTATCAACTTGCAACCGTGCGATGAATTCTTTCAAAATAACTCTGCAATATTTTTCTATAGCAATTATGGCATGGAAAAATGTAAAGTTTATAATCATGCTTTGAGATATTGCCAATCGCACACCAATTTTAACTGGATGCAACTCAGAATCAGTAATGTTACAGTGGTTTTCAGTCTAACACTTATACACTCTGATGAACAAAACCGGGATTAATCAATGAAAAAAATTAAATTTAAAATTTGATTACAATTTAAATATTTACCGAACCAATTAGGCTATTCTAGGTTCAGCATCATAAAGATACAGTTTTCATACAACGAAAACTTTGGGTGCGCGTGATGTTTGTATTTAACTAATCATGAACAGCATATCGGGATTAAACCTATAAATAATAAAATGCACTTAAATAGCTCTGAGGCATTAGTTTTGTTAAAATTAGAAATTTTTTCTACTTAATTTAACATCGACTTAGACTTCATCTACATCTTGTGAACAACCTGTTGATTTTTCCTTCGTAAATACTGTGTTTGTTCTCAATATAGACCAAACACATAATTCAAACTCTTGCAATGAATAAACCTATGTTCCGTTCCATTCTGTGCTCTGCTTCAAAAATGAATTCTCGAAATAAAAGCTTATTGTTTTAATTAACTGATGAAAACGTTTTAATTACGTGATGAAAATTCATAACAAAATTAAACACAAAAAAAACTCAATTGTGATTTTCACATATATTGTTTTAATTAAAACACTAACGCATCCATCTAGTCCAAAATCATCTAAAAAATAAATTGAGGTATATAAAGCTACAATTACTACTTACAAAAAGATTGGAAAAATTAATTAAAAAAATTGTTTGGAAACTTATAACAATAGAATATAAATTATGCCTATTAAACCAATACAAACCCGGTAACGAAGTATCAGTAGTTTGATACGTCTATGTAGAATTGAAATAATATGACAGCGAAAAATAACAAAAATGTACGATAGTAAATTGAAGAAACCATGTCCCCCAAAATGTAGCCTTCGCAATATTTAATTAATTTGACACAACTAATATTGATGGAGTTTGATAAAGTTATAAGAAAGTCAATAATATTAGACAGCACAGCTGCTATCGCATTCAAGAGAAGTCATAATAAAACCCTCTTACTTTACCAAACTCCATCAATATTCCCCACTAAGTCTTCATTAACAATTGAATATTCTTTAACGTGTTGCTAATTTTTCTGTAAAGTTTCGGTCAAAATAATTTCAATAGCTCCCAAGTATCAACAAATATGTATTGTTGTTATTGATTTTCAAATTTCCCATTGTGACAGAAAGAATTTTCGTACAAGAATATGTGCATATCTATCATCGTATTGACCAAACGTGCAATATTTCCGAATATAGTCTGTGGAAATATGAGGAACGTTAGCAAAACAATTGCAGTTATTCAACTAAGTTCTTTACTTTATCACCAATATTTCGTGCCAGTGGCGAATATATCTTCAGGATCATCACAGAAAAGACACATTATATTATAAAATTTGTTAATAATACAAGAAGTCTAATACTATAACTTATTGTTAATAAATTTTGAAATTTAAAGTGTCTTTTGACTCTGAAGAAATGCCACACTGAAACGAAATGTTGTTCATAAAATAAAGAACTTAAATAAATAACTACAGATAATTTTCTTTACTCTACAATATTTCCAATCATTATTTTTTATCAAATACTCCTGGACCTTTTCCCGATACATATATTTCAATAATGAAAAAAATGATTTTTTTTTTTATTAATGAAATATATTATTAATAAAAAAATCCAGTTTCAATAATATAAATAATATTTTTTTTCTTTTTCTTGGTACCAATTGAGTATTTATCCACTTACACTAATTAAAACGAGCTCTTTCCATTTATTTAGTCATTTTAGATTCTTCTACACCTGTCACCCTTTTCATTTATTCAGTCAGTTCTTTTGGATCCTTATATAGGGGATCATTTCAAATATTCTTGGTGTAGTCATTAGCGGAATGTTCCTTTTTTAATTACAATACTTACAATGAAAAGCATTGCTTAAGAATCGACAGTCCTTTCTTGATTATAATTTAACAATCGTTTCAAAGTTTTACATTCTTTTTAATTTAGTATTTTCTTAACGAACAGATACTGAGAATATTTTCTTTATTTAAATGAACCACTTTTGTTTCAGCTTAGTTGTCAATACATTTTCATTATGTTATTTCACTTTTATATATATACATACATATGTACAGTCGGTGATATAATTATTCTGCACCCAAACAATTATTAGTTTTATGAAATTTAAACCAGGAGAAAATTAAATAAATGTAATATATGAAAATATTTATTGATTGTTAAATAAATATTAGTATTATTTATGTATATAAACAAATTCAAGGCTAATGTTCGATATATTTCTTCTGAGATATTTTGCCACATAATATTCAAATTGCTACTTTTGATTTGCTTTTTTTTGTTGTACCTACTTTTCTCTAAAATGGGCCACAAATTCTCGATGGGGTTTATATCTGTACTTTGTGGCGATCATTCCAAAAGTTCAGCAGTGTTTTCCCAAAACTGTAATCTCTGCTTGAAACTGCATGGCATGGTCCTCTGTTCTCCTGAACCAAGGTTCCTTCTTAATCATTACAAATAATTTTTCTATTCGAGGATATAGAATTTGTTCTATCGTAGTAATATAAATGAGTTCATTTCTTCTTTTACCAGTGTAGGTAAACATTTTTCCAACACTTACTGATGATACACTCCCAAGTCATAATATTACCTCCACTACATTTTTAATAATCTAGTCTAAATCCTTCACTAAGTTTTTAACATGTATATACAGCGCCAGGTGTATCATAAATCTAAGTTACATTAAACTTAATATTGATAATAACTTTCTTTATCGATTTCTTAACCATGTTGATAAACTAGTTGTATAATTTTTAATACTATATGGGAGTCAGATTTATCTCAATTCATCCAACCAACTCACGCTAGCCCAATTTGTTTCTGTCTATGGTTTTTTTTTCTCAAACAATTGCGAGCTTTTTTCCGGGCTTTCGTGTTGATAGGTCACCTTCTCTAAATTATCTATTAACTGTCTTGAATAAAATTGTCGCACTGTATTGGCGATTTAACACACTAGACAAATCTTTTTCTGCGACGACAAGTAATTAATGATTGTACAGTAACCAGTGATCTCTAGTGGTTATTTTTCGTTTCGGACCTTATCTGGGCCTTAATCTTATATCCCTTGCTGTACCGTAGTGTTTGTTGTTTGTACAATATACCAAGAACATTGAATTTCTTTGCTGATTGCCACTTACGAAAATCCTTATGAATGCAATATACTAATTTGTGAGCGTTAAAACTCAGGAAGCACATGGTAGCGCTTTTTTTCTCCATCGATTGAATGTTATTTAGCTTTTCCCATTATTTATTGATTCAGTCACAAGAAGTAAATCTTAGAATTTGAGTAGTCACAGATGTATATAGACTCCCAAATATACACACATGCCTTCATATCCGAGGAGTTTGGAAAGCGAGTTGAGGATTGCAGGATTATACAAGGAAGCTGCGCAATCCTGTAAATCAGAAATGGTACACCAATTATCAAAGCGGAAACAGTACAAAACAGTGAAACGACTTACAGCGATATACGAATGTTGGAAACTTAGATAAATGGCAGTAAAAAATAGAGCCCGTATTAAATAATATATCTGTCTAAGTGCAGAAGAAGAAAAAATAAAAGACTGCACCAAAAATAAATGAAAGCCTGGGAATGGAAAATGGAAAAGAATATAGAGGGAAATGACACAATTGGTATTGGTTATTTATCAATAACGACAAGTCTAGCAATAAAAACCACTGGAATTTCTTAATTCAAACTGAAACAATATATAATTTATTTATTGCAAAATAGCAGAATAATCTGTAGCTCTGTAAAGAACTTCAAATTAACAAGAGGTTATTCTTCTAAATTATAAATAAAAAGGCAGTAACTGAAAAGCAGACAACATAGATTGATCGACGTGTCTCTAATAATTAACCTCTTCTACTCTAATACAGAAACATTTAGCAAATCTTCATTGATCTTTTTCTACCTCACATCTCCATCCGTTCTAATAATGTGAACACCATATTTATACTCCAATTACAATAATATTAAGCCCAAATGAGGGAATAAAGAGCTGCTTAGACATTAAATAATTTGCAATTGCACGTAGTGAATTCCAAATACCTCTTGATAAACACATCTCGTAACTATGCCATCAGTACGAGCTAAGAAACTTAACTTAGCGTTAAATAGAACTCTCAGATACCTAATAACTTTACAGTAAGTAAGAGGATGGCTATTCCAATTATATTAATTATTAAGAACGCCTGCTGAATGTTAATACATTGCATTTAGAAACATATAAAGATGTGCTTTGTGCATGACGTCAGTCAAGAATTCCGTTTAGGTGCTACTATAGGGAATAGGAACAGCTATAAATCATCTACAAGCAATAAATATAAAAAACAGAACCAGCGACGATATCATTCATGAAAAGGTAAAGGTTCGATATTAAGATCTTACCACTAAAATAAATGTAATGGACACAAGTGAAAAGTAGTATCGACTTCATTGAAACCAAACGATCTTGACTTAGTTTACAATATTATGATCTAATTGATCTAAAGTTTTAAAAAAAGCGCGTAAATTGTATCTACCTGACTTCTGCAATACGTGTGACATATACTGTCATAAATATATGTGTATAGTTGGTTTCACAGGACAGACCAAATGTTATTTGTATGTTTAACGTGTGAAATCGTTTCTTTATTCATATTTTAACTATTTTGACTTACTATATGTCCTAAAAAAATAATGAAAAGGAAAAACGATTTCATGAAAATTTGATCGTAGTTCAGTTCCCAATAACTCGTTGGAGTCCGTGCCTTTGAATTTATTAATGAAATAACTAAATTATCAGAACTAATTTCTTCCCATATTTCATGTACAATGTTCCACAATTTTCAGAAATTTGCGATTGGAAGTTTTCTTTGCAATTCTTTTTGTCAATGATACACCATGTATTTTCAATCAGATTTAATTTATGTCCATTAGCAAGCCAGTTCAAAATTTCGATCTTGTTTAACAACTAATTAGTCGCAGTTTTTGCTTTATGTATCGGACAATTATCTTACTGGTAAATAAAACTATTTTCTGATTAAAGATAGCGAACTGACGGCAGCATTACATTTTCTAATATGCTAATATAATGTTACCTATTAAATATCCCGTCAATTCTCTAACATACATCATATCACGTGAACTCATCCATCCCCATACATTCACTGAAAAGGTACAAATGTATTTCCATTATTCATATAATTTTGGTGAAACTTTGCTTATGCGGCTTATGCTACTTTAATTTTCGGTATGTTGGAAAGGATTGAAACACTTTTTCGTTTGTAGAAACCACTCTATTTTAAAACTCCAAATTACAATTAAAAAAAAATTGAATAACTTGCATGTACTCTTAATTAAGAAGAGGTAGCTACTCTATTTCTCAACTCCCTTTCTTTTAATGTTCTACATTTGATTATCCAAGAGGTCCAAAATGTTCTGTTGTTACATCAACGTCTTTCGCCGCACTAAAAGTTTTTGGCCTCAAACTAACAAAATCCTGGTTTTGCCAGTACTTTCTTTTCGACTTCATGTTGGCTTCCATTCTCCTTGTTTTTTATTGCAAATATCGTGTTTTTATATTAAAGCGGATAGCAACTCGTATTATCCATCGGTCTTCTTATGCAGACTTTTATAATTTCAGCTACTTGAGTCACTAAATTTAAAATAATTTCTGCCATTCATCATTCATAGTGATACATACTAAGGTACTTATACTACCAACGTTTTGTCTTCAATTCCATGAAACATATTCAGAGTTACTGTCGTTTTTGTTGCAATGCAACAACAATAGCAGTATCAGCAGTATTGTTTTTGCACTGCAACAAAGAAGCAATTAAATACTGAAAATGTCTCATGGAGTCAAAAAATTAGAAACAGTTAAGCGCTGAAGCTATTTCATGGATTTGAAGATGAAATGTTGGCAGTACAAGTACCGAGGACGCGATTCCAACTCGGAAGCTAAGATGAAGTAACGTAACCTTGGAATCTGTAGGTTTTTATGATTAAACCCATGTCGAGTTGCGGTTACACTGGGACGGACACATCCCGAAATACGTCTTGATACAAATACCATGACCATTTACATACGTATATTACCGAAATTAAGTAATAAAACTATTTGGTTTATATTTAGAAGCATGCGTGCAGTAAGAGTTTTTTAAAGAAGTCGTAATATACCCCTCTAGAGTTTCAAATGGTGTTGGTATCTCATGCACACAACGTCTCAAAATTGCGTGATTCTGTTTCGATTTTTGTTCGAGTTATTACTATCTTAAATACCTATTTTTTAAAAGAAAACGTGTGTATACATTTATTAATGTCCTGTACAAATAACACGTTCTATTATTCGATTATTGTTTCCATGCTCGTGTTTCCGCATAGCATACAAGGTGTTATTAGCCATACCTTTTGAAAGCAAGAGAAAAACTTTCTATCTTGAAGTTTTGACGTTTAATTACGTACAAGCAAAAAATCGTTTTCTTATTAACATCGTCATATGTAATTTAAAAATTAATTTAATTTACAAACACCGGAGATTGTGAAAAAACAATATTAATGATAACAAGATTATTTTTTGTGATTACAATTAATCTGTGTGACTCTTATTTATAATTAATTATATTCACTACTTAAATTTTAGATTGTATTTTTCCAATACAACAGTATTAACGAAAAACACTACTACATATAATACGGGCGACTAAATTGAGTGGACATCATCCAGTAAAAAGCAATTATTAAATTATAAATTTTCTTTCAAAACTTTTATGCATACTTCTTTCATGTGTATATATACTTGGAAGTATTAGTTGTTAATTGTATTTGTTAGAAACTATAATATGAGGGTGGTTCCAGAAGTACCCGACCTAACAAAGAAAATAAAAATTTTGGAAAGAAGTATATTTATTTTTCAACATAATCTCCTTTCAGTGCTATACACTTTTCACAGTGATGTTCAATAAGTTCGATACCCTTTTTATAATAAGAACTGTCTTGCTCCTCAAAACAGCCATTAACTGCCGACATCACTTCTTTATCATTGGAAAATCTTTGTTCAAGTTTAGGAACAGAAAATAATCCGAGGGGGCTAAATCTGGCGAATAGGGTGCATGAGGTAGCAATTCGAACTTTAATTCATTAATTTTGGTCATTGCAATAATGGATTTGTGAGCTGGTGCATTGTCTTGATGAAACAACACTTTCTTCTTACCCAAGTGCGGCCATTTTTGTTTGACTTCTTCGCTCAGATGCTGCAATAAGTTCGCATAATAATGGCCGTTGATAGTTTTCCTTTTTAAAGATAGTCAATGAAATTTATTCCACGCGTGTGCCAAAAAAACCGATGCCATGACCTGATCTGCAGATGAAACGGTCTTCGTCTTCTTTGGAGGCGGTTTTCACTTTTGAGTCCATTATTTTGATATTTCTTTTGTCTGGGATGTGAAGTGATGGACCCGTGTTTCATCTATTGTTATGAAACGATGCAAAAATTGTGCTTTGTTACTGAGAAACACACAATTGAAACATCTTCACGACACTGTTTTTGCTCGAGTGTGAGCAAACGCGGCACTCATCTTGCACACAGCGTTCTCATGTACAAATTTTCAAACAATGTGCGATATACCCCACTTTTTGAAATGCCTACTATGTCTGTTGGTTCGCGCATTTTTAGTCGACGATTATCCAGTACCGCTTTGTGGGTTTTCTTCACCATTTCTGGAGTCGTCACTTCATTTAGTCGACCACTGCGATGATTGTCTTGGTAGCTTGTACAGCCTCGTTTAAACTCTGCTACCTAATATTTCACTGTTGTAAACGAAGGCACAGACTCACCTAGAGTAGAATCCAGTTCAGCTTTTGTATCGGTTGGGCTAAGGCCTTTCAAATAAAAGTATTGTATCCCGTAACGATGACCAATTTTCTCCATTTTTACAAATTTACTGAAAACGTTCACTATTGATGGCTGCCAAACAAATACTAAACAACGTGGCGTCTTCAAACTTGAAACATATGCTTTATAGATTGTGTACTTTCTAATACAGTGATATTTTTCAAACAACTACCGCCATCTATATGCCAGGCCGAGTACTTATGAGACCCCCCCTCGTATATATGAATAAAAGTTTTCTATATATCTATTATTTACGTGGACAAAATTAAGTGGATACTTCGAGGTAACAGAATTTAGAGGTAATTGTGCCAGAAGTACTGGTTAATGCTTTAATCTGCGTAAGGTACTGATGTATTAAAAAAAATACCGATTTTAGTTTTATTGTAGCGGTATTAGAATAAACGTCATATTACTCATAGAGAATATGTACTAGTTGTACGACAAATAAAAATAATTCTGTAGTTTATTATCGAGAAATTAAAGCATCCTTGTAGTTAAACATTTCTGAGAAAACTATTGCGCAAAGATTAAGATTTGTTATTCTTACGCCCGTACACCTCGTCGGAAACGGAACATTAGCACCGTTAATAAAAATAAGAGACTAAATTTCGACAAAAAATTTATAAATAAACCAATTTTGTTTTTGGCAAAAATTTCTATGGACTGGTGGAAGCAAATTCAACTTTATGGCAAAAAAAGCAAATAAGATTGTGGAAACCGTTCACAGCTTACAGAGGTAAACATATTATTAAAACCACAGAATTCAGTGGCGTAATGTTATGGGGTTGTTTTTCATGACATAGCGTAGGAAATTTTATTCAAATTAGAAGAATTATAGAACTTATTAATGAAGATTTAAATAAGTATCTGGTACAAATGAGTTTAAAATATAAATTTCTTTTCCAACGACTCGAAACACACCGGTTAAAAGTAAGATATTTTTCACAAAAAATCAGAAAATAGAATAGTTATTGGAATGGCCACATCAATCGTCGGACTTAAATCCAATTGAGATTTTGTGAACACTTTTAGACCAGAAGTCCAAAATATAAAGAGGTTTAAAAACTTTAGAAGATTCTTGGCAAGAAATTACCCTACCCAACATTGAACTAATTGAATTAACAGGTTGTAACAGCCGCAAAAGGAGATCATATGAAGTATTAGAATACGTTTACTTTCGTTTACATTTTTATTGTACTCTTGTTTTATTTTTAGAATTTATTATATTTTTTATTAATGTTTTTTTCTGTAATATTTCAGTGTGTTTTTGAAAGCTATATATTCTACGTTTTTAAAATAACATATGATTTTGTAATTTGTTAAACAACTATAATTAAAATTTAGAGATTATTTATAAATCGCCCAGTGTTCAATTTATCGCTAACTATGAATCAAGAAACGGATGTCATAAGAGTTCAAATTCAAAATCCAACAATCGAAGCGCGAAAAGTTCTAAAATGTAAGTGCAACTGATAAATGTCTTATAGCACAATAGCATAAATGTCTTTATGCTATTCTTACTAGCTTGCCTTTCTTATAACCTTTCTTTTACAAAAATAATATTAATTTCGAATTTTAGAAATTTTCATTGTTGTTGGCAATGTTTTAATATTTAAAATCTATTTAACATTAGAATTTATCAATTTTTTATTCCTTATTTTGCACTTGCTAAACTTAATCTAAATCAATGATAATTTTTTACATACCCTCAACTTGAAATTATACTGATTACCGAAAGCAATTATTTTATTTTTTATTTTTATTTTTTTTTATTTATTTATTGTATATTTTTTATTTTTGATCACGTTTGCATTTGTCAATTCTACCTCGCTTTTTTTACATTTAAATTTGATATGAAACTTCAATTGACTACTCTTGAAAAACTGTATTGTACCCGACTAAAACAATGCATTTATAGACAATAAACGCATCATTTTCGATATCTCAATAACGTTCTTATAATAGCAATTTAGAGAGAAGTATTATATAATATAAACAAGCATTAACTAGATTCATAGGATTTCGAGCAGACTACCGAAAATACATTTATGTAATACCGTAAAAACGAATTTATAAATTGAGAATGCTTTGTTATCTAAAACGAAATTTATTACACTTTTAAGTAACTAATGTCAGTGTCGGCAGTGTTTATCACATGCTGACATATAATAACTTTAAGACATGTTGCTTCATAATGCTCGGCTACAAGTGACATTATTGTATTTTAATTAAAATTGAATTGACAATTGTAAAACCATAATTTATCATTTAACTCAGTGTTCTCAACTACATTATAATATTCATAGCCTACCCTAATTATAAATTAAATCGATTTCACCGTACATATAAATACACCGTGAGGAATTTGATCTGTCTGTAATTGGTAGCACAAAAATCCCTAGATTGAAGCATTTTTATCTTCATACATTGATAATACTTTTTCGTGTTTCAGTATCAAATGAGCACTCTAAGTAATTAGGTTACGGTTTTCAATGATAAAAATCAAAGTAAACAGTTGTGTCAATGTAACTTTGATGCCAATCTAAATATTTTGTTGTCATCTGCATATCATTGCTCACCCCGTATACTCACTGAATGAATATAAAATATTTTATATTATTATATATATTATTTTATTATTATATTTTATTATTATTATATATTTATTATAAAAATTTCTAGATTGGAGCATTTTTATGTTCGTATGTTGTGCATTTTTTCGTGTTTATGTGTTAAGTAAATATTTTAAAGAATTAGGTTGTGGTTATAAATAGAGCTGCCAAGTCGGGCGGCGCACCATTACCGTTCATGGCAAATAATAATTAAAAAATAGCGTAATTTCTTATTTATTTCCATAGCTCCATTGCTACATTCTATGGATAGTAGTGAAAGGTAAAATAGCAGTATATTCTAATATTTACAAAATTGTAGAGCACACACTTCTGCGAAATATCGTCAATCTCAATGAATTCGGCTATAGACCTGCAGCATCTTGTATGTTTCCAATAGCACTTCACTAAGCAATGCAAGCCACACTGAAAAAATGTTCTTATGTACAGAAAACAATCGTTCTACATCTAGTGATGTAACATTTACACAGCTAATATAAATTTTGAAGTTATATAAAGGCTCTGTAGAAGCATCTGGTAAAATATAAATATTTGTTTAAAACACTATTTAACTAACATATTCTAATTAGGTTTTTTTTCATCACTTAAGGAGTTTAATTGTGATGTACATTTCAGCGAGCCTACTAGCGACAATAAAAGATTTTCTAATTTGCCAAATACCTCAAGTAGTTGTGTCGTAGTTGTGAATAGTTCGTAAATCTGTAAATACTTAGCATCTTCATATGTTTAGATTTATAAAACGCTGCCTGTTACCATGTTCCCCAACGTGTAAAAATTGGTTGTTGTAATTGAAGAATTCGTTTAGATTTAAGAAAAACGGCTTTTGTTTAAGCAATTAAATCATTTACAACGTTACATATATTAAGTTACTAGGCTTATTCTTAAGAGAGTCCCCATACATGATGGCAGCACCATCAGTCATTAAAATTAACACTTTGTTGAGAGTTGAAAGGCCAGTGTATTTAGCACTACTCTCGAACCTGATTGGTTAGTAAATTTCTCTAATCTTTTACTAGTTAGTCATAATGATACTAACGTTTAAAAGGTTTTAATGTTTGTATTATAACATCGACAATAGAATCTTTTTTACAATCTGTTGTCTCGTCAACGCATAACCACAGCTTGTTATTGTTTGAGTCGAATGCAATATTGTTACAATTTTATCGCGCGGAGAGTCTAAAGGACTCTGTAACGTTGTGCAAGATAGTAATTCTATTTGAGATCGTATGCAACCGAAAATTTATTAAATCGTTTTTTAGAAATTAGCAAATGAAGACAACCGTAAATTACAAACGCTAAACATAAAAATTAAATGAAAATATAGACATTGTAAGCATTTACGCCAGTTTTTACATATTTATGTTGTGCAATTTGAATGTGTTTTTCACATGCAAATCTGCCTCTTGAGAACAAAAACTTACCATAGACCGTATATATTATTTATTCGCCATCGTACTTTAAACCTGGAAATCCTTTTATAAGCTTTATATTGCGTTTTCAGATAAACGTAGCACTATCACTATCTACTAACATTATTACGCTATACACGAAAACAGCGATATAAAAAATACCACAACTGTTCTCACCGAGCTGACGCAATATACTAAATTCACTCTGTGAATTAGCTAAGCGAATACATCTTGATTACAACTAGTAGTTCTACTCATAGCTTGTACGAATTATGAAAGGAATGATTCTTTTAGACAATTGAATTACCCAGTCTTCAACAAACTAATACAGGGAGAGTTTCAAAAGAGGCTTAATGACAACTAATTACGAATATAATAAACGTAGTTGCGATGTTTATGATAAAAAAGTTAAGGAATATGTTAGGTGACCCTATAATTTCGTCTCAACTGATGAAAATAAGATATAAAAATTAAGAGAATATAATCAAACCATCAAGTGAAGGCAAAAATTAATTGTAACATGTGTTAGAGTAATACAATGGAGTGGATTCCCTTCATAGATCATCTAGTATTTTGTATATTTCCATTTTCGAGAAATTACTATTAAAAACAATGATATAGCAAATGGTTTCTTCATTTTAGTATTAATAGTTGATGAGTATTCCAGTGACGAACTACGATTTATTTGTTATAAAATGCGGAAACTTGGATGACGCTTTAAACTGACATAAGTAGGTTGAACATCGAGCTCAAATTAGAATAAATCTATAGTTACTATTATGTCTGTATACATTCGAACTGTCTTATGCGTCATGTGCTTATTAATATATTAATATTTGCGAACTCAAGTTCTTGCAAAATACTCGATAATTATAGCTTTGAATAATACGAAGGAGACGAAGTCAGTACCAACGAATATATTATACAATCAAAGAGTTATACGTATTAGGTATTCATCTTCATGCCTTTGTATGTTCTTTTTACAATTGCTATGGTTATATTTTTTAATATAACTTCGTTATTTTAGTATTCAGTGTGTTTAATAGCTTTAATAAAACATGAAGAGATCGAACTGATTTAATAAATACCTCATTAGACTACGAGTTCGAAAGGTTTGCGTTGAAGCTCTGAATCGCCTTAAATATCGATAACGCTATTTTCCTTGTACTGTTGAGTATGAATAAAATTCCTGTACATAACTCTGAGGTAATAATAAGGGGTCGATAAGGAACACTAACCTCGTTGTCAATCTAGTACAGATGGTCTTTATTCGTAGTGGCTTTATTCCGTTCGGAACCCATAGGCATTCAAGGTCTGTTACCTATTTCTCTCATGCTGTAGTAGTTTGATATATTGGCACATATTGAAAAACATTCACCGTTTTTCAATTCTGTATTGTAGAAACCAAATTTTCATTTAGCATTTCGAATTTGAATATTTTGCTAACATAACAGCTGAAGTACAGAGCAGTAAGAATGATAAGGATATTACTATGAAAGATTGTTTACAATTTCTAAATACGAACAAACGCATTTTCATGAAATTGGTTCATCGAGCTGGTCACTTACATATATTAGAAAAAAATTAGCAACTCTTTCACGTTACAATTTATGAGTAAAAAAATCCTCAAGGAAAACCCAATTTAATAAAGAAATATGATAAATTGTGTTAAATCATCCAGAGAATTTTCCTAAAAAAAAAAACAGTTAGATTTTAGTGTAAATATTTAAGGAGAAAATATATCCGAGAATAGCAAATAAAATATAGACAAATATATAATTTACTAAAACATAGCATGTTTCAAAAAGATAATGCGTATTACAAAGTATTATTTTGTCCAAATTATCGATCACTGCGCCTCAGCTCGGCTATTGGAGAAACGAATACATAGTCTAGTTTATTTAATAGCCACTAGATGTGAGTTGTCTTCTATTTTTCTTGGTAACCGTCATATGTTTAAAATGGCTACTCCGCAGCAGAAATCATTTTGTGTACGAGTTTGCGAAGTGCAATTCCGTGATTACAGTGCAAAGACGTTTCTGGTTGAGCTACCAAATTGGTCTTCCGAATGTGTGAAACATTCGCAGATGGTATCGACAGTTTATAGATACAGGATGTGTATGTAAAGGAAAGAGTCCTGGCCGCCCTCGTGTTTCTGAAGAAAATGTTGCACGAATTCAAACTGCTTGCCAACGTAATCCTTCAAAATCAAGTCGTCGTGCCAGTCGGGAGTTACAATTGCCTACAACAACAATTTGGCGTGTTTTGAGACGTCGGTTGGTCATGAAACCGTACAAGTTATAGTTGTTACAAGCTCTACGTCCTGATGACAAACGGAAACGTGCGGCATTTTGTAACGAGATTCATGATAACACTTTCGCACAATGCATAGTGTTCAATGATGAAGCGACTTTCCATGTTAGTAGACTGGTAAACAAACACAATATTCGAATTTTGGGTCTATAGAATCCACATGCAGATACTGAACATGTACGAGATTCGCCTAAAATCAATGTGTTTTGTGCGATATCCCGATCATCTGTTTACGGCCCATTCTTCTTTGATGAAAACGCGGTTAACGGTCAGCAGTATCTCGCTATGTTACAAAACTGGTTGTTTCCGGCACGAAGACAACTTCATTTTTCAACCAGACGGGGCACCCCCGCACTGGAGTCACCAAGCGCGTGAATATCTGAATGAAACTCTACCGAACCGTTGGATTGGTCGTCAAGGTCAAGGTCACCGTATTTGACACCCTGTAACTTCTTCCTGTGGGGTTTCGTTAAAGACAAAGTTTATGTATTACCACTCCCACAGAACCTGGAAGAATTGAAGAACCGGATCCGTACTGCCATAACATCAGTGGCGAAAGACATGCTTGCCCGAGTATGGGAGGAATTTTAGTATCGATGTGATATTGTTCGTGTCACTGATAGAGGACATATTGAACATCTGTAATCTGACCTTGAGAGGTTCGTAAATATGTGTGTAAAGTTTCAGATTCGTATGTCTTAAAGTTTAATAAATATGTACATTCGAAATACGTATGTCTTTTTGAAACACCCTGTACTATAAACCGGATTAGACATTAGACAATAAGACATAAAATCACCGATGCTTTGTAGCTGTAGCTGTATTTCCACTCAATATTTCTTGAGTAACTACATTAGAATTAGTATATTAGGACATTTAATTTCATTTTAATACTGCTGAACATATACACTGTATAAAACGTTAATTTAATGATTTAAGTTGATCGATAGACAGATAATAAAAAAAGAAATAAAGACGAAGGCGTGAGCAATCACTCTATATAATTCTGTTTATGCTGAAACTATTTTTTGTTTAAAAATTAATATGCAATGCTATATACATATATGTCAGACATTTTTTGTAGTGGTTAAACCCCTCTGTGACTTTTTCTTTCTCTAATCGCCACATAAAAATTTTATTATGGTTCATCTATATTCGATAATATTAATAACTTATAGGAATTAGTTATATTTAATAGTAGTAGTATATATAAATATTTATTTTTATTGAAGTAATTATTTAAAAATTTAAATATTTGTGAACACTGACTGTATGTTACACTATGCATTTTTAAATGAAAGTTCCTGATTACAAACGCTATTTAACATGCAAAGAAAAGAATAAAACTAACTAGCGTGAAAATTAAATTTTAATTGCTTATTGTACTCAAAGAAATCTGTAATTGGCAATTCTTTTCGAAAATTTGTAAATAAATTGAATTCTAGGTACCTCTATTATTATTATTTTTCGTTCAATTGAAACGCACTTTAGGAGTGTTTTAAAAGCTTGACACATTAAATTATTGATTTATTGTTCGAAAGTACTTGATCTGAAATAACAAGCGCCTAAACGAAATAGAACAAAAAAACATATGAAATGTTTTAAGGCTTCCCTCCGTGCGTCTCTATTCAACACCAACAAACAAACGAGTGCTATTTTTAACTATGAATTGAATGTATTAGGCTGAGAAGCATTTTAGAATAACTAATTCAACTGAATTGATCGCTACAATTTCATAGTTTTCAAAGTAAATGAACTTCTCTGATTTCTAAAATCGAAAATTTATGTAAATTTTGTTATCAAATCAAAATATTATATGCTGATACCTTCAAAATTTTCTAATTTATGATTGCGATTGTTTATGTTAATGTAGTTTAGTTCAATAGCTGGACGAAATAAACTTTGTAACAACTAATATGAAATTCGTATTTCGCAAACTACCAAAAAGACAAAAAGACAAGACGGAAATTTTCACAATATAATGCATAAAATTTTGCCACAAAAGAATTTAGGTATAGATGTTACATTTTGAATGTTATTTGCCCAATTATATTTCTTCTCTTGTTCTTCCTCTCCATCAAATTTTTGTTGGCCATTTTTAGTAATTTATATTAAATTAAAGTAAAATATAGAATAATACATAATTTCACTAAAGACCGACAGACATATAATTACTTTGAATACTAAATTGATATATCTGTGGCTAGTAGAATGTTTCTGAAGTCATCTTCATTGGTTTTTACGCTGTCCTCGCTGATTAAGTACTCTTATTGTCGTGCAGCTCCACAGTTTCTGGAAGAGAATTTCCAGTTTCAGCATTTTTATAGAAAATTCTCCAATGAACCTTGTTACAGCATTTTTATTTTTATTTTTAACCACCAGGGAGGAAGTAGGCGCATGCGCGCAGTGAACGAACATGAATAATGTAATGTCAATGTAGCAAGTGTTATTATTACCATTGAAACATAAATATTAAATATACCTCGTAAATAAGATTAGTTTATTCATTTACACCAATGTGAACCTCGAAGAAAACAAATACAGTCCACTCAGCGATTACATACACACGAACATATTTTTGGTCCAGACGAACCGCATACATCAGCAAAAAACGACACGTACGATCACGATAAAGAAGCAGCAAAAAACATTGGTGAGTCCTTTTTTCCTTACATATTTAATATCCTCATAAAATTCAATGTGAATCGAGCAATCTTATTCATAAAATAAATACACTCATTTACGTATATATACAAAACACAAAATGACAGAAGAAGACGAGATAAGAGAATTAAGACAAAGTCGGGGTATATTAAAAGGCCATTTAACGAGATTCAAACATTTTTTAGAAAGCAGTGACAACATAAATGAACAATACCTAGTTAAATTAAGGTTAGAAAAACTTGAAAAACATTTCGAAACATTCGAAGAGGTGCAAACGAAGTTAGAAATCATTGATATAACAGAAGAAGCGGAGCGGCAAGAAATAGAAGATAGTTTTTTTGAGCTTATCAGCAAGGCCAGATCAATTATTAATGCAAATGCACAAAGTGTTAATCAAAACAGTACAAGTTCAATTTCATCAAATACTAATAATACGGGTGATCCGACAGCAAATTTAAGATTGCCAACAATCAGTTTACCTGTATTTGTGGGAAATTACGATGGTTGGTTACCGTTCCATGACGCTTTTAAACAACTTATTCATGATAATGTGAATTTAACAGATATTCAAAAATTTTACTATTTGAAATCTTGTCTAAAAAATGAGGCATTACGGTTAGTGCAAGCGTATGTAATTTCATCAGACAACTATGCAATTGTATGGGAATTACTTAAAAAACGATATGAAAACAAACGTATTATAATTAATAATCATCTCAAACAGCTGTTCGAATTACCATCGGTAACAAAAGACTCGCCTGTATTATTGAGACAACTAACTGACACAGTTTATTATCATGTATCAGCTTTAAACAAGTTGCAACTACCAACAAAAGAATGGGATGTATTATTAATATATATAATTACATCAAAATTAGACGCAATAACTAATCGCGAATGGGAAAATTCTCTAGACGACGAAGGGTCTATACCAACTTTTGATGAGTTAAGTAAGTTTTTAAACAAAAAATGCTTTACATTAGAGACAACAAGCAAAAAATACCCTCAAAGCACACAAAATTCGCGTTCACCAAGTTTTATTAAAAACCAATCGAGCAATTATAACAAATATAAGTACACATATGCAGAACAAAACTTTGCCATGACGGAATACAATCAGGACCGGAGTTGCCAATATTGTAAACAAAATCATTACATTTATGCATGTCCGAAATTTATGAAATTAAACGCGAAAGAAAAATACAATCAAGTAAAAAGGTTGTATTTATGTACCAATTGTTTACGTTCAGGGCATTCACAGCGAGATTGCAGGTCAGGAAAATGCAAAAAATGCGGGTTGGCTCACAATACTTTATTACATAATCAAGAATATCGTAAACGCTTTAATACACATTCAACATATTCCGATCAAAATAATGATACAAATTTACAAAACGAAACGGAGTCAAATGAACTTGCTATTCAAACCAATAGCTCACATACACGAAACAAAACGCACACGCATGGATCCACAGAACTTTGCCATTTGACTGCAACAACAAATATTGACCAAAGGAAATCAGAAAATAAACATGATAATAACAAAATCGAATCAGAAAATCAACAATCACTTCAAATTGCACATAGTAGTTCAAATCGTAATTTAGTTTTACTTTCAACGGCACAAATCTTAATTTATGATGACCAAGGAAGAGCTCATACATGTAGAGCATTATTAGATTCAGGGAGTCAGAGCAATATAATGACAAAATCATTGTGTACTAAACTAAGGTTAAAACACGAAGATATTCATATTCCAATAACAGGGATAAGGCAAAAATTAACCACAGTTACCCAGAAAACAAAAACAATTATCGAATCACGGGACAACAAGTTTAAGGCAACTTTAACATTTTTAATTTTACCAACTATCACCGAGAATTTGCCACCCGTTGGATTTGATAAATATACATTAGATTATCCAAAAGACATCATGTTAGCTGACCCTAATTTTGATAAATCAGGTACCATAGATATCTTAATAGGTGCAAGCTTATTTTATGAATTACTTCTTGCTAATCAGTATAAACTAGGAGAAAATAAACCTGTATTTCAAGAAACGCTCTTAGGCTGGGTAGTTACGGGTAATATTAACATACCATCGAAGGCAAGCAAAAAACGAATTTGCAATTTTACAACAGTAATTTCAAATGAAACTCTAGATGAGAATTTGACAAGATTCTGGCAGTTAGAAGAAATTCCACAGAAACGTTTTTTATCACCTACTGAACAACTGTGTGAGCAACATTTTTCTGAAACCACAACGCGAGACGCAAATGGACGTTTTGTGGTCAGATTGCCCTTTTTAGAAAAGATTGCTAACTTAGGGAACTCAAAGGCGATGGCATTCAAACGATTTTATTCATTGGAAGCTAAATTTCGCAAGGACACAACCTTAAAGGCTAATTATGTAGAATTCATGAATGAATACGAACAATTAAACCACATGACGAGGCAACAACGCGTCAATGTAGAAACTGAACAGATGCAACCGTCATATATATTACCACATCATGCAGTATTCAAATCAAGTAGTACTACTACCAAATGCAGAGTAGTATTCGATGCATCGGCAAAAACAGATTTGAACATTTCATTAAACGATACATTATTGATAGGACCCACAGTACAGGATGATTTATTTGCTATAGTCTTACGATTAAGATTGCATAGTTTTGTACTTAGTGCAGACATACAAATGATGTACCGGCAAATATTGATTCATTCAGATGATCGTAAATATCAACAGATCTTGTGGAGAGCTAATGATGATCAAGCAATACATTTATATAATTTAAATACAGTCAGATATGGTACAGCAAGTGCACCTTATTTGGCAACAAGAGTACTCAGACAATTAGCCGTGGATTGTCAAGATAAGTATCCACGTACCTGTGAACTAATTAGAAATTCATTTTACATGGACGACTTACTCTTTAGTGTGAATTCCAGAGTGGAGGCATTAGAAATATACAAGGAAATGTCTTATATATTAGGAACAGCAGGATTCCATTTAAGAAAATGGTCTTCAAATGATAAGGAGATTTTAAACAAAATAGCAGAAGATAGCAACAACACAGAGACAATTATTGAAATTCGTGATAATAGAGACTTGAAAACTCTGGGACTCTCATGGATTTCAGAACCAGATACACTAAATTATGCAATAAATTTAGAAATTAAACATACATATGTTACAAAAAGATTAGTTTTAGCTGCCATTTCTAGAATATTTGACCCACTTGGATTAATAGGTCCCGCAATAATAAGAGCAAAATTATTTATGCAACAGTTATGGAAGCTACAAATCGCATGGGACGAAGAACTAGATCCGGAATTGGGAAAACTTTGGTTAACATTTCTAGAAGAGATGCAGCACATAAATCAAGTCATTATTAAAAGGCAAGTATTATGTTACCAACCAGAATTTATTGAATTGCATGGATTTTGTGATTCGTCGGAAAGAGCTTACGGAGCATGTATTTATTTAATATCAGGAAATGCTAAAGGTGAAAAATGTTCCAATCTCTTATGTGCTAAGTCCAAGGTGGCTCCACAGAAAAAATGTACGCTACCACGATTAGAACTGTTAGCAGCAGTATTACTAGCAAAATTAGTAGATGTTATAAGACGTACATTGAACATTCAATTAACCCAGACAATACTTTACAGTGATTCCACGATTGTTTTGGCATGGTTACAAATTGACCCGTGTCAGTTGAAGACGTTTGTAGCTAATCGTGTAACAACCATAAGAGAATTATCGAATGTAACCGAATGGAAACACGTTCCTTCAGAACTTAATCCCGCAGATATTATTTCCAGAGGTCTTAATGCTTTGGAGATACAGGATTCAAAACTTTGGTGGCATGGACCAGATTTTATAATAACCAATGATTTAAATCACGAACAAGATATGATAGATTTTGAATTCTTACCTGACACTAAGAACTCAGTAATTAGTTTAGCAGCTGTTGATAAACCCAATGGTGACCTATTTAACAAGTATTCGAGTTTAAGCAAATTACAACGTATAGTTGCCTATTGTATGCGATTTAAACGTGCGACACTAGATAAAGCAAGGTTTAAATCACAGAAACTTTCATCAGATGAATTAGAATGCTCATTGAAAAGAATAGTTAAGTTAACTCAACAGGAGGTATTTGCTAATGAGATTTATTCGTTATCACATAAACGAGCATTGAAACCTAGTAGTAAAATATTGAATTTGAATCCATTTCTAGATGAAGTCGGATTATTACGCGTCGGCGGAAGATTAAGGCATTCCAATTTAGACTTCGCTCAAAAACATCCAATTATAATACCTAAAAATCATAAATTAACAAAATTGATTATCACAAAATACCACTGGGAACATTTACACGCTGGTGCACAAAATTTATTATCCATAATAAGATTAGAATTCTGGCCTCTCAATGGCAAATCAACAGTTAAGGGAGTTCTCCGAACTTGCACCAAATGTTTTAAAATTAATCCAAAACCTACTAAATTCCTAATGGGTGATTTACCCAGCTCACGGGTATTGCCCTGCAGGCCTTTCTCAAAATGCGGCGTAGATTACGCTGGTCCTATTTTAATCAAGGACAGAAGCTTACGAAATGCAAGGCTAGTCAAGGCATACCTTTGCATATTTGTATGTTTTGCTACGCGTGCAATTCACATTGAATTAGTCAGTAATCTCACAACCGAGAGTTTTTTGAATGCACTCAAAAGATTTATAGCTCGTAGAGGAAAACCGTCCGTAATTCATTCGGACAATGGTCTGAACTTTGTTGGTGCGAATAACCATTTCATTGAATTGTACCAATTAATAAATGATAAATTCCACAACGACAAAATTCACAATTTTTTAGCTAATGATAAAATTAAGTGGGTGTTCATTCCTCCCAGATCAGCTCATGTAGGAGGTTTATGGGAAGCGAGTGTAAAGTCGACTAAATTTCACTTACGGAGAATATTGGAAAGGGCCGCTTTGACTTATGAAGAGTTAAATACGATACTCATTCAGATTGAAGCTTGTTTAAACTCCAGACCTCTGTCCCCTTTATCCAATGATCCCGACGACTTTTTACCTTTAACTCCTGCTCACTTTTTAATTGGAGAATCATTAGCTGCTGCACCACAAGAAGATGTTCAAGATCAACAGATTAACCGACTTACTAGGTACCAACGCCTACAACAATTAACTCAACATTTCTGGAAAAGGTGGTCGCGTGAATATTTAACCGAACTACAGAAGAGATCCAAATGGAAGACGAATTCACATCCATCACTTCAGGAAGGCACACTGGTCATCTTGAAAGAAGATAATTTGTCTCCACTACACTGGCCCATGGCGAGGATCATCAAACTCCATCCAGGATTAGACAACATCACTCGTGTAGTGTCTGTGAAAACGCCTAGTGGTAAGGTGTTTCAACGCTCAGTGTCGAAAATATGTATTATCCCCCTTGAGGAAAATAATGACTAGTTGGACTTATAATGAACTGTACTATTATTTTATATCCTATATGTCAGAATAATATTTTTACCATTTTTACTAATATTGAAAGCTACCTTTCAAGGTGGGCGGCATATGTTACAGCATTTTTATTTTTATTTTTAACCACCAGGGAGGAAGTAGGCGCATGCGCGCAGTGAACGAAAATGAATAATGTAATGTCAATGTAGCAAGTGTTATTATTACCATTGAAACATAAATATTAAATATACCTCGTAAATAAGATTAGTTTATTCATTTACACCAATGTGAACCTCGAAGAAAACAAATACAGTCCACTCAGCGATTACATACACACGAACAAACCTTCTTCATAATTTTCTGGGTTACTCAGGGCCTGGAAGTTTTTGAATAATGCATCGCATATGTCATTAGAGTGTAAGGGCTCGTTTCTGCCCATTTATTTTGCCACTCATTTAAAAGTTTCCCTATAACGATTGATGAATTTCTGGTCGTTGGACTTTTTCTGTCGAGGCCACTTAAGTCATTATATAGAGTATCTATGATATTCTTTAATTCTACATCTATATTTTGGCATATGCACTACTGATCCAAATAGGAGCAACACATTCAACTCTTGAAAAGAACAGTCCGAATACAGGTAATCGTAAGGCTCTTATTGAAGATTATCAAGTGCTATCGCACAGTTTATGAGAATATTGTTTTTGTGTGTTTTAATCTGGGTAATAAACTGCCGTTATGGATTTCCAAGCGTATTTATCTATTACTTGTAATAAGCAATTCTTTTCCAGTTGTCGTTCAGATATCGTCATATCGTCAACACTCCGATCTTCAATCCATGGTTTCCATCCTGTTGCTATTTTCGTTGATTTCTCTTTTGTTGTCCAGATAACACGTCCATCTTAAGTTCATTTCTTTTGTTCCAGCAGTTCTACATTTCGTTTTTTTTGTTCTAGCTTTATACAATTTATGGCTTCTCTGTCTCGGAATGTCAAACTCATAATAGCCATCTATGCACGTTTTTGTGTAATCCTTAATTTTTGTTTTCCCGTGAAAAGCAAGGCTTCCACACCGTAAGCTTTATATTATGAATTGTTACATGTTTCTAATAGAAATTTTTTCTTTTATTTAAGTCCAATGTTTCAATTTTTTTCTTAATAATTATTTTCTGACCCAGTCTACAACAATTACTTAAACCTTGTCATTACTTTATGTCTTGCATTTTAACGCTTCTATTTGTGTAACCTAAATCCTTCTACGTCTTTTGCCTTTATCTATTTTTTCATATAAATATTCCTATATCTAACAATTGAAACACTAGTTGAGTTACACTTATAAGACCTTGTTTATCGGATGACAAAGATCCAATTTCTTGAAAATGTTAAATTCACGACGGAATTTAACACGATTCGTCTGGAAAATTGAATTAGGAGACTTTGCATTTCTCTTTACGATTTCAGTTTTCAATAACGGCACAGATCCTGAACTGGTGCGTCTTTTTTCTATCTTGTGTAACGGAAAATTCATTTGTCTAACCGCCCTCTATTAGTTCAAGAATATATCAAAATTTTAACAAATGCCAAATATTCGACTGATTAATAATCAGCATTTTAATCTAAAAGCACCGGAAATTAAAGTATAAACTGCTTTGATTATCTTAAAATCTCAATCTCCTGCAATCCAAGAAATTACTAACCCCCAATAATATGAGTGCGTTCGCTTTTTATATTTCTTTTATTGTTACAATGTTTGTGTTAGAAAATCGAATCTTAAATCAACATGTCCAAATTATAACATAAGTTATTAGGGCGTTCCATGTAAATAGGTTTGCGGTTAAAAATATATAGCGATAACTCAAGATAAAATCTAATGTAGTTTTATGCAAATGTTCCCCGCTAATTCCCAGAGGCAGCCCGTAGTCAAATTTAGATAAAGATTATTTGAAGTAAAAAATAATGTTGGTTGTAAAAATTATACTGTAACGAATATATTGTAATTACTCATTAAATATTTTAAACAGATTTAAGCTGGATATTAATTCTTCGTGTTTAGCATTCTGCTCATTAAATTCGGGCATTTTATTTATAAACAACTTTTCTATACTTAATATTGCTAGTGTAGACAGTCTTCCTTTACCTATAAAATTGTTTTATTAACAAATTCTAATTTTAAACGCTTTTTACATCGTATATACGAGGGTGGTCCCAGAAGTGCTTGACCCAACAAAGAAAACACACAAATTTTGGAAAGAAATATATTTATTTTTCAACATAATCTCCTTTCAGCTTTATACAGCTTTCCCGGCGATGTTCAATAAGTTCAATACCCTTTTTATAATAAGAACTGCGTTGCTCCTCAAAATAGCCATTAACTACCGACATTACTTCTTCGTCGTTGGAAAATCTTTGACCGCTGAGCCATTGTCTCAAGTTTGGAAACAGAAAATAATCCGAGGAGGCTAAATCTGGCGAGTAGGGTGCATGAGGTAGCAAATAAAACTTTATTCATTAATTTTGGCTTTTGCAATAACAGATTTGTGAGCTGGTACATTGTCTTGATGAAACAAAACTTTCTTCTTAGCCAAATGCGGCCGTTTTTGCTTGATTTCTTCGCTCAAACTTTGCAATGTTGTCCCGAAACAGCCTTTAAAAAAATAATTAAAAATAGTGAAGTCAACGAAAGACAGCGCAGTCAACTAAAAACGTATGTTTTTAGTTTACTGGTTAACTGACGCAGTTGATCAGTATGTGGATGGCGTAGAAGTTTGTCTTTGTATTCTGTGGCCATTGACAAATATTTTTATTTTATCTGCGAACAAAGAATTCCAAAGTCATTAAAGAAATATTAATTAATCGTACTGCCGGCTTTTGGTGAAACGTCTTAACTAGTAAATATAATTAAAATTAAAACACTATAATTTTGCAAAATATATATTAAATACACCTTTCTATGGATATCATGGATACTTCGTCTAAGGCATCGTCAGGAAGACAAAAAGTAAAATTGAATAATGTTACTTATATGTTGTACATGTACATAAGACGATCATATCATATGTTTAAAGTATCTGGTCGATCTACAAGATGAGTACATAGATCTACAAACTATTTTGGCTAGTGTTTCGCTGGAAAGTATGTTAGATCTCGCCACACACAGATCCTACAAGACCTGCTCTAAATCTATAAATTGCTCTAAATAACATTAGAAACTTGCTAAAAATGTAGAGAATAAGAGTAAACCTGAATAAATAACACATATTTTACCAACTGAAAAGGAACCTGTCCAGCAGCAACATCCAATAACCAACAATTGCAACATGGAAACACTATTAAATATCTCGGTACGTACCTTATTAGGAAATTGATGAAAACATATTTTTACAAAACGGGACAGCGTGATCTGCAATTCCACAAACTGTATTGGATGATAGGTAGAAGGTCGAACCTATCAGTAGAGAACAAGGTGTTAGTGCACAAAGTAATACTTAAACACATACTTAAACACATAAGGATATATGATATTCACCTCTGGAGAGCGACAAGCAACTTCAATATTGAGATTTTGCAAAGATTTCAAAACAAGGTTTTTCATCTAATTGCATGAACACCCTGGTACTTCTATAATGCAGTGATCTAAAGTTATATGAAAGTATTGTCAAGAAAGGAAGAGATCCATGAATATAGTGAAATATTCAACAACATTTCAATCAACATTGATTGAAATGTTTTCCTCTGTGTTCATAACAATCGTCTGAAATAGCTATAGTCCTTAAGAATAGACTGTACAGTAAAAGAAAACATAAAAGAAAGTTTATCGGATATTATTTCAAGAATAATTGAGATGTGATTTAGCCAATTAAGAAGCTACTGCTAATTTCCATTAATGTAACCTTAAAATCAAGAAATTTATGAGAATCCTTAAAAATCCTTAACAATGATAATGAAGACTTACTAGGTAAATTAACAAGGACCTTTATTTATTCAATTAAAAATTATGTTATGCAAGTATAGAATGTATGATATATAATTCAAATTTAAAATTCAAAACGTGTGAAAACTACATGTCAACAAATGTATCTTATTTCATATTGTATATAATATATTATGTAATAGAATAGAACTTTTATTTATAAAATGCACTAAACGTAACGTGCTTAAAGATAATTTCTAATAAATGCAATTACACAAGTCGAGGTTTATTATTTACTTAACATAATTTTTCAAAAAAATGAGATTTCATAAGCTTCTCTAGCTACTGCAGTAATTGTAACGATAAAATACAAGTTACAACTGAAAGAATAAATGTTATCAACTTACTAATATATTAAATCACATTACAATCAACTATTTGTGCTAATCTATTAATTTTCTGTATGAATAAATCTGTTCAAGTTGAAAATTACAATGATAGTGTCAAAAGATAAATAATTTTTGGGGGGAATTTTATTTTTTTGCAGGTCATTGTTGTAACGTGAATTACCAGTGGAAAAAGACCACTTTTAGTGTCACAATATTATCTTTTTTATCACCACCATCATTCATAATTGTTTTATCGCGTAGCTTAGAGCGAGATAAGTATTAAATCATATGTGCAAATATACAGGTTGTTTATATCAAAGTGGAACATTCCTGTACTTCTAAACAAAACTGTTCCTTTAATCGTCTTTAGACTAAACATGTGTAATGCCTATTCTGTTTCTCAGTTTTTGATTTGTATGATTAGCTTCACTTATTCTGTTTTCTTCTCTAAATCATAGTTCTTTTTGGCCAACAAATTCTCGTGTATGACTATTATTTTTGTACATCTTTTCTTATCTAATTATTTAATTCTAAGTATTGACCATGACATATAGCAACATTGAGTTAAATAATGTGATCTTTTCCACTCTTTTCTATTTTCTTTATCCTTTCTCTTGTATTTTTTCTCGAATGCCTGCTTTTATAACTGTTTTCGAGTTTCCCCTGTCATTCTTTAAACACGTTACATTTAAGTTAGTTGCTTCTCGTTTTTATTACAGTACAGTGCAACCGAATTAGAGCCTCCATATAAATTTCCACATTTTATAATGAACTAAACAAAGATAATAACTTCTCAGGTGAACAATATATATATATATATATATATATATATATATATATATATATATATACGAGGGAGCGTTTTTATATTCGCGGAATGGGGGACAAGGGGTGGAAATAAAAAAACCAAATTATTTTTCTTTTTCAATATATTCACCTGCAAGACGGATACATTTTTCACATCTTTCAATTAATTTATTTATACCCTCATAAAAAAATGATTTCTCTTTATCTGCAAAATACGCCGAAACTGCCTCCTTGACTTCATCATCGCACGTAAATTTTTTACCCCGCAGCTCTTTTTTCATTTTTGGAAACAGGTAATAATCACTCGGGGCCAGGTCTGGGCTGTAGGGTGGGTGATTCACAATTTCGAAGCCCACCTTATGCAGGGCAGCTAACGCAACGCGGCTCTTGTGGACGGGCGCGTTGTCGTGCAAAAGCAGAACACCTTTTGTCAATTTTCCCCGTCTTTTCTCTTTAATGGCTTCTTTTAGTCGCTCTAATATTAAAGCGTAATATTCTCCGGTTATAGAAACACCTTTATCTTTATAATCAATCAACAATATTCCTTCCGAGTCCCAAAATACCGTTGCCATGAGTTTCCCAGCTGATTGTGACACTTTAAATTTCTTGGGAGGTGCTGTGCCCTTTTTATGCCACTGCATGGAGACTTGTTTGGACTCAGGTTCATAATGATGAACCCAAGTTTCGTCTCCAGTAACAATTCCACTCAATACACCATCCTTGTCTTCGTTACAGAGGTCGAAAAATGCACGCGAACACTCTACGCGCTGTTGTTTTTGCGGCGGCGTGAGCATTCTCGGCTCCCATCTTGCGCTGACCTTAGACATGCCTGGATGATCGTGTAGGATTTTAAAAATTGTTGTATCGGATACTCCAACCATTTCTGCGAGTTGTTTCTTTTTTAGTCGAGCATCTTCGAGTATAATTTGTTCAACTTTTTGGATAAGTGCTGGCGTGGTCACCTCAATGCTCCTGCCCGGCCTCGGGTCGTCTTCAAGGGATTCCCTTCCTTGTTTAAATAAACTATGCCACTTGTACACCATGGTTTTTCCTGGACAAGAGTCGCCGTAAACCAATGACATCTCATTCAGGAGGAACTTTATAACGGCACGATATTCGATTTTTTCCATATTTCACTTTTCACTCCTGATTATGTTACTTGGTTGACGATAGCCCAAAGACTAACTGTATAATAACAATGAAACTTCGTATTTATACTAATCATGAGTCGCTGCACAGGCCACTCCCCCAATGCGCCTAGTCACCCCTCTACAACCCGCTCATTCCGCGAATATAAAAACGCTCCCTCGTATATATACACCAGGTGTACCAGAAAACGATTACCAGTTTTTCTAACAAATGTCGCTAGACTTAAATATGCAATGTTATGATTGATTGACACATACGTCATTTTATTCTACTGGCATCAAGCTTTGAAGCCATGCGTGTTATATTTTGCGAAAGTAACACTGTCATAGATTTATACTTTTTAAAAATGTCGAGTTTCGTGGCTGATAAAGTGCATTTGCGGCACGCATTACTTTTCTTACTTAATCAAAAGAAAAAATCAACTGAAAGCTATCGTTTGCTGGTAGAAACTCCCGAAGAGCATGCTCTTTCCATTAAAAACATAGAAGGCGTGATTTCGACAATTCAAAAGTGGTGATTTCGATGTGCAAGACAAAGAACGTTCTAGTGGAGCGAAAAAGTTTGAAGATGCGAAATTGCAAGAGTTATTGGATGAACATCCAACTCAAACTCAAAAATAATTAGCAGAAGTGTTAAATGTGGCCTAGGAAACGATTAGTGGCCGACTACGAGCAATGGGAAAAATCCAGAGATGCGAAAATAGTTGCCACATCAATTAAATGACAGACAAATAGAAAATCGAAGAATCGTCTGCGAAATGCTACTTCAAAGGCATTATCTGAAGTCATTTTTGCATCGAATAGTGGCAGGTGATGAAAAATCGATTTATTTCGAAAACCCTAAGCGCACAAAATCATGGTTATCACCTGGCGAAGCCGGCCAAATCGTTTTGGTCGCAAGACAATGCTCTGTGTTTGGTAGGACCAGAGTAGCGTGGTGTATTATGAACTGTTGAAACCTGGTGAAACAGTTAATACTAATCGCTACCGTTAGCAAATTATCAATTTGAACCATGCATTGATAGAAAAATGTCTCCAGAAAGGGCCCGAAGACACGGTAAAGTGATTTTAGGCCGTACTCTCGAGACCTTGCCCGTCCGACTATCACTTTTTCGCATCAATGGGACACGCGCTTGCAGAGCAGCAGGACAAACAATTTTTTGGTTTATGGCATCCATAAATTGCCTGAGAGATGTGCAAGATGTGTAGAATCAAATGGCCAATACTTTGAATAAATTCTTCCATTTTCTGGAAAATTGTGTTGTTTTTTTTACGAAAAAAACGATAATTACTTCAGATACACTTGGTATGTATATACTAGAGTTTTAATTAACAATTAGCTTATACAGTCCACCCTTCGCCCTAATTACGGCAGCAATTCTTTTCGGCTTACTTCGGATACATCAAACTGTCTCTTCTTGCAAATCCGAATTATTTCTCCAGGTGATCTCCACATTTTATCATAGTACTCGTATGCCTAATTTTTGATTCCAAAGCAAATAAGCAATCCGTTTTACACTACTTTAGACGTTTTTAATTAGGCTTAGATCTGAAAAATTACCTAGTCACGCCAATTCCTTCAAATTCCTTTCGAAAAATAAAACTTTGATAGATTCTGTCCTGCGGCATGGTGCCTTATCTTGCATAAATATGCAGACATCTCCAGAATTTAAAGAATCAATATATGGAATCAAAACTGATTCAATATAAAGAAGTGATGGTCTTTATATTGAACCTGATTCATCTTTTCAATAACGAAATAAACAGGTCCAAGCTCTTTTCCTGATAGGCAGAACTAAATCATTAGAGCTGGGGGTTGTCTGACGGATTTGACGATATCACTTTTATGAAAACATTTAGACATAGCGGGTCAGTTCTTCTACCGCCTCTAACGGCGATTCATTACCAAATGCGATCTTTAAATAGGATATTTTTGGTTAAACACCAGATTTACCAATAATACGTAAAATTTTAAGAACTTAAATTTTAGTCATTGATGCATACCTTTTTTTAGACATCAACAGTTTCTTTAATTTTTTCTGTTTTTTCTTTTGCAGGACGCCGACTATAAATGTTTTCTTCATAAACCCTCTAATTTAATGTTCGTTCCGATATGTTTACGTTGTCTTCCTGTAGATTGTGTAGCACTTCTCTAAGTGGTCACTTTTGATTTTCCAATCTTTTTTTATTATAATACGATATTCGCGCTTTGTGGTTTTTCTAATCCCGATGCGTAAAGGCTTTAAATTTTCTTAAATTTTCTCTTAAACTAATTTCACTGTCCACAGTATGAAGGGAAAACATTCTCTTCTTGTAATTTCCCGATGAGAAAGTTTCCTGTTTGCAGTAAAGTCTCTATTGCGATCCCCGTTTGCAATATTTTTACATTTTCATATCGTTCAAAATATAGCACTGTACGTATGACACTCATAAAATCTTTTTTTACTTCTTAAAATGTCATAAGCATATAAAATAATCAAATATTTAATATCTGGAACAAAACATTCACTTAACACTTGCAACGATAGACAAAAGTTATGAAAAACAGGCAAAAGTACCCCTTCATATTACCATAAATCTTCCTATTGTTAATAAGATATATTTGGTGGTAGTTAATACTATAAAAATTTTATGCAATGGAGAAAATATTGTTAGATAGTTAGATATTTTCCTTCTTTAATTGACAATTTTTATGATTTGTGTATACGTATCTAAAAACTACATCTGTCTCTAATTCAGTTGCACAGTATTGTAAAACGAACAGTTTCAACGAGCTGGCGTTGGTAACGCACAGAATAATATAACCGCCGTAATAATTCAAAACCAACTAACCATCGTCCGGAATATGTGCGGTTTTGTATATGCTATCGATTTCAATCGAAAATGGCAAATATTAATTATAACGATATCCAGATATAAATCAAAGGAATATTACAATATAGAGACCTTCTCTGCCCCTTTCTTTAGTTTCAATTTTTGTCTTATATTGACGCCACAAGTTCATAGTATTTTCCACAAATTTTATATTGTATATATTGTCAAGTTGTAAAATAAAAAGCTTATATCTGTTTTACATCCATACCGTACTTTACCTTAACTTACTTTACGAAATATCTCAATTTAATCATTTCTACCGCTGATACAAAGCATAGATTTTGCACGTAACATGAAAGAAGTTGATCACTGAAGGTTGATATATAACCCCTTGTCACATTAATTTTCGTATTCTGTATACGTATTTCGACAACTAAGTTGTCATCATCAGCAGATAATTAAAATGTGTCGCACCTGGTAAACTACGGCGAAAATTACCCGTACGAACACGAACTCCGTACGCGATCCGTACCGTGGAGAATCAAAATGTACACTAGTTAGAAGTTACCACAGATGTTTTTAAGAGATTGACCTACAGAACGTATAGTTGCGGCACCATCAGTCATAAGGATTAAGAGTTGATCTTTTAAACAAATTTTTACAATGTATTTAACACCACTTTTGAAATAACTTCGGCAGTATGTTTTCGAACTAGTTAATTTACGGTTCGCGTTTTTATTCCAGAATAAGTAAAATGATTTGTTACCAAATAAACGCAACAGTAGATTGCGCACCATCTGTATTGAACATAAATCGAATAGAAATTGCTCATTCTGTCGTATGCACACATGTGTTACCCACTATATATGTTTTCTTTGCAGTCATATTTTGTCCAGCATATGAGCGGTCTATCGCAACACAATTAAATATTTAAGCATGTAAGCATTTCACTTTTGCGCTATTACAAACTTATTTATTGTGTCATTTTTTCGGCCTATGTAACCTTGACATAATTTTATACAATGTACTAAACTTCGTAATGCACGTGAATACCTCCGAACGAAGACGCTCACCGCATTACATATATACATATCAGCAACGAAATCCTTTATACATTCTCAGCGCACGTCTAATGAAGCACCGAGCAAATTTCTGTATTCTCGATATTACTGTAGATACCAATTAAAGAATTTAATACAATTTAATCAAATAATTATACTGTTCTAGAAAATAAACAAAATTCTCATTACATAAAATAAATTACATGAAAATGTAATTCAATTTATAACGTCGAAAAACTAACTTCTTCACTCCACAGTCTTTACCTTTCAAAGTAGATACTATACATTATATATGCCTCTACCTATGTTTCATTATTTAATTGTAGTGGTACATTTAAATTCGACAGATTCGAAATACTAAATTTTGAGTCTACCTCGTATAAGTATGTAACAGATGCATACAAATAATCTCTATAATTAATGAAGACCCTTTTCTCGCATTAATGCAAAAAATTTGTACACGGGTATCGTTCAATTTCGAGATAAAATGGAAAACACTTTTTTATAAGTAGGTCCCTATAGATTAGGCGTACTTTTTTTCCTCTAATTATCCAACAACAGGCACTCCACTCTGCAAACCCTGATATCGCGAAATTAAATAAATAATTTGTACGTTAATAGATTACGAGTGGTTTTACTTTGATCAAATTAAGTGGACCGGAGTATTAATAACTTCAACGGAAAAGTTAAACCTATATTAGAACTCCTTTTTTTATAATGTAATGCAGGTAAGTTAATATACGAGGAAAGCTAGAAAAGTTTTTTATCTAACAGTGAAACGAAAGGTATAAAGACTATATGGTAGGCGATCCATCTAGAAGAAATTACACTCGCGAAGGATGGTTTAAATTTTAGCTGCCTTGTGAACTCATACATTGTCATTAAGAAGAAAAACCTTTTTACGCAATCTTGTTAACGTATTACCGAAGGTAACTGCTGTTATTTGTAGTGTCCTTGGGCATATATATATTTAACAATAATAACTCTTGCTTGGTCCCAAAAGGTGGTGGGAGAAGTCATCTTGAATGGATCCATAATCTACCTAAATTGTTTCGAACAGTGTTTCACTTTAAAATATGTAACAGTGACGTCCCAAAACACTGCAATCATTTGTTCGTGAATAGTTTTACGAGAGTTCTTTTACTTTGTCAAAATGATGGTTTAAACTTTAGCTGCCTTGTGAACTCATACAATATCATGAAGAAGGAAGACCTTTTTGCAACGCAAACCTGGAAACTTCTTGTCAATAGTCGTACGCAATCTTGTTAACGTATTACCGAAGGTAACTGCTGTTATTTGTAGTGTCCTTGGGCATATATTTAATAATAATAACTCTTGCTTGGTCCCAAAAGATGGTGGGAGAAGTCATCTTGAATGCATCCACAATCTACCTAAATTGTTTTGAACAGTGTTTCACTTTCAAACATGTAACAGTGTCGCCCCAATACACTGCAACCATTTGTTCGTGAATAGTTTTATGAGAGTTCTTTTATTTGTCAAAAATTTGACGACACTGCGATATTCTAATTTCACAAAACTCATTTTTTGTTGCAAAACACTTTATAAAGCACAAAATAATGAACGAATTGAAGTTAAATTTCCCACATAAGTAGAAAAATATCACTATTGATCATGACTAGGCACTGCATAATTTATTCTAGTCTATTGCAAAGTAGATTTTTTTCTACTTCCCCTTGTACATAATTCCTAATATTTCTGCTTAACATTCTGAGATAAAGGCCACTATATATATATATATATATATATATATATATATATATATATATATATATATATATATATGTATTCCTAAATCACATAAAATATTCCAATTCATCTTAAATTTATTTGAATTTCAATTATGAATAAATAAAAAACTTCAATGGCAAAATAATTTTGAAATGTCTTTTGAGTGAAATATATTCTTAAATAGAAACCACAAATGTTATTTATTTATTGAAATGTTTACATATTTTTTTTATATTTCTCACAATCATCAAACAATAGAATTGTCACCTTTATTCTTGCATATAAATCATAACCACTTCCTCCATATTCATCGCAATATCTGTCTTAATATGTTGTGGTCATAGACTAAGAATTGTTTACGTGAAAAAGTGTAGTAAGAGTTCTTATTGAGTATAGTTGTACAAAATTAGCTAATATGTATGTAACATATGTACAAATATTCTGGAACGGACATTGATCAACAACTTACCAAGACCAGTTTCTTCCAAATGATCAAATGAGAAAAGTTTAGAGTTGAGATATTAGCTTACAGATCGCATTGTCGCAGCGTTGTTACTCATAACCATCAACAGTTGAGTAATTGAAAGTTAAAAGTGTCCAGTACTACCTCCGTAATCACTTCAGCTCTACATTTTCGAGCCATTTGCTAGCTAATAAAATTGGAAATATCAGTTTAAGGGGTTCCAATACATATACTATCATATCTAAAGTTTCATCACCATCTGTCGTCTCGCCAACGCATAACCACAGCTGCTTATCTTTTGCTATAGCTTTGATTCTTTTCTCGATTTCTTTACGTAGAGATAATTAAATAGTTATGCAACATTGTCCGGAATAGTAGCTTCCAGTTAGAATTATATTTATGGTAGAAGAATCGAAACTATTCTTTGTTCAGTAATTTTAGCGGTAAATCGCATGCTTTGATCATTAAAAATAAAACTGGCATGAACTCAGCCGTTAGTAGAATAGCATTTTCTTTATTTCTGTGCTTTGTACAACTAACATATTCTCTACGGTCGTATTTATCCCAGCACATCAGCGGCTTATGGAAAACTTTTTAACCATTATAAAATAAATTAAGAGATTCACCGATATATTTCTTGACCGTGTCAATCAGTGGTAGTGTTTATCCTTTCCGTCCGTTCGACATACTTAATTATATATTTATATAATACGTAAAATAATAACGTCAACGATCGTCAATTGACGGTAATATTCACTTTACTGGTTCGGATTTGTTTATTTATGTAGGCACATGGGCACGTACGTATTTCATAGCGGATCCTGACCTGACGCGCGAAGACAAATGACAAGCCTAGTCATTACTATGAAATACTGCGCCTCCATCATATTCATTAAATAGATATCGGCACCCACATAGGTATTTACGCGTTCGTTCGCCAATATCGGGTTATCTTTTCCATCGTATTGAGCTTTAATCACTTACGTCACTTTTTTTGTAATCGCCACCATTTTCCAAACCATTGACCTGTTTCTCGTGAAACAACTTATCTGGTCATAGACAAACATACAAGCATGTTCGTCATGCTAATTTGTAACGACAAAATAAACCCATACCTATTCCAACGATCGACCAAAAAAGTATTTATAGGCGAGACATGCTTTTGTAGTTTAGTTTTCTGTTAATTTTTTGTTATAAAAACGAGTAAACTATTGACGGCGGTAGTAAACAATGGCAAAAACAATAATATATGTACTTACGAAATGATTCACTAGAAACTACTGTGGCATTACCATTTCTAAAAGTGGAACTTTTTTAAATTATACATGGCACTGCTAAAATTATTTATGCAGCCAGATGCTAACGATTATAGAATATATAAAAGACATAACCAAGGATAAATATATAGACTTTTCACACCTAGGGGATCTTCAAAGCGATATGAAAATATAGTATTTTCCCACAAAGGTTTCATACAGGTCATAAGCTCCAAATCAAATTTTAACTCAAATTTTTTCGCGTACATTTTTAAAAAATACTATTAAACAGTCTAGGATATATTTCCTGTTCAGAGTTGGCACATGTTGAAAATTAAATCGTCTCTCTACCTTCAGCGCAACTATAAAATCGTATACGTCATTACCAAGATAGCCGGTAATGTTTTCTATATACAAAAATGCTATGATCCAGATTACCTTCGATGTTGCATGTACAACAATTACTGTTGTCAATAATTTTAATCCAGCCAAATGAGTTGGATAGTATCCAAAACTTAAGTCCACTAATTATAGTGGTACCTTTTCTTGGTGTCCTGCTTAAAAAACTAATCGCTGCTAGGTAATTCGAAATGTATCCTGGCATATCGAAGCATTATAATTAACATATAAAACGAAGTTGGTTAGAAAGAGTAAACTTATTTAACATCCTTGATGTGCGATTAGAAACTCACTTTAAGGAATAATCTATTTAAATTGTTATGGAAAGTCCCTTAGTTCCTTAAAAACAGTCTTCTAAATTAACACGGGACCTACTGAATAAAGACAGAAGATTTGTTAGGATGAGAGTGAATCTACTAACAGGACATTATAAACTCAATAAATATGTGAATATATGTAATATATGAATATATCAAACGAAATAGACTTGTAAAAACACGGTTTTTACAAGCGGACCTTTACAACCCTTCTTAAAACCACTAGGTCTATTTAAAATAAGTTAGAGACAGTACTATAACGAAGCATAAGAATTATAATAGATTTGGTAGCAGCGGAATAGATTTTATGGTCACTACAAGTAATCTAATCTAAGCTAATCATTGCTACGTTCGTAATACATTGGAGACTGGAAGTTTGGTCTTGTGAAAATACCACCAAGCAAAATTGAAAGGATTCGAATTAAGTTTCTAAAAGTTATATATTTTCACAAGAACGACGTATGCTGCTACTATAAGATAGCTAAGCTTAAAAGATCACAACTACTGTTTATATTTAAACTCACTAATGGTATAGTTCACGATTCGCAACTCTTTTTTCTGCTAAATTTATTACTTTGTCAGTTTCCTAGTGGGCCCCATAACATCCTTAAATCAATAAATTCTTTTCTTTGTCTCATCACCACTCTTTTATTAATGTCAAACTTCGCGCATTTGACATCAGTAAAAAAATTATTAGTGAGATCTTCAAACCATTATAATAGATACGTCTTTTTCTTTGCTAAATATGAGAGGAACTAAAACAGTTTTTACCTAACGATGAAGTAAGTCCTACGCTCTTCTTCAATTTCGCACTTTGTCGTTTCATTTTAGGATTATATTTAGAACAATATGTCACATCACCTTTTAAATAAAAGGAAGTCGAGTGGAGCCAAATCCACTTATAAAAGTTATACTAGTAGAGAATGGGTTGCACTTTGCCTGCCTTGTAAACTCGTGCATTGCCATGACGAAGGAAGGCTCCTTTGTCAAACCTGAACGGCGTGCGTAATTTTGATAACGTATTGCCTTATGTAAGTGTTATTGTAGTCCTCTTCGGTATATATTCAACAAGAATAACTTCTGATTTGTGCCGATAAATGCTGGGTCATCTTCAATAGATTCGTGACTTCTCCGAAATTGTTTCAACCAATATTTCACTTTAAAATATCACCGGGCCTTGTCCCTATATAACTTCCAATAAGAGATTTCATTTTGACATGTAAAAAAACGAGTATTTTTGAGCAAAATCGTCGGATGTTTATTTAATTGTAAAGACGCCATTAATAATGGAAAACAATATCAACCAAATGGCCGCCACGGCTACGCTTGCAGGACCATATTCTTTTCATGAAATTTTCCATCACCAATTCGCACATTTGCGGCTGTATGTCCTCGATAACTTCAGGAATTCAATCTTTGAGATCTTAGTTCAATTGTGGGCCATTGCCGTAAACCTTATCTATCACAAAACCCCAACAAAAAAAGTCTAAAGGTGTTAAATCATAAGATCTCGGTGGCCAATTGTGATCGCCTCTTCGAAAAATCACACGGTCAGGAAACTTATCACGCCAAAGAGCGATGGCATCGTTACTTGAGTGGCACGTAACGCCGTCTTGTTGGAAATAAATGTCGTCCACGTCAATATCTTCCAGTTCCAGCCATAGAAAATTATTAATCATCGTTCGATAGCGCAATCCAATCACCGTAGCAGTTGCTCCAGCCTCATTTTCGAAAAAGTAAGGTCCAATAACCCCGCCAGACCAAAAACCGCACCAAAAAGTCACACGTTGAGGATGGAGAGGCTTTTCAACAATAACTATTGGATTTTCCGAGCCCCAAATGCGACAAATCTTCTTGTTAACGTAGCCTCTGAGGCAAAATGGACCTCATCAGCTTGATGCATTTCAAGGACCCACTCAGCAAAAACACGACGTTGTAATGTCGTTTGTGGAATGGCCAATTCCAAAGATCGACGAGAAATGGGCAAACCTGGGTTTTCTTCAATACTATGAGTTACAACAGCAATATTCTCAGTTGTTCTTGAGCGACGTGCACCAGTTCGATTCTTCACATCACTAACTTGTCCCAACAGCTCAAATTTTTCCATCAATTTCACAATTGCTGGCCGAGAAGGTGCTTCACGACGACCCAAAAATGCTTTAGTTTTGCGAACTGTGACCGCGAAATGTTCACCATTTTTGTAATGAATTTTAATAATTTCAATACGTTGTTGAAGCGTATATCGTTCCATTTTTATTAATAGCTTGGTTTTTACTTGTCATCTGTAAAGTAGTTACAGGTCGAGTCATGACAACTGTTAATATGGTGGTCTATTGAAAATGAAATGTCTTATTAGAACTCCTTTTAGTACAATCATTCATTTGTAAATAATTTAAAGAAACTCTGTTCCTTTGTCAAAAATTTAAAGCGATATTCTAATTTCATTCATTTTTTGTTGCTAAACATTTTATAAAACACGAAATAATGAATGAATTGCAGTCAAATTTGACACATAAGTAGAAAAATCTTCTTATTGAACATACCTAGGCAACGCATAATTAATTGTGTCTATTATGACTAGATATTTTTTTAATTCATCTCTTATTATACTTTATTATCCATAATTTATTTCAAAACCATTCCTTCGCTTTGCTTTATTGCTCACCTTTGAATCTCTAGATCTTTTTTCAACATATTCCACTTGTATAATTGTAATATTTCGGTAATGCTTTTGCCGATTTTCTTTAAAAATTTAATGCCAATACACTGCTCTAAATTACATTTCCTTTTCTGCCAATACTGAAGTCCAGTACTCAGAAATGATTTTTAATCTAAAGTACATAATCTAATATTTCGCTGTTTTTGCATTTCTTCACACAAGCAATAAGAAATTATTCTTGTTAATTGCCATAGAATATTCGACGAAAACAAAATATTTAGAAAATATTCATGTAAACTATGAGTTTATTATACAAAATATTAAGTTTCAACGACAGTACAGTCCTGACTGATTAAAATAAATTATATAATAAACGTGACCAATATTACACGCGTTGTATTTGAAAAAGTACATTAACTGTTAACAAAAACAAATTCGTGATCCAAGGACTAATTAAGGTTAAGTTATCTGAAACGATATGCAACAAGTACAAATGAAAACGATACTAAATTAATCTATAAAGACATTAAATTTGAAAGGAAGCCCTACTTCATTGTAGAGAGATACAAAAGGAATGTTTTTGGATGTACATACATAAATTCAAGCTAACAAAATGGCGCTTATTCACTCCTTTATAACAGCTATAAAACAATGGAGCAATAATTTCAGCTTATTTGTTCTGGATAAATGTCATGTATAATCGTGGAATATATAATTATAATTAAAAACTGAATAGTCTTCGTTAATCAAACCAAAACACAACATATTAATAACTAAATCAAAATCTCTTAGACAAAGTAATCGATTAAAACCGTACGTTAGATTTGTTGAGGGTACTGCTTAATTTCTTTTTTCTGAAATGAGAGTTCTTGCAATATTCAAACAAACTATTTTCGTGATAGCTATACGGTTAAACTAGAAGTCGCTACGAACTCTTATTTTAATTGGAAAGTTGTACATTTTCCCTATGCCTAAATTCGATAATTTTAGATACATTTGGTTTTTTTTGAAAATATTTAGTCTTACATCATCATCATTATAATTATTTGTTGTAGCTATTTAACACCGAAAATGGATATTTGCAGCATAAATAGAAGATCTCTCAAATTTTGCCTTATTTTCGACAAATCTTATACAGGGTGTTCATAAAGCAGTTGCGAGTAGGTACAACTTGAAGTCACTTTTTTGTCAAATACAATACCACATATTTTTTACGTATTAGAATGCAAAATTTACTTCAACGACAACATATAATAGCATTCCCTATACCTATCTTCAAACCTTTTCACGCTATAAGTTTTTTGTTGTATTGTTAGAATAAGCTATAAATATATAAATACAATTATTGTTGATAGATAACTATGAAAACAATATGTATAGTTGGCAGCGACTTTCGACTGAATCGCAACCAACAGCATAATATTTTTCTTGAATAGAGCATGAGTGTTTACGCTTATCCTAAGATTTTCAAAAAAATAAATAAAAATTTTTCCAGTATTTCTAATTTCAGTTCAATCGATGATAGGCACTTGTATACTCATTATAAAATTTGAAAGCTTGTAACACTTCACAAAATATGCTTCTACTTCATCGTTATTAAATACAAGTACCCGGCCTGACCTAAAAATGGCGGTAGTTGTATCAAAATTATCACTGTATTAGAAAGTACACAATCTGTAAAACATATGTTTCAAGTTTGAAGACGCCACGTTCTTTAGTATTTATTTGGCAGCCATCAATAGTGAACGTTTTCAGTGAATTTGTAAAAATGGAGAAAATTGTCATCGTTACGTGACACCATATTTTTATTTGAAAGACCTTAACCCAACCGATATAAAAGCTGAACTGAATTCTACTCTGGGTTAGGCTGCACCTTCATTTACAACAGTGAAATATTGGGTAGTAGAGTTTAAACGAGGCCGTACGAGCTGCCAAGACGAGAAATACATACATACGTACATACATACGTACAGACATAGTAGTCATTTCAAAAAGTGCGGTACACGTCATATTATCTGAAAATTTGGACATGAAAAAGCTGTGTGTAAGATGGGTGCCGCGCTTGCTCACACTGGAGCAAAACCAGTGTCTTGAAGATGTTTCAATTCAGTGTTTAGCGAAGTTTCACAGCAACAAAGCAGAATTTTTGCCAGTTTCATAACCATGGATGAAGTATGGGGCCATCACTTCACACCCCAGACGAAAGAACAATCAAAACAATGGACTCAAAAGGGTGAACCGGCTCCAAAGCAGGCGAAGACCGTTTTATCTGCAGGCAAGGTCATGGCATCAGTTTTTTGGGATGCGCGTGTAATTTTCATTGACTATCTTGAAAAATGAAAAATTTTATTATATTATTATTATGTGAACTTTTTGCAACGTTTGAGCGAAGAAATCAAGCAAAAACGGCCGCATTTGGCTAAGAAAAAAGTGTTGTTTCATCAAGATAATGCACTAGCTCACAAATCCGTTATTGCAATGGCCAAAATTAATAAATTAAAGTTTGAATTGCTATCGCATGCACCCTATTCGCCAGATTTAGCCTCCTCGGATTATTTTCTTTTCCCAAACTTGAAAAATGGCTCAATGGTCAAATATTTCCCAACGATCAAAAAGTGATATCGGCAGTTAATGGCTATTTTGAGGAGCAAGACAGTTCTTATTATAAAAAGGGTATCGAACTTATTGAACATTGCTGGGAAAAGTGTATAGAGCTGAAAGGAAATTATACTGAAAAATAAATATATTTCTTTCCAAGAACTTTTGTGTTTTCTTTGTTGGGTCGGGTACTTCTGGAACCACCCTCGTATTTATAAAATCAAACACTTCAGCAAATTTTCTTTAATATTATTCTCTAACTTTAAACTTGCATAGTGCAGTCACTTCCTCTTTTTAAATAATAACTCCATTATACAACATATATGGTTACATAACTATTTACATAAACGTTGAAAGTGGCTTAAAGAAATTAATAATGCGTTACATTGCGAAGCCAATAAGTTATTAATTTCATAATGAGTAGTAATTTAATAGTTTAAAATAAACGAAATACTATTTTCTGTTCTTTTTCGTATTTCTTTAACAACGTTAGAAGTCACAATTCAAATATCTGTCTAATAATAGAGAAACAAAAATACTGAACTTTCAAATATACGATATTAATGCATGAATTACTTAATTTAGTACGTCGTTTAAAACGTTAAACGAACAGTGTGATGAATTCTATATTCTTACACACACAGTATCGGCTTGTCAGAGTAATAGTAGCAGTTAATAAATTTTAGTTAGAGGGAATTTTTACATGTCATTTATTAAATAATTTACTTATTGTTCTAAAGTAATAATATAATAATTATAAATTCTAAAAATTACTTTTTTAGAACATTTATTTTGGATTGTCGTATATTTTTGTTCTTCATAAATCCTTTATTTACTAAACTTTTATTAATATAAAAAAAGGTTAATCTACTATACATTGCCTGTTTTCTTTGAACAACTTTTGATATCTTTTGATGAGCTCCATAATTCATGAAACATATCCTATCTTTACCGGCGAACAGCTTTACAGAATGTTGATTCACAACATCATGTGAGTAGAACGTTCAGCTATACAAGAAGTTTTGAAAAAACAAGAAAAGTAAAAGTATGATGATGCGAAGTCCGTCGCATATATTCGGTGTGGTAGCATCTAAGACCTAATAATTTTCGACAGGCCATCAAACTTGTGTTTGGTATCTCGTTATCGAGATACTCCTTTAGGATTAATGAGTTCTAGACATTTCTGGATGACAGACAAATATGCTTGAATTAGTTGTACCGTTCCTTGATAGAAACTGGAAAAACACAATACTTTTAAAATTTTACCATACGATGAAAAACACGACACTTTTAAAATCATACCGCACTGATAACGTGTACTTTTGATGAAGTTTGTGGCGAATTTTCAGGTCGGGACCAAAATCACTTCGCACCGTATTTATTGTAAACAATCCATTTCTCACCACCAGCAGTAGGTTCAAAATAGGAACATGGTCCTTAAGTTTAAGGAGCATATCGCAGATGTTTATAGAGGGCGTCAAGTTGACTTTCTTGAGTTCATGAGGAACCCAAACACTGAATTTACTGATGTATTATACTTCAACTTGAACGCTTGAATGATAAATATTAAATGTTTCTGCAATATCTCGTGCCGTGTACCATAACTTTGACTCGACTAACGTCTTTATTTTGTCGTTATAAAACTGTCGTTGTAAACCTCCTTGACCGAGAAGCATTGTTAAAATTAAAATTACTAGGAATTTCATAAATAGTCGTTGTTATTAAGTTTCTTGTACAGCACTGTCATTATTCTATGCAACTTTCCAACATCATATGAGTAGAAGGTTCAGCCATGTAAGAAGTTTTGAAAAAACAAAACAAGTAGAAGTATGATGATGCGAAGTCCGTCGCATATATTTGGTGTGGTAGCATCTAAGACCCATTCCGCGCATTCCTCTCTTTCCTGGAAGTAAAATAGGATCATTGTCCGTAAGTTTAATTAGTATATCGTAAATGTTATGAGGTAGATAGAAGCCGTCGAGTTGACTTCTTTGAATTTATGAGGAACCCAAACACTGAGCTTACTGATATACTTTAATAGCTTAAATGATAGATGTTTAATGTTTCTGTAACTTTTCGTACCTTATATCATGGGTTTGACCCAATCGACGCCTTTATTTTGTCTGTAGATCTTCTTGACCAAGAAGCATCGTTAAAATTTAAATTACCAGGAATTTCAAGACAACAGTTGGTATTAACTTTATTGCAGAGCACTGTCACGACTTTATGCAACTTTTCACAAACTTGACCCGTGGGAGTAAAGAAGCAAAATACACACTTTGGTCTTTCGTCTTCACACTATAAAATTTCTCACTCTCAACCAAATCACTTATTTTTCCGAAAATAAAGTTAAAGCTATCAGGCTGTCACATTTCATAACATAAAGATAACTGCAAATGATGAACACTTACCAAAATGCATCATTACTTTTTCCACAGTCGAATGCATTAAAGTACCTGCCGCCTATATGCTAATAATGATCGAAATAAAATCTTCCGCCAGTCTATTAATATTAATTACAACTACCCTATGAAATTGTATTTACTACTTTGGGCAAAAAATAGTAAGACTTTTTAATTTAAATTTCGCGCGAAAACCCATTCGTCGAAATATTTTTTTCTAGGTTGGTATGACTGTCAGTGACATCTGTGCCAAATGTCACATCAAAATAATCATTAGTGTTTAGTATACGCTTGTCTTTCTGAAGTACAAAAAGTGCATTCGGCGATTTTTACAATGAGTGAAATTATTCAACAAAGAAGTTCCATTAAATTTTGTGTACGGAATCAAATTTCTGGTGCCGAAACGTTCAGAATGTTGCAAAAGGCCTTCGGTGATAATTGTTTGTCGTGAGCAGGTATTTTTGATTGGTACAAATTATTCAAAGAGGGTCGAGAACGCGTTGATGACGAACCACGTCCAGGACGGCCATCAACATCAACTGATGATCAACACGTCAATAGAATCAAGGAATTGGTGCTTGAGAATCAACGACTAACAGTCAGAGACCTTACTGGCATCGTTGGAATATCGGAAGGATCAGTGAAAACCATTTTGAAAGATCATTTGGGCCTAAGAAAAGTGAAAGCACGATTTGTTCCAAAATCTCTCAATTTTTTCGAAAAGCAGCGTCGCGTTGACGTTTGTGAAACAATGCTTTCCGACTATCAAGACAAAATGAAAGGCATTATAACTGGAGATGAAACTTGGATCTACGCTTATGACCCGGAAACAGACGATCAACCGCTCGAATATCGTATCAAAGGTGAGCCGAAGCCCAAAAAAACCACGTCAAAGCAAGTCAGAAATCAAGGTTATGTTGACAGTTTTCTTCGATTATCGAGGTGTGGTGCACTCCGAATTCCTTCCGACCAGCCAAACCGTCAACAAAGAATACTATTTGAGTGTTATGCGTCGTTTGCACAATGCTATTCGTAAAAAAAGGCCAGAATTATGGGCCAACAACTCTTGGTTTTTGCACCACGATAATGCACCGTCGCATACTGCATTAATTCTTCGTGAGTTTTTCGCCAAATCTTCAACCAATATCGTGCCGCAACCACCGTATTCGCCTGATTTAGCTCCATGTGACTTCTGGCTATTCAGCAAACTCAAACGGTCGTTTCGGGGAAACCGTTTTGAGTCAATTGAAGACATTAAACGTGAATCGCTACGCGCGTTGAAGGCTATTCCTGAAATTGACTTTAACAACTGTTTCGAGAATTGGAAGAAACATTGGCACAAGTGTATTGGGGTCAGGGGGGATTACTTTGAGGGGGACGAAATAGATTTGGAAGAATAAATTAAGAATTTAAAAATTATGAACAAAGTCTTACTATTTTTTGCCCACAGTAGTATACTTCCATAAATTGTCTATATAAAACCCGATTGTACATAAAATTATTCCATATCTTACTACTATATTAAAAGAGAAGATTATAATTGTAGAGGAAAAATTATACGTTTATTTTCTCAATAAATATCTTACCTTTCAATTTCTATACTCGTTATTTAAACTGAAAGCATATGACCTTTTACTTAACTCACCTGATCGAGATATTAAAAGGTATTTTATATAATAGCCGTAAAATAACGAATGCCTTGCTTTCTAAATTAGTGCAATCGGATTATGCCACCGTTCGTATATATTTATGTAGCTATGCATAATAGATAAAAGAACATGTAAAAATGTTGAACGTCTACTCGGTATGTGGTTAAAATGCTGTTTTGCTGTTTTGTGCAATAATTATCAGCGTTTATGTCGTAGTTAAACGATGTAAAAACTCACTGACCGGTATCATTTAAGAAGTTTGTCCAAGTATCGAAGTCGCTTTCTACTTTTATGTTATTTTCCATTATGTATATATAGAATGTATATACAAATTTAAGTGACTGCAGATTACGTTGTTTCTGTTAGGACCAACTTATACTACTATACATATTGGAGCATCCAACAATTAAATTAATTTTTTTATTTTTTAAATTAAGCTCTTTATTGTCTCGCCAATATTCCACTCATTAATTTTTTGAGCTTCTTCAGAGTCTCTCCAGTACTTTAATTAGATCACCTTCTTAGTTATCTACAGGATAGACACAATTATGTATATTAAAATGCAGTTAGATCAAAGCCCAACACTTATACTTTGGATATGTCTGTTAACTTCTATACCTTATGCAGCGCTGGCCTATGCAGATGACCTTAAGATATACGAGGGTAGTTTGACAAGTAGTGAGAATGGGAAAAAAAACGAACGATAAGCTCGTCGTTAGACGAAAATTTCTTTCCACCCAGTGCCGTTTTCAATTTTGGAAAAAGGTGGAAGTCGGAAGGGGCTAGATTCGGCGAATAAGGCGCATGCGGTACTAATTGGAAATGCAACTCATGGATTTTGGACATCGCAACTGTGCTGGTATGCGAGGGAGCATTGTCTTGGTTAAACAGAATCTTTTTCTTTGCCATTCCTGGCCATTTAGAACGAAACTCAACATTTAATTTTTGTAGAAGTTCTGCATAATATTGTCTGTTTATTGTGGCACCTTTCTGAAGGTAATCAATGAGCAAAATTCCCTTTGAATCCCAAAAAAATGATGCCATCACCTTGTTTGTCGATAAACTGGTTTTCGCTTTCTTTGGAGGTGCGGAACCACGTTTCGACTGTTTAGTATCGGGTGTAATGTAGTATATCCAAGTTTCATCGCAAGTAACAAATCGCCTACAAAAATCAACCGGATTCCGTCGTAAGCAATCGCGGCACCCATCTTACCGAAAGCTTGGAAAGGCCCAATTCTTTCGTTAAAATGTGGTGTACGCGTTCTGCTGAAATGTTTACCATGTCTGCTATCTCTCTCACTTTGAGTCGTCGATCTTGCGTAATAATATTATGGATTTTTATAATCATTTCCGTAGAAGTCACGATTTTGGATGGTCCAGAGCGCGCTTCATCAACACAGCTTGTTCTACCACGTTTAAATTCATTTACCCATCTACTTATTGTGGCGGATGATGGAGCAGATTCACCTAATGTTTCCTGTAACTCATCTTTTATTTCGGTATCTCTCATACCCTTAATTACGAAGTACTTAATCACCGCACGATACTCTGCTTTTTCCATTTTAACAAAACGACGTGTTGCTTCTTTTTCAATCAGCTGTCAAAAATAAACAAATCAACCGATTTATCTAAATATCGGGATATAAACATATAAATAGGCAACCTAAATTACAGTGCATTTATTTTACCAATTAAAGCACCACCTATGTATCATTCTCACTACTTGTCAAACTATCCTCGTATCGTACCATCATAAAAGAATTTGACATCGCTTGTGCTCGTATTGGACATTATAGTTGAATGACGCAAGAAAAATAAACTTGCCCTCGTTATGAGTAAATATAGTTCTACATTATAAACGAATAAGTCTTAGCAGCTACTTATTCTATTGATGGTGAACCTGTTACACGTTCCAAGTGTTACTTTTGTTAACCAATTAAACTTTACGGAATATCTGATTAGCATGACCTCATTGGCTGTGAGATCACTTGGTTTTATTGTGCGTGTTGCCAGAGATTTCGAAGACCTCAGAACATTAACCACTTTGTATGGCGCGTATGTGCATTTAAAGCTCGAATTGTTCACTTGTGTGGTATCCTTATTATGCGCCCCTACGCAGATGGTTGAGAAGGTACAAAGAAAATTTGTAAAGTTTGTCTCTTTTAAATTAGATAGATCGTTTCCCAAACGTAATATTGAGTCTGATCTTCTGCTACGGCGACATAATATGAAATTCCTGAGGGTGTGAGTGAGGGCTTTGTGCTTGAAAAAAATTGTTAGTGATGAAATTGATTTGTCGTGTTGGTCTTCATACGATGCATGTGTTTATCGTCCCCACATGTTCTATATCTTGCGCTAGATCTAATATTATGATGAAAGCGCCCCTTAGTCATGCTGCTGTAAATGCCAGTAGACTAAAATGGCAATTTGTTTTTCCCGATTGATTTATGAAATTCTTTTTTTTATTTATAAACAATAGGTATGAAACAGTCTTTCTCTATTCATAAACATGCATATACACATCACATTACATAAAAGAAAGTAATCAGGTTGTTACATATGAAATGTAAGGAATAAAAAGAAGTCTAAATTTAAAAAAATACAAATATTTATTCTGCAAAATAGTCTCCATTTACATCATTAGTTTGTTGCCAACGGCCTGGAAGCGAAAAATTCCCTTTGAAAAGAAATCTAGGTTTTGACGGCTCACATATTGCTCAAACACTGCTATTACAGACTCCCGGTCAGTGAAGGCCCTATTTTTTAAGTGATTGTCTAAACTTCGAAAAAAATGAAAATCAGTTGGCGAAAGGTCAGGTGAATAAGGTGGGTGAGGGAGAATTTCGTAACCAAATTCCGAAAGTTTTTGGATTGTCTGTCGTGCAACATGAGGTCTTGCATTATCATGAAGAAGTATGGGTTCATGTCTATTGACTAGTGAGGGCTGGAAGCGGCTCAATTTTCCATGCATAGTTTCCAGTTCGGCACAATAGGATGCTGCCGTGATGGTTTCACCAGGTTGCAAAAATGAATAGTGAATAATACCCTTCTGGTCCACCATACAGTCACCATAATCTTTCGCGGGTGAAGTGATGCTCGTGCGTGCTGTCTTGGTGCTTCACCTCGATCTAACCATTGTCCTGACCGTCTCCGATTATCATAAAGTATCCACTTTTCGTCACACGTTACCACTCGATGAAGAAACGGTTCAACTTTCTGTCGATTAGCCAAAGAGGTAGCCACTTCTAATCGACGAAACTTATTGGCTTCCGTTAAGTGATGTGGCACCCATCGATCGAGTTTCTTCACTTTGCCAATCGAAGAAAGGTGACGACTAATGGTGGCAATGGACACTTGAAATGTTTCTGCAAGGCTACGCACTGTTGTCGACGGATTACTTTCAACTTCTACACGCAGCTCGTCGTCATTAACGGTGCTACGCGCATATCCGCGAGGCTCATTTTCCAAATCAAAATTTCTCCCTGAATTTTTTAAACCATCGCCGTAATATGCGTTCATTAGACGTGGTTTCACCGAACGTCTGATTAATTTCTCGCGTTGCTGCAGCTGCATTTAATCCCTTTTTAAATTGAAAGAGGTAAATTGCCCGAATATTTCTTGCCGACAGCATTTCCATAGGCGAGACAAGGACAGGTGTATTAATCTTTCCAAGAAATGGAACAGGTACACACTTCAAAAATAAATACCCTTTTCTACAAATACAGTAATAATTTTCACCAAAAACATACACGTCTTCACACAGGTGCGATTCAGTTCAGACTGAAGGAAAAAACGGACATTACATTTGTAACAACCTGATATTTTTATGTAATGTGATTTGTATCACCTTTTTTATTTTAATCTTATTTGCATTGCAAATGAATTGTTTTGTTGGGTACAAATATGCATTATTACTATTTTTATTATTATTAAATTCCTTCCTACATTTTTTCTGATTTTCAGTTTTTCATAGTAAATAAAAAAAACGTTTCCTACAAGTGGAATAAAATCTACACAGCGTGCATTCCTTAAAAGATTAAATCATTTAAAAAAAAACTAAATGTTCACATAACTATAGAACGATTTTATATTTTATCGTGGCGTAATGTGAAAGAAGCGAATTCCATATAAACGCTTGATGAACGCAATGCATTTATAACATAACACAAATTTGACTTATGCCGACTGGACACGTGACTATGGAAATGAAACGAAATGAAGAGGCTTGGATATATCACTTATAAAATCATAACTAATCGCACTAGGGGTCATTTTAACTGATGTGAAATGATAAAATTGTTTTCACGAATGGAACGATTCCTTTGGAAGATTGGGCGGAATTGTCGGTCCAAATGATAATGGATAATAAAGTGTTTCGACATTTAAGTTGCTTATAATCCATTATTGTAATAGTACTTGGTGTCGATAATTTATAGATAATACGAGATTTTTTTTATAACGTCCAAATTATACTCGCCCATACGGCAACTAGGTGTAACGATACTTTCAGGCAATTGTGGATATACATAGATATATGTTATAGTTTTAAGATTTCTTTAAGTAAGTATACTTTTAATTCAATTCGTTGAGAGCTAATTTTTTCGCCAATATTTCGTCAATTAAGTATTTAGGCTTCTTCAGGGTCAACTACAATTAAATATTTACTAATTATTAAAATTAACATTAACTTGCAATCGGAAAGTTCCAATAAATAAGAAAATATCATTTTTTTAATGCATTTTCCAAATTACAGTTCATATTGTAAATATACAGAAACGTAAAAAAATATGTGAAGAGTTACTTTTCTGTTCATAGTTTTAATAACTAATAAATATTTAATTGTAGTTAAAGAAGAAACCTAAAAAGTTAATGGACGAAATATTGACGAAAAATAAAGAACTTAATTTACAAAAATCCAAAAATTAGTTTAATTACTGGATTCTCCAATATATATATATATATATATATATATATATATATATATATATATATATATATATATATATTATTATTATATATAATTTTATTATTATTATTAATATATATATATATATATATATATTCGAAGGAAGTTTCTCGCGGTTGTAAGTATGAGCAATATTAAATTCCAGGGCTCTCTGCAATATTGGACACAAGTTCTCGAAAGAATCGGCATCTCGACGTTTCGATGACATCTCAATCACATTCTTCACTACGAAACAACTCCTGAAGAAGATGATTGAAATGTCATCGTAACGTCGAGACGCCGATTCTGTCGAGAACTTCAGTCCAACATCGCGGAGAGCCCGAGAATCTAATACATACATACATACATACATACATAATCAGTTTTAAAGAAACAATTAATGTATTATAGTAATTTCTGTATTAAATTGTAAATATGAAGAGATTCGGAGAGAAATTTGAAGGTACAGCTATAAAAGAATTATTATAATATTTGTATACACATATTTAAAATAAAAAATATATAAAATGTATATTTGAGTTACTAATTTCAATAATAATTTTAATACTAAATATATATTAGGTGCGCAACTAAGTTCTCGCTGTTTTTTTGATGAAAATGCAACTTTATTGTGAAAAAATGTTTACAAATGAATCATTCAAAATATTGCCCATCGTTAGCCATAACTTTTTCCCATCTGTCTAGCCGAGCAAGAATACCGCCGATGCGGTGAAGAAAACCCTTCCTTTTTGGTCACTGGAGCAGGCGAAAAACGACGCTCAACATCTCTTGGCTTCAAATCATAAGGAACCCAAGTTCCTTGTTCCTTTGAATCATTCCCAACGCATGCAATCGCTGGAAAATGGCTTGGCGGGTAACTCCTAATGCTGAAGCAAGCTCTTTTTGCGTTTGGCACGGATCCTCATCGAGCAATGCCTCTAATTCAGCGTCTTCGAAGGTTTTTGGTCTTCCTTCACGCCAACGGTCGTCAACATCGAAATCACCGTGTTTGAAGCCACGGAACTAATCACGGCACGTTGTTTCACTTAGAGCAGCATCTTCGTAAACTTTTTGCAGTTCTCGATGCGCTTCGGCCGCCGGTTTCTTCGAATGAAAGAAGAAAAGCAACACTTCCCGCAAATGACTATTATTTGGCACAAAATCAGACATTTTCACACAACCAAAAGTATATGACGCAAAAACAAAATCACTAATGTGTCAAAGCGGTTTGTTGAGCATATGTCTAAGCTTGGTTCATGACGTTTCGGTTATGTCACAATCGACCAGCACTTACTTACTTACTGGAGCCATCTCATCAATTTATCAGTAAATGTTTTGCAAAGTATATTGAAAGTCAATAGCTGGTTATTATGGTATAACTCAAAATTAGTAAATTGCAAAGAAAACGTATAAAATTAATAGAATAAATATAATGCAATTAGTAAAATTTGTGGACGAGTTACAGCTATAAGAAAATACATGAAGATGTTAAATATGAGTTAAATCATGTTTATATATAATGTTTAATATTACTTACTAATTACTTAAAATAAGTAAAAATAACTCAAATATAACTTATTTGTATTTTAAGACGTAAATTTGCAATATATAGGGTAAATAATTAATTGTAAGAAATAAAATTAAATAATTTTGTATAAAAGAGACCCCCTAGAAAATCATATAACAATGCAAATAAATAAATAAATTTGCAGTAACAGAAACAAGAATCAGGAAACATTTTTAGAAATAATGAATTATATTTACAAATAAATAATAAAGGATAAACAACTCAATAATAAGAAGAGAAGTAAAATAATAATTTGTTTTTATCTTTTTATGATAGTTTATACATACATATATAGTGCTTGAGAAAAAAAATTGTAAACCAAGTAAATACAATATATATCAGTTGATTATGTAAAATGTAATATTAAGAAGCTGCTGGTAAATACCTACCAACATATTAGACCGCTTATGTATATATTTTTAAACACTAAAGCTTGAAATGGTAAATATAATGTTATAAAAAGAAATAATTAGAACTGTAAACAAGAACTTGAATGAATCTCCATATTGGATGCCGTAGAATAATTGACCTCAAAACATATATTCATATTAATAATAATAATAATAATATTTATTACATTCCATTATGTCAAAAAAACATAGAATATGTCATAAATGTAAAATATATGATATATAACAACGAAAAAACTATCACAAATATAAATAGATATTAAGTATATATACATATGCATGCAGTTGACCTATGCTATACGCCAATGTCTACGCTTGTTTCAAGGAAATCTTCCACACTGTAGAACTCTTGCTCTATCAGCCAAAACTTAAAAACAATTTTAAACCGGGCCAACGGCAAGCTCTTGATCCGAAACGGTATGTGGTTGTATATTTTTATGCAATGGTGAACGACATTTTTTTGTATTTTTGTAAAATACGTTTGTGGGGGCACAAGATGCATATTACGGAGGTTTCGCGTAGCATGTGCATGATTCGTTTCGTATTTTTTAAAAAATTCATTATAGTTTATCCTCACATGTAGCGCGCACTGAAGTATGTAAATTGAGGGCATTGTCAGTACTTTGGCAGATCGAAACACACCCACACAACTCTCTGTTGGTTTCATTCCATAAATTGCTCTAATACATGACTTTTGGAGGACAAATATCCTCCGCCAGTCCATGGAATTGCCCCAGAACACCACACCATACTGGAGCCTCGAATGTACATAGGCGAAGTAAGAAAGCAGCCCCGCCTCCACACCAACGTTACGAGCAATAACACGTAAGCAGTAGCAGAACCGAGGCAGCCCCCCCGATAGTTCGTTGATGTAGGGTTTCCAGGACAGTTCAGAGTCAACCCTAAGGCCAAGAAATGGCGCGTCACACTTAGAGGCAAGCACTTCATCACCCACCACCACATCAGTTGGTAAACTGTTACCAAAGGTCAGCAGATGGGTCTTGGATAGATTTAGGTGTAGATTATTTGCCGCAAACCACTTCCCCAACACTTGTATATTTTCTGCTATGGCCATACTCAAGTCTTCATTACCAGAGTCTATGACTGTGGATGTGTCATCTGCGAAGAGAACCGTTAAGGACTCCGTAGCGTCCGGGAGATCGTTTATGTATAGTAAGAAAAGTAAAGGTCCTAAAATAGAAACCTGCGGAACACCCACGGTAACTGGTTCCGGACGTGACCTCACCATGCATCCCCCCGCATCAACCGCCTGCACATACTGCATTCTGCCACACAAATATGAACGGATCCAATCCGATGCCACGCCCCTGAATCCCATCAGCTCCAACTTCTCCAACAAGACTTCGTGATGTACACTATCGAAGGCCTTCGAAAGATCCATAAACACACAGCCCATCGGGAGTTTGTTAGATATATTATTTATAATTCTTTCCATAAGTTGGTAAATTGCTCTGGCAGTATTAAATCCGCTGATCTGGCAGTATTAAATCCGCTGATTGATTTAAAAAGGAAAAATAGCGGGAAATTTAAAAAACTCAAATGGAAATGAAGGCGTAGTTACTGGAATAAATAATTTATTGACTGTCAAACGAAATCGAAACATAATTATAATAAAGTTAATTTATGATCATTTAATGAGTGCAAATACTGTAATGTTATTGTCATTGTGCAATTTCAAAGAAACTTTAAATTTGAAACGAATTAAATATAAATAACATGATTATGTAAATATATGAAATTAATATTAATTATTTCGAAGATAAATTAACATGTTTTACAATTTGAAATTTTATTATTTATATGTTAGGTAATTTTATATTGTGGGATTTTAAAATTAATATCAGGCTTCTCAATAAGGACATAAAAACTTTGTAGTTAAATAAAACACAGAATAATTGAGATATTGGGCTGAAATTTATTCCAGGTGCAGTACACATATTACATATAAATATGGAATTTGATCTCGTTCATATGACCACCGCGAGCACGTTTGCACCGATTGATTCTTCGGGCAAAATTTTCCAACACTCTTTCACACATATCAGCCGGAATGTTGGCAATTTCGCGTTCCATATTGCCCCTGAGCTCCTCTAATGTTGTTGACTTATTGGCAAAAACCAACGACTTAACGTAGCTCCATAAGAAGAACACCAACGGCGTTGCATGAGCGAGATGGCCGGACCATTTCCCGAGATTACACGATGACCGAACTTCCCCTTCAATTATTTAACCACTTGTGTGGCATATTGCACCATCTTGTTGAAACCACATATCACTAATGTCAAGTCCATCCAATTCTGGCCCAAAATATTCTTCTAACATAGCATGATAGCGAACTCCATTGACCGTAACATGGCGACCATTTTCACCGATTAAAAGATATAGTCCACTTACGCCTACGGCATGGAATCTATACCACGCAGTGCCATTTTGTGATTGTAATGGAGTCTCTTGAAGCACATGTGAATTCTTTACTGTCTAATAACGCATATTTTGATTATTGACAAAGCCATTAAGCCAAAAATGAACTTCATCGCTGAAGAAGATTTTTCGATGAAATTCAGAATTTTCTTCGAACTTGGCAGACTCCAAACGAAGAAATTTCAGCGCATCAAATGATCAAGAGGCTTGAGTTAATTTGATCTTGTAAGGGTGTACGCCAAGATTTTTACAAAAAATTCGCCACAATAGTGTTTGAGAAATTCCTAATTCCTGTGAATGGCGTGGAATTCGACTAATTTGCCTGATTTTGAACTGAAGCACTTATGGCTGCGATATTTTCGATACTTCAAATAGTGAATACCCTGACTCGAATTTATCCGCTATACCACGCATAGCCTGTCTAGTGAGACAATTATTACGACCGAAAATTGGGATAAGTGCTCTTAAAGTTGCGATCACCGACTTAGAATTGCGGTTGTAATTTTTAATAATTTCCAAACGCTGCTCGTTCGTGAACTCCGCCCTGATAAAAACGGTAACCTTGACTGACATTTTGACGTTGGCACATCATGAAAAACGTTCATATTAATAGACAAAATTATGTCCCTATTGGAAAGCCAGATATATGTTGTTGAATTTAGAAATTTAATTATTTTATTTAATAAGAAAACTATAGATCCAAAAATATATATTTATTTGTAAAAAAATGAATCACTACATGAAGTAGACATGCTTTACGTTTATTTACAAAAAGTGTGATTGTTAGACTCAAGTTATTCTTTCGGATTCACAACCGTAAGGTCATTTTAAAAAGAGTATAAGATAGAAACAATGAAAGATTCATATACGTTTATACTTGTTGATTTACAACAAGTTAGACTGTTAATTTATGCAAAACAACTTCACAAACAAATTTCTTCTATTTTCAATTTTTTGGCGCACAACGTGAAGCTATTTCTTTTAATTTTATATCACAATTTACCTACGTTAGATAAATAAACATTTATTTGCTTTTAGTATAAGATTAGCATAAAATTTTCAATTTATATGATTATTTCCATTATAGCAAAAAGGTTTTCCATACTACAATTTGTTCCGATGATATCCATTAAAATCACTATTAAATACTAAACAGTCGCTAAACATTAAATAAAACCACTTCCAGAAGTTGTTCATAATATGAATTCTGTAAAATGCAATTACAAATATGAAAAGACGCGTAAGTATTAAACTTATTACACAGATTATATAATATCATTCACTAAAATTATCTTAATATTATAATAGGTTTATTCTGGAAACATTTTCCTACTCGAATTATGTTACTTACAACCCGCCCTAAGCCATCGTCGAAATCTCTCTGTTAGGTCTATCTATTATCGTATTACCATAATTATAATGTGCCGTTAAAACTAACCTTTTACAGCTGCTTTTGAAATACATTTGGTTTACTTTGTCACAATTTTATTAAAGTTTAATTCTGGTACAGGTAAAAACAAAAAGAAAAGTTTGCAGGGTTTTAGAATCAGAAGTACTTCCAAACACAAAATAGTATAAAGGGAAGTTATTTACCCCTGAAGCATGATAAGGGTAAACAATATAAACCAATATAACATTGCAAAAGCTCGCAGTTTATGACAATATAGCAAAAAAGAAAAATATCTTCCTTGCTGATCAACAAAATAAAAATAACGAAAGAAAATCGTCAAGTTTTAAGTATAAAAATGAATATACGGAAACGTGGGTTGATTAGAAAAACAAATAAATTTGCCATTAAATTGCCTTTCAGCTTCAAAGCACTTAAACTATCGATTCTTAAATGCCATTAATACCATATGTTCTTCTTTCTCAAGATCTTCAATACTGCTTCGACACTGCAATAAATTCTTCATTCGAAACTTCTTTCCAACAAGGACACGTATGAGTTTAAAGAACAATTAAAAGTGACTTGCGATTATATAGACTTCATGAATGGGGAAGACATAACCTGGAATGTTAACTGATCAAATTTTCATTCTTGGGAGATTGCTTTCTTCAAACGAACACAGTATTGTACAACGTAGTCCACGAATATTATCACCCACAATCTCGAAAAATCAAAGTCATAACTTTTCTTTACGATGTTTTGGCTTTCCTTAGAGGAGATGTTATGATGTCATGATGTATCCACTGTTGGGACTGCCGCTTGAATTCAAGAACATAATAATAAAACTATATTTCACTAGACGAAGCAAATTTTCCTAAAGATTAGTTTGGTTCTTGTTAAACAGTTTCAATATAGCTTCATTATGGGCATCTACGCTCTTAAGAATTTGGACATACCTTATTCCATGTGTAAAATGTAATGTATGTATAAAATGTTATGTACACGTATGTATGTTGATATATGCTATCTACTTGATCAATTCTTACATCGTTCAAAATAAAATTAATGATATTTTATCATTTCCAAAGTTGTTTCAGTTTTTGATGGGCATGGTGGCACGTTATCTTCGACGATTATGCCCCCATGTCTCCGTGTTTAAATTGCACAATCCTCAACAAATTACAGTTTTCTAAGGAGTATTATCAGCTAAAGTTTGTTAGAAATAAAAGAAAATTAACATGTGTTTAGCATTTTAAAAATAAATATTGGAGTGTTCCACGAATTGTGAATTTAATGTAATTTAGGATTTTCTATTTAGACAGTTTATTGACACTGCTATAGCTTTCAAATCAAATGTCAGAAATTAACCTAATCTCACCTCATGTTTTTGAGAAAAGATGGAAAAATGAAATAATCAATCGCTACATCACTTGTCGAAAAATATTTTATGAAGGTGGCCGTTTATATTTCGGAAACTGGCAACACTTTTAGTGTTGCCTCTGATCTGATGATTGCATCGTAAAGTTTATCATTTTTGACAATATATTTACCTTGACGGTTTCATTATTGGTCGCTGTTTCTATTGTTGATAGTAACTTGAAAATTTTATGTCAAGTTTCACGATTATTTTCGTGCAATTATTTTTCATAACTTTCGGCATGGATTATCTCAACAAGAATGCATCGACGAGCTGAATTCTTTATATGGTGATGAAGCACCATCGAAAACTACAGTATATCGTTGGCATAGTGAATTCAAACTTTGACGGCGTTCTTTGGACGATGAATTTCGTGAAGGTCGTTCTACAAATGTTGTGTCGAAAAACATTAATGCAGTGTCTGAATTGATAATGCAAGACCGTCATGTGACATACCGTGACATCGAGGCATCTCTAGGTATTAGTAACACTAGCGTGTATAAGATTCTGCATTAACATTTAGCCGTTAAGAAGCTATGTTCACGTGGGGTATTACAAGATTTGACAACCGCTCAAAAAAGGACTCGCGTCGATTGGTACCAAAAAATGCACAAAAAATACAAAGGCGGTTCTTCAGAGAACATTTATAAATTCGTTACAGATGATGAATCTTGGATCTATAAATATGAGTCCGATAGTAAACAGCAGCCGACTGTGTGGGTATTCCAAGAGAGCCAAAACCAACAAAAGTTGTTCGTGCTCGAAGTTCGTCAAACCAAATGGTCGCCTGTCTTTTCGGAAAAAACGGTCACGTTGCAACCGTGCCTTTAGAGAGTTGTAGAACTGTCAATTCCGAATGGTACATAACTGTTTGTTTGCCAAAAGATTTTGAAGAAATAAGGAAAACAAACCGATGCTTTTCGGATTGGTTTAAACGAATACAAAAAGTGCATTGATTTTCAAGGAGAATATTTTGAAAAGCATTAAAGTTATTTTCGATAATAAAAAACTTTTTTTTGTTTGCTGTTCCTGAAATATAAACGGCTACCCTCGTATGGTGTTTATGTATGTGCTTTTTCAAAGTGGTCCATGCAATTAAAAAACAGAGTATATCAGTTATATCTTTATTGAAAATAATTAATTAAATTTAAATCAAACAAACAAATTATAGCAGACATGTGTCAAGTAGTATTAAAGAATGAAAATTGGTGAGTTTATGTTTAATTATTTTATTTTAACATAGCAATTAAATACATTTAATTATTCAATTGTAATTCATAAAGTGCACTGACACTATGTATGTATGTAACTCTAGTATTTTACTATAATTAGAAAGCAAATGTTTCAACATCCAATGTAATTTTATAACACATATGCTACTTATATGCGTGTAATATTATAAATATGTGCAACTGTGTGCAGGTAATATATAACATGAGTATTACATACACACATACGTATACTGTACACGTATGTGTATATGCACCTATTATTATTTATGTCTGTTTTCTTAACCAAGAAAAAAATAGGTCTCGTTTGAATGTATACACTATCGTCAGAAAGTTAAGAATCAAAGGCATTTTGTCCAAAAAAATATATATTACTAATTTATGAAAGTTAATAAAATTGTAAATAAATGTAAATAGAAATATTAACAAAGTTATCAGCATCTTGAGAATTACTGTTATTTCGCCCTGACTTAGATTGAAAATTTGATCGTGGTAGAGGTAAAATACCACTTTATATATACATTTTAACAAAATATTCTGAAATTCCGTCTAGTCCAGGATTAAATGATCATTCAGAGAAGAATATTTATAAAATTCTGTCACAATTAATGATTATATAATTCGAATTAATGAGATTTGTAATTTGTAAAATTAAGACACAATATTTTTTTCTGGAATTGAAACCATACAATGAGCTCTACAGATTGACTAAATCCAATCATATGACATTCCAGTCCACTTTACAAATTTCTTATTTATATTCATCAATTTAATTTATTTTTATACGAGGCATGTTTTTTAAGTAAGTACCATTTTACGTAATATAAAAAGAACGCAAATATAATTTTTTTAATACTTTTATTTTATAGGAAAGAATGTACCGTAATCTACTTTTCAACATAATTAGCACTGATAATAAGGCACTTATATCGCACAACCAGCTTCTGAATTCCATCCTCATAGAAATTTCTCGCCCGATTTGTCTACCACTGCAACATGGCCATTTTCACGTCATCGTTGTGGCGCCTAGATACTTTTTCAAGCCAAGGAACAACTAGTCATTGGGTATTAAATCAATGCTATATGAAAGCTGATCAAGTTGTTCCCAGTCATGTGATGCAATGAGATCTTGGAGTCGATGTTCCATGTATAGACGGGCATCGTTATTCCGGCGCCACATGAACAAACCATTTATCGTCGTCAATGGTAATTCGACTTAACAGCTCATCACTTGTATCACGGTACCGCTCAAGGAAAATTAAAGCAATTGTTTACACAATTGATTTTGGGCACCTCAATAAGCATTTTCTGTACTCAGCATGAACACAACTTCTAATAATGTAAGCGTTCTTAAACCTTCGCATCAACTATCTACAGTAAACCTTCAGTAATAACCGACGGTCGCTCACTACTCTCCTCATTATGAGCCATCTATAATTGCTCCAACCCATTTTCATACCATACCCTCGTTCATTGTGTTTTCTCCATACATACTAATCTGAGATGAATTTCAACCGCTTTCACACCTCTTGCATGCAGAAAACGATGCACATCGCATATTTCACAATCGGTGGAATTTTAAATTGCCTGAGGCGTTATAAATCTAATTCGCGCAAACACGAACGAATGCTTCCGTACTGGCGTTTGTAACTAACCAACAGATGTAGGTATCGCAGCACTGCAGCGGCTATATTTAGAAAGCATTGATATTGTAATGTATGCTGATAAAATAAAGACGCATCCTACGTGCCATATTTCGTCATGTGAAAACAAACTATTAATCGTCCTTGAAGGACAGATTATATTCATAAAGAGCTCAATCAAAGAAGCCTGGTATTTCATATACACCAACCCAAGTGTAATAAACGTTTTTAATATGTACACATGTCATCGAAAATTTTCTTAAAATAATAATAATAATAACTTTTTATACCAAAAGTATTTTAAAAGTAGTAAAACCTTTTTTTATCACAGATTGTACATACATATGTATGCACTAAACAAAAAAACTGTCAACATTATCTTTATCTCTATGTGATATTGATTCAATCCAGATTTATTTTTACAAGTAAGTACGTTATTGTATTTGAAATATATAATAGATTAATTTGTTTTATATGTCAAGTACATAAAATTTGATAAATTGGTTTATCGAAAATACATTCAGGTACTTAAGTGCGTGTAAATTATATATAGCAAAATATTCACATAATAAATTTAAACATATAAGTTTATGAAACTAGAACATGATACCATTTTGCGCATTAAGCAAGTTTAAGATCGTATTTAAAAATTGATTGTAAAAATTCGGCTTATTTTACGGTGAGAATTAAATTGTTTTTGACGATTACGACAGGAAATGACGTGTCACATCTCTCTCTCTCTCTCTCTCTCTCTCTCTCTCTCTTGTTAGATCCAAAAACTAAAGGAATGATAATGACAAAAATGCTATTAAAATCAGTTACAGGAGACAATGGCAAGTCGTGGGTCGTTATTTCTGCTAGGCGAAAAGCCTTTCCGGACAGCGGTCATCGGATTCAATCCTGATACAAGAGTATCAAATACATAGCCACTGATAACACTCGGCAAAAGAAGCATATTTTATGTTTTTCTGGTTTTAAATAAATGTACAACCCGCAATTTTGTTTGCAACCAATTACTCCTTACAGTGTATCCGAAGCGGCACATATTATACATTACGCAGGATGTAAACCAGAAAATATTTCACGATGTCTTATGAGAAGTCAATTTACAGTACAGAAAGATATTAAGACACTGAAAATTTCGTCAAGGGCGCAAAAGGTGTACAACAATAATTGACGACGGTTTTTTTATGCTTACTTCTACACGAAGTCGCTCATTCACATCAACGCATCTCAAAAATGGGCTACTAAATGTATGATAAATTAATGTTAATTCAAAAGTGGTCAGGCTAAGATTATAAAAAATAGGTTTAAAGCCTAGACGCCATACAATTAATTCAATCTTCTCCAAAACCACAAAACTCATCGATTAGAATTTGTTAGATGTACAATGGAATATCGCGCAATAGAAAAATATTCTGTTTACGGATGAGATTAGAATTCAATTATGGATGCCAGATGGATGAAACTATGTCTACAGAATTGTTGGAAAATGATACGCAAGCTGCAATCCCATACATAGTATTAGTTTGGAGGTGACGCCAAAAAGCTTTGAGGAAATATTTGTTGAGAGGGATGCACCAAATTCATGAAAGTGAACTTGGTTACAAATGCCTTCCCGACCCTTTTTTTTTCTTCGTCTAACAAACACAATAGCTTAAATAGAAAAAGTTTAGAACGTTTGTCCTTGCTTGTAATTTGATCGTTGGGTTATTAACATCATTAAATATTTGAACCATTAATGAGTGATATAGAGTAGCATTTTATAAAGAAATAGTTTTTCCTGTCGGATTATTAATGCTAATTTTATAAAAATTATCCTATTCGATGAGATATATTTGAAAACAGTCCGATTTTTTTCACACACACGTGGATTTAATCACTATTATAGTGATTTTGATTGATCCTGTGGTTGATTAACTCGATCACTAAGGTTGATATACAACCCCTTTCCACATTAATTTTTGTAATTCTGTATACGTATTTCGACAACTAAGTTGTCATCATCAGTATATAAATTAAGCAGTGTTGCACCTGAAGAACTACGGCAATAAATACCCGTACGAAACAATTAATCCCGCATACGATCCGTACCGCTGAAAGCCAAGACGCACACTGTGCGGGATTAATTGTTTCGTACGGGTATTTATTGCCGTAGTTCTCCAGGTGCAACACTGCTTAATTTATCTGCTGATGATGACAACATAGTTGTCGAAATACGTATACAGAATTACGAAAATTAATGTGGAAAGGGGTTATATATCAACCTTAGTGATCAACTATTTTAGTATTGAATATCACCAACCACATTTGGTTTGACTCTCTAATGTATAGGTATGATTTACATATATTTAGATATCATCGAATTAATTTATGCGTTTCATTCGCACCAAATTTTTAGAATCCTAGTTTTGGATTTTTTATATTTCCTTCTATGCTGATCTTATAAGATTAATAGGAATTGTGTAGTGAAGCTGCGATCTTTCCGGTGAACAGATTAGAGTCAAACGTTATTTTTGTCTTAATATACTCCCGTTAGCATAAGTACATAAGGTAACATCCATCGAGGTTATAAGTTGTTTTCGTATTATAATTTGCCATTATATTGCCACGTTTTTAACTAAAATATATAATATATAGGGTGTAATTAATCAGATATTTACAGTTTATATATATTTGAATCAATCAGATAGTTACAATTTTTTCATATAGTTGAACTAATTAATCAGACATTCGAAATTCCTACTTCATAGTCAGTAACTTGAGTATGGAAAATTGACCAATATGTATTATGTAATTCTTACGTGAATATTTTACTAGAATGCAGTAGTTTTTATTAGTTTTTATAGAAGTTTCAGTAATTCCGTACTTACAATCATCCATTTAGATTCGATAACTTATATTCTATAGGCAGTTTAGAAATTTTAAGTAAGCAGTGTAACGTATATATATATATATATACATATATTGTATATATATATATTCTTTTTCTAACATACACTGTAGCTAACTTCTATGCACCATATATACGTATATTTGAGTACAATTATGTCTTCTACGGCTTTATGTAATTAGTTATAAATTGGAGTTTGTTGCTGCGATCTTGGAATTCAGTTTCTTTCCTTATTGTCGAGTAATAGTAACCTAGGTCCCTAACTTAATATTTTTTTTTTTGAAAAAGAGAGAAATGATTTAATGATAGTTGTGTGACCGAACGTATTTCGTCAATCCACTTGATTCATTATTGACAAAGAACATTTAGGAGATTCAATGCTGTGGCGCCCTCTAAGGTCCTTTTCTATAAAACCTTCCCCCTAATTCTCCGGATTACTGAGTTAGTTTAGCACCCTAGAAGTCGTTGAGGATTATTTTCTTTTATCAACAACAGTCGACGGGGCGCGACAGTTGATTCATCGGATTTATTGTCAAATGTTCATTGAATTGAATCAGTTGATTCATATCCCTACAGCAAGAACTAAGATTTTGTTAAAGGCGCTCGTGGTATATTCAGCATGGAATTTCAATCTTCTTGCAATGAATCTGACTATAGATATACTTTTGTAAGGGTATTTGTTGTAATGTATAGATTTCAGTTAAGTCTTGACTATTGTAATTTTAGAGAAAGTTTTTGAAATACTTATTATTCAAAGAAAATGGTTTTGATCTGGGGCACGGCCCTGACTATGGGGAAGTTCTAGTTAGTCATGGCTTTGAGTCCTTAGCAGAACGGAGGCGAAATGTCAGTGCTACGTTTATGTCTGGCTTGATTTCGGGGAAAATTGATGCGCCAGAGCTGTTGGCTGGCGTAGATTTTGGGGTTCCACGCCTGGAGTTGAGGTTCGGTTATCCTTTGGCAATGGGAATGCCAAGAACCAACATTCTGTTTAGGGCTCCACTTACGCACGCGACTAGGAATTTCAACCAACTGCATCGTTGCGGTGTTTGATTGGATCTAATTTGATTTATTTATTTATTTATTTATTTATTTAACTTACATTCAGTTCTATTATTTCGTTATGCATTTTTCTGTGTTTTTGATTTTTTTTATATGTATTGTATTATCAATGTAATTGTAATTTTTAGTTTGTATACCCTATAGGAGTACTCTGTTGGGTGGTTAATAAATATTATTATTATTATTATTAGTATTATTATTATTGTTTCTTGTCCACTTCTGGATTATATCTGTTGGGCATTTAATAACTTATTATTACTATTATTTAAAAAATTAATAAAAAATAATACAATACAAAATAATTGAATAAACACTTTTTGCAACGCAATCATTCATAGTTTTATTATTTTCATTTACTAATATTATATTAAACACACTCTGTCCGAAAGTTAAACAAACACACACATGTATATATATATATATATATATATATATATATATGTATGTATATATATGTTACAAATACACACGGTAAATATTTGACATAATTTTTCTATTATGTACACAATACATTGCAACGCACAAATCGAATATTGCGAATACCTAGAATTACACAAATCCAAGCGTAATAAGTTTCTGGAAGAGCATTAGAGTGAATTAGGATACACGGCTGACCTATTTTGACCGTTTAGGGTTATATATTTACTTGTAGATGGCGTGCTGCAAAGAAAACATGACTTGAAAGACTTAACTAGGACAGACGATGCATGCATGAATTACTATCGAATTAATGATTAAAATGCAAAATATTTAGAATCGAGTGGAATTGATTATGTTTTTAAAAGTAGTCATTTTATTTTTTACACTTCAGCGATAACGCGTAAAAAAATACAAAAAAAAAGTACTAAAAAAACTTTATTAACAAATGCTTAATACGCAAAACGTATGTATGTAATATGTACATGAATGTCATAAAAGATAAAGTGTTTAAAAAAATTATCATTTTCGGTGATAAATTTTATAAGTCCGTACAATTTTACTGTCGTATAGTAATTATACACTTATACAGTCGTATCGGTATTTATATTAACAAACGAAATCTTAAGCCATCTAAAGGGAAATAAAAGAACAGGCAACAAAATTGCAAAAATATAAATACATAATTTTAAATGTTAAATGTGTATATATTTCATGTAATAAGTCCAAGTGAAAGCAGCATGTTATATAAGTAGAAATTAAATACCATTTTGATTAATAAAGTGGAATGACAACATTAAAAAGAGTATTATACGAAGGTTAACAAATAATTAGTTAAACTGACAAAGGAGCACAGCACTAATAAAAAATTTTATTTGTTTTTCAACTTGGCAATTCTCCAAAATGTCGAAATTTGCATACATTTCGATCACTAGGGCGTGTGTTATGTAAATAGAAAACGAACGTTTTTTAACTTATTTTGAAACATGGAAAAATTGGAGTACCGATCAGTGATTTAAGTTCTTATTCGTGAAGAACAAAACAAACAATGAAATCAAAGTTGAACCATAGAATGTCCGAAAATGTCTAGTGGAACCAATCTCCATCGATTGCAACCATAAAGCAATGAATTTCTGAGTTTAAACATAGCCAAGACAGTAGATAACGTCGAATAAAATTTCGCGATGTAGCAAAAGCTCTACACATTCTGTATGGATTTGTGGTTTCCATATTGCATAATGAGTATGGAAAAAGATAGTTACGCATTTATTGACTGTGCACCACAAATTAATTAGAACTCATTGGAGCCCTCGATTTAGGAACGTTAAGATATAAAAGTAACAGAAAGACTTTTAACGCCGAATAATAACTATTGGCAAAACCCAAAATGAAACAAGAATCAAAACAATAGACTGAGGCTGGCGCAAATACTCCGAAGAAAACAAAGATTGTACACTCAGCCGGAAAGGTTATAGCTACTAATATATCTATCTTCAAGAAGAAAACGATAACAAGTGTTTACTATGCATTCCTATGCAAAAGGTCTCAGCGAGAAAGAAAAGAGAGAAGTACTTCTTCTTCAGGATAATACATATGTTTACATTTCGACTGTTTGATTGTCAAAAATTCATGAATCACATTTCAAAGTGCTTCTAACTTAATCACCATATTTGGCCCTTCGAAATTTTTCCTCTTTTCCTACTTGAAAACTTGGCTGGATGGCAAGAGATTTAGGTGAAGTAAGGAAGTAATCGATTAAACTAATGCGTATTTTGAATAGTTTGATGAAGCTTATTTATCTGGAAGAATGAAAAAGCTTAATTATCGATGGAATGGAACGTGTTACAAGGAGAATACGTTAAACTATTTCTCAACAGAATTTCCACTTAAATTTCAGTAACATATTACAAGGCTTTGTACGTCACTATTTGTGAAATTTGCATTCAACTGTTTCATGCAAGCTTCCATCTGTTTCCATTTCATTATCGGTTTTGCATCATGGGCCTGCTAAAAATTTCTTAATGTGGAGATAGAAATGGTAATCAGTTCATGTTAAATCAAAGTTGTGGGGTGGGTAATCAAAAATGATACCTCCTATTTTGTTCTTCATCGTGTATAATTGTCCCGCCGTCGTTAAACTGCCTACAACATTCTTACCATTCTTTCACTCATTATAAACATTCATATAAAATTTAATGTGACCGCATCTCATAAATTTTGTATGTAATCTTATTAATTTTAATGCATTGTGAGTGAAATGCCAACAATACACTAATAACTAGGCGTACAGGCGTTCACAGTCTTCCTATATAGTAATTCGGTTCTTTAGATCAAGCAGATCTATCACACTGTCACCTTCGTCTTATTAAACGTTAAATGTATCCACGATCAGAACATTTGTGGATGGGCCTCGTAGATGAGCTCCATTTGTAAATTTTAAACGACTCTATATTTTAAAGTTTTCTCTAGATATAATTTTCATAGTACTATATCAATAGCACAATCTTGATATAATTTTATCTGTATTGCACTTTAAGTTTTCGAGATTTGCTTTATTTACCTTATATCAAGGTTCATTTCTGCCTACGGAGGATTATCACTAATGTTGGCAATTTATTACCACCTAATCTTTATTTCGACCTTAAATTTAAAAAAAGAGCCATAATAAATTGATTTAAGTATGTTTACTGAAGATTATCAATATTGCTGTTGATTTTTTTAAAGGAAATTATTAGATAAAATCAATCCGTCTTAATTTTATAGGTATTTATGAATGAATGACTGTATATTTAAGAGGTATTTATTTTATAGAGGAAATGCGCAGTACATGTAATAGGAACACCAATATTCCATAAAGAGGAAGTTAATGGAAGGGTTAGACTAGACAGTTTTAGTTTAGTTATCTGTTGTATGTGACGCAAGTAATAGTTTTTGTTGAAATGAGTGCAGCGTATGCAAAACGTTTCGAAGGAGTATTTTTGTGAGAGAACAGAAAAGATCCAAAATAGCAATTGCAGCGGCAGCTAAGTACTTACAACAACAAACCCAAAGTGTAGATGATCTTTTCCGACCCGGGGAGAGCTATACTACAACAACGCGACAAGACAAGGTTATTATTAGTCTATTTAGGAAAAAATGCAATTAACACTCCAACTCAAGGATAATCTAAGCTAGCCAGACCCGTGTGATTTGGGCACCAGAAAATTTCAGCAGAGATTGGTCCGACGTTTTTTTATAGATAAATCATCTTTTTCGGCCCTTTCTCGCGCTGTAAAATACCCTAAGAAGGTTCATATTTGGGATTGATTTAACACACAGGGTTTTGGAATATTGTGCCTGTTTATCGGTATTTTAAAAGCGAAACTAATTGTAAAAGTGCATCAAAAAGGACTTCTCAGATCGCTAAGTAGTGCGATTTAAAGATAGTAGTGTAGATGGGGTACTACAGACAACGATCCAAAACGTCAAAGTAAACTATGTAGAGAAAGCTGCAAATTGTATTCCGTTAACGGACTAGCCTTCGTAATCTCCAAACGTCAACTCAATTTGAGCTCTTATAATGTAGAAACTTCATGAGCAACCTGTATATAAATTTTCCCTCGCAACCTCGCAATATAAAAGAGATGTGACAGTCACTACTTATGAATTATGTGGAAAATTTGGTCGAAAGTATGGAAAATTAGGCTATTCTTAAAACTAATGAATACTGTACGTCGTATTAAATATTATCACGTTAGCCTATGAACATACAGTACCTAGCAATTGAATTACTAATTCTATCTGTCATACAACTACAAATTTTTGCCACTTCAATTTTGCATACTATCGTCAATATCTTTGAATATTATCTCTCAGAACTGCTTTTGCTTCGGACTGAATACCTAAACTTTGTCAACATGCTTCATACATATTTGATCAAACTAGATCAGATGAGTTCAGACGAGGGCAAAATGGGTATATTTTGCTCTTGAAACATATTTTGGAATTGCTTTGCCTTTCTTTGAATTCTTCCACATTTCCTAAGAACTATTCTCAGACCACTTTTCGATGTCTATTTTGACGTTTTCGTAATGTTACAAGAAGGTGTCGATCCAACGACAGCCGTAGATGAAGCTTGCTTACAGAGTCGTGCCCTTTATATATTTATTTTTAATTCCATACAAGTTTAGAGTTTACTTGTATCCAATCTTTACCTTTAGAAATACCTGATTATCTGAGAAAATGGACACCATGCTTCTTATCCCACCCTGCCTATTAATTTCTTCAATACAGTGATGTAACTCTGGTTGGAATATCATAATACCTTTACGGCGACTTGCCCGGATCATCATCCTCTCTTAGGTGAGTAAATTTCGACTTAGACTCCGTGTTCTGTCTTGAGGCATCTGTTTACCAGATAAATTCATTATACCCTAGTTTTCCTAATATTCTACAAATATTTTCAAAATTAAGAATTTGTCAAATTATAATTTCTTTCCTTTCACTAGTTCTTTTAGTAGTTCATGTAGGAATTGTAAATATATTTTAATATCTTGATTACTTAGTACTACAGGGCGTTCTGTATCATATTTATTTTGAATTACTTTAAATATATTATAATTTTTATTATGTTAGTAGCGTCCAATGTCTAATATGATATTTTATTTCTTCTACACAATTTAATATTTACTTTTAAATTTAGACATCTTTATACTAGTGCAGTTTTATCGTTTTGTGTGCGTCAAAATGATCTAAAACAGATCAATAGTTAAATTTATCAGTACAGCACGGAAACCAATAAAATACGTAGGCTATCCAGTTAGTCACCACACATTTATCCTCTACAGAGGCTTTTGTGACTCCATTAATAAAGAATAGTTCAATTTTGTGTGCATGCAATTGATATTAATGAGAGATGTATGTTTGCTTAACGTATGTCCTTAAACTAAAACCATTTTCGTAAATATATGTAATTTATAAGGTTTACGAAAACTTTTGTGACCGAGTATATTACTTAATAAAACGTATATAACATACTATAGCTTTGCACGAAGAAATAATAGAAGCCTTTCATTTTGAATATTTTTATCTTCGCTTGCTACTTACTCATTGCAAGTGTGTCAAGAAGTAGTTTAAAACCTGCATTATTTTATGGAGTGAAATGTTATTTGTCAACCATACACACTGCATGTATGTAAATACGTACATATTAACTTACGAATCCCTATAAATAAGGAAATCATCCTATACTTACAAATAGGTATTCACCATTTGCTAACATTTACTGAGAACAAATAAGAATTTCACGTTCGATTGTTTTATTGAATCCTTATATGAAGATATCTAACAGTAGCACCTATGCATACATATCTGGTAATTCTCATGTATTCTTTCAACAATATTTATGTATGTAGGTAGGAAAATGAGTCGAAAAGGAAAGATACGTGCTTGGTATTGATATCGGTATATGTCTAGGGAAAAGATACATGTTGCTTTTGCGTTAGTAAGCAAACATCCTTTTCCTTTCCATTGCAAAGTTTTCTACATAAAACAGTAATGAAAGTTGTTATTACACTAATGTATATGAGAAAAATTTCGCCACGTTATGGAACCAAATTATTGTTAACGCTAAGATGTGGGGCGCGTGAAATTATTATTAACGCCTAAAATTATCAATCACCATATGGTAGGTGGCAAATTAATCGTTACGCTGGAAATGTATTATACATATATACACGTTATGGTGTCAAATTTGATGTTACATTTGGCATAAAAAATAACGTCGTTTGATGGGTTTCTTAGCTAGCTACATCATTTTAATAATGACAAAAATATAGCAAATATTTATGAGGAAAGCCTGAAACAGGACATGTGAAAAGCTGCAAGAAAATATTAATAAAAGAAAAAATAACTTAGTCGTCCCTAAAATTGAATTTGACTTAAATAAAAAATATTAAGGCTTTGAATATAATAAAAATTAAAAAATAATTTAGTGGAAAGGCAGCAATAAGATATATAATAAGCTGCAAGAGCTAAATTTACAAGGATAACATAATAAACAAGGATAACTATACTTGCGTGTACGCGTCCCTCAACACTATATGTACAACAAAGTACTAAAATGTGGACCAGCGTATCTTTAAAAAATCGTGTCTTTTAAAGGAATTGGTGGCATGAAAATGATTACCATAATTAATGAAGGTTTGATAAATGATACTACAGAAAATGCAACTCAAAATTAAAATATAAATAAAGACACCATGTAATTGTACCATTTAAAACAATATCACTAATAGATTAGTTCAAAAAAGTACATTAAAATGATATATCACACGACTTGCTTTGAAAGCTTGTAAAATTGACCTTCATTAATTCTTATTTGACAGGTAGTTTGGCAGTTTGACAAGTAGTAAGCATTCTTCTTTGTCAAAGGACAAAAGTTGGTGACATAATCATAACTAAAAATTAAATAAAATAAAACTAAATTTAAATGTAATATTGGAAAGAATATGATTCATAGTAGGCAAAGTTTTCTTGGAAAAGAAGGCTTCGTTTACAATCGACACACATTATTAAACAAAGCAATTGTTCATACACATAACACACATTTGTGGCATCGTCAAGGTTGCTTTAAGTTAGAATTTTTAGAAAATTTTTAGAATCGTACAAAAGAAAAAAAATTAAAAACATGATGCAAAATTATTAGATATATGCGAAACCTAATACTCTAAATGGTAAACCGAAGAAACTGCAAAAATATTTGTTATTTAGGCTATCTCGATCATTTGAAAAGTGTACCTGATCCTCATGCAGCAGGTGATTCTTCACCTAAGCATATTGGGTAAGATATTTATCTGTTTAACTGGTCTTTCATTCAGACTTTTACAGACTTTCTTTCATACATGGTATGTACAGCCCTTTATCCTCTGGTTTTCAATGTTGACTTTTGATTAGAATTTACGTACTAGTATTTGTTGTTTTCATGGCTATTCTGACCTTGTTATCTATTCTAATTTCCTTTGAGAGGCATATATGTAGGTACGCATATTGTCCTATTATTCTATCTTCCGGTTGTTTGTTTCGTCTCTTGTTCTTGACATCTTTTCTGTATAACTGTGCACATAGCATACATACATATATATTGTGATAGACCTTGCGGTTGTATGTTAGTTTGCTATATATTAACCCTCAGAAGACCAGTACTGCCATACACAATTATGTCCAATGCCGCGTATATGGTGACAAAAAGTATTTTATTACTTTTATCACTGTTGTTATTGTTATGTTCCCCGTTTGTTATCTATGATACGGTATCTTCTGCTGTTTTTGTCTACATGCACTGTTGTGCTCTTCGCGCTCAAACTCAGTCTTGTTTTGAATTTGCAAGTGCCTGTTTCCGATGTTATTTTACACAATTGAGTTTATTGTCTTTTGGTTACTAATACAATCATAAAATGTGGCCGGAGACCGATTCAAAATCATACACGATGATAACACCAATTTAAATGTCTACATTAGTAATAGTAACAACAAGTTTTAATTCAGTACTACTGTTGATAAAAATATAATCTGAGAAGTTTTCAGTCTATAGTGACAGTGACAATAGTAGTGACAGCGAAATAATGTCTAGACAGAGAGGGCGAATATCAAGTATAAGTTATAGTAAAGGTGAATAAAGTAAACATCATACTGCTAAAGAGAATACAGATTGGAAGAATGTTATAGAAATTAATAATATTCTACTCCAGATATAATTCAATACCTTTTCAAAGACCACAGATCCTCATATTTTCACTTTTTCACAGACGAATTAGTAGATAGTATAATAATCGTAAACTTTAACAAAAAATTATTTAATTGAATGATTCACATAAAACGAAAGCTTTTCGGTAATCAAAGCATTAGAAATCCAATTCAAAGTCAGATTATATTGACTCCAAAATCTTAAAGTATTCTGTTCCACATAAAAATATTTCTATTGCTTAGTCTATGGTGAAATATAAAGCGAGATAGAATTTATTACCTATAATCTCTAAAAAAGTGTGATATGAGAATATACTTACGCAGACTTACAATTCTTCCATATTATGGCAGACAATTTTCATACATCAGATCCTCTCGTAACTTCTCGAATTTCTTTTCATTTACTTAAGAAACTACTTAATAATGTTGGCGGTGCAAAAAGATACCATGTGTATACGACCGATATTATATCAGAATATATTTGGTAAACGAATGATTAAAAATGGAATTATTTTTATGTTATCCTCTTAATGCTACATTATAGATAGAAAAGTCTACAACGAAAAAGCCTAAATTTTCAAAAGCAAACATAGTAATCCGTCAAAAAACAATATTTTACTTATTTCATGGAAGGATGAGAGTATTACAACACTTCTTAATACTTTCGATGTAGTAAATATTATCTGTTACAATAGAATATTATTACCAAATGGAGGATGCGCAACAATCCAGTCTCAAATAGTGTTAAACTATACCAATAATATTAGTTGTGTACTAAATCTGCCTCATATTTACTGTTTTCTTTGTTCTACAAAAGTTATAGATGGTAGTTCATTGATCACAAAGTTGTTATTCAAGTAGTTCCGTTGCACTATGTCGTCACATGCTTTTTTATTATTTTTTATTTTATTTTTAATTATTATACTCTAATACACATTATTCTTCAGTAATAATACCTTCCACTGTTCTGGTCGAAATATTCGTGACATTTGCAACTTCTTGTGTATCGCTTTTTAACGTTTTCTTAGCTAACAATTTCTCGCAGTTATCCATCAATTACTTTATTATTACCTACTGTGAACATTTTAATTTAAAATTGTTAATATCGTTTTATATTAATTGACTGGTAACGCTCACTTGTACACACTGTTACCGCTACAAAGATTACATAATAATAAAAAAAGTGACCTGTTTCTTAAAATGTTATAGTAGGCATAGTCACTTCATTAGTAGCTGTCTACAGACTACGCATCTTCTCACCGCCACGTAAAAACATGCAAGAAATACAATATCCTAAAACAATATAAAGTTTAAATCATTTTGCTATCTTATTATCCTAAACATATACTAATAAATTTTCACTAAATAATAAATATTTTCCTTTACTTGAGATAAAAATGTTTTGTACATAGTTCCTCTTCGTATGAAAGATAGCTTGGATCAAGCAGTATGTAAACTTGAAATACTTCCAGACCCTTAAGTGTTAATGCCCAAGAATTGGTATTTTCCAGTAGTTTGAAAGTAATACATGTACACGCAACTTGTTCTAAAACTTGCAAAAGCACAAAAATAAAAAATCCATAATTGGTATCTTTTTTAAATATTAAGCCAACTGATTCTGCTGAACGTACAACGGCGTTCCAAAAAAAAGATAGTTTTGTTCATTAACTTTCTGATAGATCAGATAATATGCCCTTTTTTAAAAACCAAATAAGCAAATATTTGTATAATGATGTATAATAATTGGTAACAAAACCTTTGGAAAAATGGTAATGCAAAGTCCTAAACACAAACTGATTGTAACAAATTACGAACATCTTTTATTATACAAGTTGCTCGCAAATATTCTTTGCATATTATTTATAATGTTGCGTTTAAAATGAGTGAAATGTAATCTCATTTTAAAAATTATTATCTTTTGAACCACAGTGTACATCGTAACAAATATATATTCTGTGCCCACATAAATCTATTTGTACATTATTTTCACATTGTAGATGTTCGGTTATCTGTTTTGTTTACATTTTAAATACGTAATACGTTTCAACTGTTTAATTATGCATGTTATGATAATGTTGACGTTTGTGTTATGTATTTTTAGTGTAAGGACGAGGGGCAATCCCATTGGATTGTATAATGCAACACATAAATGCACGTCATGCATGAACTGTAAACATTTTGTGCAATTAGATTTATATGACACTAATAACGTATGAAAATATCTATGAAAGTTAAAGAGCACCTAATAGATTCGGTGTCCTAAATAGAAAAAATAAATGTAACATCAAGAAAATAGAAAAGTTAATAAAGGCAAGTTCGTTTCTTTGTATACAAATTAGTACTTATAATTGGACGTGACTTCAATTATTATTTTAAAAGGCTTGCTTTGTTAAAATAGCAAATTACAAAATGCACATGCTTTGATAATTCTTTGTTTTTCATTCGGATCATTTTCCCGTTATAAATGCAGTACTAGGAAAGCTAATATATTTATGAAATTTCTCTGGATATTATATATAAATTCTATTACGACAAACGTTATTCCCTATAAAGTCTTTCATACTCTCTTTCTCTTAAAAAGCAACCAAAATAATTTACAAAATAAAATTTTGACAAAAATCTTTTTATTTCTCATACGGGTGTGGGCTGAAATACCCATAGAATGACGGATAGATGTCACAGTTTCAGACAGTTTCAGTGGTGCAGCAAATTATCTTAACTTATTCCTAACAACGTTGACTGTCAAATTTCAGATAATACATCGTATAAAATGCAAAAATTTTTAAAAATTTCTATATTAAATCATACATAAATACATTTGATATCGAAAAAGCGCATAATTATATACAATTCAGATAACTTCGTTTAATTAAGTACATCTGAGAATTATTGACAAGATGGACAGTGTTGAAATTTGTACTATAATTAAGTGCTTCTTCTTGAAAAACTTGTCGGCAATAAATATTCATATTAAGACAAAGGATGCTCTGAAGAACTTGGCTCCTTCATTTTCCACTCTTGTGAAATGGATTCGTAAGTTCAAATATGATTGCACAACTGTTAAAGATGCAACATATAGTGGACACCTGAAACCTGCCACTATATTAGAAGTTGTAAAAATAGTTATGCTATAATTTTAAAATACCATCGTTTTAAGATATCTGAGATAGCGAAAGCTATAAGCATCTTCAAGGACGCGCGATATATGTACATTTTGAATAAAGTGTTGGTTATGAAGGAGCTGTCTAAAAGGTGGGTGCCGCGACTGCTTAGAGTTGATCAAAAATTAGTGTGAATGTAAATTTCTCGTGTAGGAGCGTTTTTGAAGAAACAGGGTAGATTTTATGCACCAATTTGCAGATGTGACTTGGGTTCACTATTATATGCCCGAAACATTAATCTAAACAGTGATGGCACTGTGGTTTTCTTCCCCACCAAAGAAGGCGGTGAATGTTCCAACTGCAGGAAAAGTAATCCGCCTTATTCGCCAAATTTAGCACTGTTGATGTGTCACCTTTTCCCACGCCTAAAAAACTATCTTACCGGTTAAAAGTTTTGAGCAGCACCGATGTTAAAGTTGCTGTTGATGCTTATTTAAATGAACTTTATCAAGCCATAGAGGTTGTAGAAGATTTAGAGATTATGTCCTTTACTGTTACACTGACGTTGTAATTACTCGTCACTAACGTTTGTACGCCTTGGATTAATTCCAAATAGTTTCCCTCATCACCAAATGCAGCTTACAGAATAAAAAATAGTCGTTATGCATCAAATCAGGTGAACACGGTGTGGATATAGGAGCAAAAAAATAAATTTTTGTCCAAAAAATCTATGACAATAAACGAACAAAGTGCATCCTGCAGTAATTGCCAACTGCCTTGCTTGCCACATTCAGAATGAACATAATGAATACAGTCTATCAAACGTTTCAAAATGCCAAAACAATATTCAAAATAACCGCTGCAGCACTTGAATGAATGAATTTTTTTGAATAATAATATATATTTTATCTTCGTCATCAGTTCCAGTCGCTTTTAAGAAGTTTTCATCTCTCCAATTATATTTAATGCCATCATTTTTAGTCATCCATCGACTGAATAAAAACAAAGTTTGAATATAATTTATGATAACCTAGTTTTGGTGCTAATTATTATCTTCATAAGCACTTCCATGTGTTTCTGTAGACTTCTATCAATTTTAATTCAAAACTTAGCTTTAATTTTTTGTTTGTTACTGGTTTTTCGACCGAGACGTTGCTATTACTCTCAATTAAATGCGTTGTATCGTGACTTCCAGTGCACGAAATATGAAATTTTTACGGAAAATGGCACCATTGTGATTTTTTACTAACAAAAACTATATTTTGTGACACAGAAAGAGTAAAAGACTGTAATAACGTATGTACGTAATACATTTATACTATTATCGTTAACACGTAAGCTCCGAAAAAGACCACCTTAAGTGAACCATGACTTCTCTGTAATGCTTGACGGCATATCGAATTTTTATTCATATAAATTTGTGAAATGTCAGTAAGATCCAACTTATTAAATGACACTAATGTCATTTACATTTAACATCTAAGAAAAGTGTGTTAAATTAGGACATACGTACATAAAAATTTCATGGTCAACTCTGAGGTGTCTTTTTTAACGTTCCACCTTAATTAAGATATCCAAGTAGCTTTTGACAATTGCATTGAACATGTCACCAGATGTAGTACCTATTTTAATTTTTAAATGCTAAGGGTCAAAAGATTGCCAATATTTATCATCGTCTGTTAACAGTTTGGTGAACAGAGTCTCTCAAGAAGCTCGAGATGTCATTGATGTAGTATATTTGAGGTGGTAAACGTGCGTCAAATTTCCTTCTTACTGCAAGGCCCTACTACTGCAGTTAATGATTTTACGAGTCGATCAGTCGATGAACTTATTCTGGAAAACAGACAAATAAAAATTCACCAACTGACTCGTCTGTTAAAACTAACATTCACAGCGTTATTGATGAAAAGTTAATTTTAGTTAGTAGGCGGTGAGTGCCTAAATATTTGTCTGAAGAACAAAATCAGAAACGAGTTCAAATTTCGCAAGATCTTCTTCAACGTTGTCAAAATGAAGATATCATCTTTTAGACTGCATAATGACAATGAATGAATCTTAGATCTGCTTTCAAAAAATAAGCTAGTCAGGTATGGCACTACATAAGTTGTCCCAACCAAAACAATCCAAGAGATCCAATTCCGATAGATTTCCTAACTGACCAGAAGACTGTCAATGCAGAATATTACAGCCATCTAATTTAACAAATTTTTTCAAGTAATTAAAAATATTGTACAATAAAATAAATAATTTTTTGATCACCTTATAAATATTTCTTGGAAGGTAAGTACTATTTATACTCTCAAAAACTATGATTTAGAGATTTTCCAATTGCTCCTCTGGTAATAAGTTTTTGTATTTTAGCCTACCTTGCGATGCCTTCGGGCTCAGACTATCTTCATAATCTCTTCAAAACCATCTATTTGGATGTCTTGTTCACCCCTATATTTACAATATTTCTTTTATAATTTTGATTTTATCCAACCTCTAAGTGTAACATTTTTAATGACTTCAACGTATTTATTCCAGTTGTTCCATCAATGCCTTGATGCTTGTGGTTTCTACTCTTGCCTAAGTAGCATACATTAAAATAGGTTTAACGTAGGTACTTTCTTGAATTCTAAATTATCATAATTACATAACTAGTCAACATATGCAATATTTGACATTTATTAAAATAACAAAATTAAACATGTTTTGCATATTAGATATCATCAGAATATATTTTTACATATTAATTTATTCTTTTCTAGTACACCTGTAATCCTGTAATATATTTATAAACTTATCTATGCATATTGCCACTGTTACACACTTGAGTAAAAACTTTTGATATTTATCTTCTTCTAAAATGCTAAAAGCCACAAGTGCTAATATTGACACAAGTACAAAATATTGAAACACACTTACTTACCATTACGATAACTTCGAAAAAAAGATATTTATCTTAAACATTTTTAAAAAGATTATCTTACTATCATCAGTATCTAAACTTTGACAATAACACGCGAAATACAGCACAGAGTGTATTATTATTTATTTATATGTATATATATATATATATATATATATATATATATATATATATACATATATTTGTTACTCTTAATAATTTATAACAGATAACTGTAAATAAATAATACACTCTATGTTGCATTTCACGTGTTGTCAAAATTTAGTTATTAATGATAGTAAGATAATCGTTTTAATATATATATAGCTTGTTTAAAAACAAGCACAGTATGACTTGCTAGTGTAATAAATATATGTATAAAATTTTAGATTAACTATTTACGAGGTCATTGTAAACCATGGCGCGAAAATATAGTGTAGTAATAATAACAAAGTATATTTTAAATTTACAAAGCGTACTAGGAAAGTTTTGCAATATGACACAGTAATGAATCGTAGGAAGCTGCTTGTTGCTGCATGTTGAGACATGTTCATACTTGCATAGTAGCCGCCGCGCCATGTCGATGGGTTTAGTTATTCATTAACAGTGAGAGCGTAAAGTGCTTGTGATGGCATCGTGTTTACGAAATGAGATAAGGGCAATTTCGCGTTATAATTTCGTGCGTGGCTTAAACATAGACCAGTGCTTCGAAAGAATGACTCTTGCTCTAGGTGATGTTTGTCCACATCGCCCAATGATATTCAGGTGGTATAGAGAATTCCAAAGGGGAAATTTAACTGTGGAGGATACTGAGAGGCCGGGAAGTGACCTACCAACAGATAGAGTAGACTTGAGGCCTAAATGCACCAGCAATTCGTTCGATTCTGCATGATCATTTGCACTTGAAAAAAACTTTGTTCTCTCTGGGTGCCGCACCTACTGACTGAAGAGCAGATAACACGACGTGTGACTTGGTGCCGGGAGATGCTAAAAAAGTTTAATAAGGGACAATCTCGGTATGTGAACAACATCATGACAGGTGACGAGACTTGGCTGTACTATTACGATGTGCCGACCAAAGCTCAAAACAAAGTTTAGGTCGTTTTGGACACACAGAAGACAGTCACAGCTAAGTTGTATACTGAACAGTGCCTAAAGTCATTGGATCTATGAAGAACCTGCGGCCAAATTAAGAATGGACACCTGGTTCCTCCATCACAATAATGCTCCAGCTCACCGCGCCAAAGCCTGCACCGAATATTTGAGCTCGACAAGATTGAAACATCTCGAGCACCCTCCCTACAGTCCAGATCTTGCTCTCTGCGACTTTGTACTATTCCCGCATGTGAAAATGAAGCTAAAAGGGAGGCGGTTTTCCAATGATGAGGGCCTTCTACGGGCTTGGGACGAGTGTGCTTTACTCGCTAGTGAAACTTGGTAGAACCGGTTTAAAGATTGGTTTCGGAAGATGGAGGGGTGTATTGAGTGTAGAGGAAATTACTTTGAAAAAATGAAATAAACAAAGCTGTATTGCAAAAATTTCATAGTACCCTTCGTATATTTCATTTACGAATGCAGAGCAGAATTTAGAAAGTCTATACAAGAAAACACAAACTTTTTACCTAAAAATTATTTTATTATATATTATAACTTCTTTATATTCGCCGATATTCTAATCTTTTCATTCCGTTGGAAAGGTAAGTTTTATTAAACTGTTAGAAATATGCGTTAATTTCAGTGAATACCTCTTTATTTGACTCAAAATCTCTTGCCTTTCTATTTTTAAACGAAATTCTTATTTGTATTCTACAATATTTTATCGAATATTTATATTATATATTATTTGAACGTACCTGCAACTTTACAGTTTCATAAAACTGAAATAAATCACTAACTACTTGTGCCCACATTTTTCTATCTTATTTTTATTAAATGAAAGGTTTTTATAAGTAGTTTTACATACAAAGAAGATATAACATACGAAGAACTACTTAAATTTTCTTTTTTGTTAATATGCAATATCCAAGCCATCATTTGCGAATACAACTAACCCCAACATCACATGCTTGTATTCCCCTATTTCTCCCTACCTAATAAATCGTACCACTCTACAATTTTTTCTACACGTACTTTTGCGATGGACGCTGCGAAAGGAAACTGCTTCCATCTTTCGAACAGACATAAAAGTAGCCAAACAAAGAAAAATACAGTAAATACTTATCTCGTAAAACATTATAAAATAAATACGTCCACTACACTTTTCTTCATTGGGATAGTTTCATTTCTGTTCGAAAGATGGAAACACAATTTGTTTTTGCGACCATAATACATCGCCTAAAGACGAAGAGCCGTAAAGAAAAAACAACTATCGACGAGATCCATATTAACCGATAAGCCTTCAATAAACAAAACGTACCGATATGTCGTCGATAATAGAGTTATTCTTTATTCAACACCGTAAAACGAACTAAATTCCACGGTATACTTCATTAATAATGCGTCTTTTCAGGCAGAAACCTTTAGTATGTTTCTATAGTTTACTTTGTACCTTACATGCATTTATTGTATATAGAATACATTTTTTCCTATCATATCGAAAATTCAGATGTGCATATAGTTTAGGATGTATTTTAAGAAAGAGAAGAGCTTCCTGAAACAATGCAATCTGTGTACGCGAACCTAATAGGAAAGCTAGAAATCAATACGATGTATAACTACAACAATACAAATGATATTTGATCTAATATCAATGTAGTATAGCATACATGAACTGTATTCTATAATCGTCATATTCTAATATACACATTGGAATGTATATGCGAGTAAGCTGGTTCTTGCAAAATTTACTTTTCAAGAAAAAATACAACTTTCTGCAAATTGACAACCAGTTGGAAGATGATAAGTTGACAACCTGCTCAATAATTCGAAGTGTTCTAATATATTTAACAGTATTATTAGAAGAAATTTGACTATTGATGATTAATTAAGTACGAACTCGAGATATTTGCAATTTAATTCGTAGCCTAAACATATTAAATAAAATAAAAAGTTAATTAAATTCTGAATATACAATTCAAAAAGCTTGTTTCCACTAAACAAAAAATAGATGACCCAATATCAGTAGCCATTAACTGCCCCCGATTCTCTCAAAAATGATAGAAATACTACAATAGGCAATTGCTCTGCCAATATCTTTAAACTGATCAACTGTTGACAAAAACGGAATCCTCCAACTCTATTTATCTTAAAAAGTTAAGTACTTAATAAAAAATAGATTTCACCTATCTTCATGTACCAAAAAGTTAAGTCCCAAAACAAAGCATTTTTGTAATTGTCGACCTCTACAATGTTGCTGAAGAAACAGGAAACTAAATTTAAACCCAGAACTTGGAAAATATGGGCACTCTAAATAAGCAGAATCATATTTTTTTATTTATAGTACAATACCTAATTATATTACGATCGGTGAGGATGGGTATTTGCCAAAAAAGTCATTTACTTACCTATGAAAATGGACACCAACACCAAAGCACTTTGTTGTGTCAGCTTGGGTGGGCAGTCTCATAAAATAAGTGAGACGATATTTAATATACTTAGGAATTAGATTTATTAATTCTCATGCAATATCTTCAATCAGTCTTAGATTTTGGGATGGAGAAGCTGTTGTATCATCAGCTTAGTAGTTGGTGCTTCAGCCGTGTATAGTAAAAATAAGATTAACCCTAATATACTACCTTTAAGAACACCTGATTAGATTACATATAGATCAGTATATGTGGTATTTGTTTCACAAATAAATTTCTATCAGTTAAGTAGTATCTTACAAGGGTAGATAGGTTTTTAGTTTTTAAAATAATCCATTATACTTTATTGAAGGCTTGAGATATGTTCTCGAAAGTCGTTATTCTTTTGCTTCGAAATCTATATTACTTACCAGCTTCTGTTTATTTCCGAAACCGTTCTGGTGTTCTGGAATTATGTTTATTTCCCGTAAATATCTTTAATTTAATATAGTTTAAAGAACACAATATAAAGAGTTCTGCAGGAAGGCTTAACGCTCTCAAATGTTTAGAAAAATAAAATATCCAAATTTATGGTTTTATTTCATTATTGTATTTATTTTTATGCGACGTTTCTGTTTCACTAAGACCTTATTCAGACTAAAATATCAAAAGAAAAAAAAATGTATTACAATACAAATTATAGTTGTTATATAACATTTTTAAACAATATAAAACGGATATTTAAAATACAAAAAAGTACACATCATTCAACAGTACAATATCAAACCTATGTCACAATTGATAATTATATATTGGTAATAACAACATTTCAGATATAATTAGAATACTAAATGCTATAAATGAAATTATATCATCAAAAAGATTGTAGCGGCTTGGGCGACATGTGCTAATGATAGGAAACAAAACAACAGAAAAGACAAGAGCATTAAAAGAAGACGCCTGGAGAAAGAGAACGGGAACCGAAAGATTTAGGGAAACGGTAATAGCAGACCAAAGAGACAAAAATATAGGATAAAAGAAGCAAAAGACAAAAATAAATTTGTTAGTAAACAACCAAGCTCTAGATCTATAGTGCCTCCAAAAAGTTACATATTTTGCACTGAGAATATATGGCTTGCAATTACACGCACATGTTTAACATTAAAATACTTAGGCGCAGAAATAAGGTTAAGAAATTCATCAAAATGTTAGCTAGAATATTGAAGCAGATACGGCATGAAAATGTGATATTTCGTCAGAATAAATGTATTGCTAGAATACAAATTAAATTTTAATTAACCTACAATTTGTATTTAAAAGCTTCTCTTTAATTATTCGACAAAAAATTCGAGTTAAGACATAATAAAAATTAACAAATATAATTTTGACAAGATCATTAAAATATTTTATCTTTTATATTAGTGTGAAAGTTCTAATACTCGTAACGCATGAATCTATGTTAGACAGAAATATAACAGTGCTCTATAACCAATAATAACAATAAACTCACATTCGACTAAATTCGATTTCTAATTCTCCCATATTGTATGTATATCCGTGTTTATAAAACTTTTACCGTAAATTTAAAATCCCATCTACTATTATTGAAATGTAATAATTTCTCTTTTATGAATGTGTGAAAATCAGCATGGACGGATGTCTGGTAACAATATATGAATAAATAATAAATGGAAGCACTCATCTTCCAACTGTTTCCGATAAATAATAACTGCTTCTTTCAAAGAGAACGCATTTAGGAGAGTGTGTTGTAATATTAAATAAGGCTTGTTCCAGATAATATAGCCAATGCTCATGGTTTCGCATAGATTTCATATTAGTGGGTCAATTAAACAACGTGAAATATGATTGTAAATTCTAAATACGTAATAAGGTATTAATATTAACTTTATTTCCTTATTTCATTTAATATGTACAGGATGTAAATAATAAATAATGAAACTGATATTCATTCGACTTTTATTCGATGAAGATGAAATAAGTGAAAATTTTAACAATCTATGTGTTTAGTACAAATGAATAATTGTAACAACCGAAATAATACATAGGATGAGATTATGATACGAGAAGAACTAAAAAAGTTCTCTACCCAACAAGGAAACAAAAACTCTTAGATGGTTTTGCTAATTTTATTCTTCGGCGTAATATCCCTTAGCTTCAACACACTTACTTCCCATTTGACTAGCACGGTTTTATTCCATCAAGAAAAAATTTCTGTTGGTCTTCAAAAGAGGCATCAATCTCCTTTTTAAATTGGTTATCATCTGCAAAAAAACGTCTTTTCAGATGATTAATTTCTAAATAAAAAGGTAAGTCGGACGAAACCAAATCCAGACTATATAGTCTGTGCTCCAGTTCAAAGAACTCGCGAGAGATTGATTTGACTTATCTCGTGAACTCACGCGTGGATGACGCAAACATAAATATTTTTAATTTTTTTAGCAATACGTAATTCTGTGAACGTAGGTAATTGTAGTTGCCTTCAATAAGAATAACTTCTTGGTCGTAGAGGACGATGACCATGAGCTTTCCAGCGGAAGATTGCATGCGGACTTTTTTGTAGTCGGGGACCTCTTATAGACCCAATACGTGATTTCTAATTTTGTTTCTGGATCCCATGATGTAAGAAAGTCTCATTGGCTGTTACTATCATAAAGAAAAAGTCAGCGTTTGCATCAAAATACGCCAAACTGTTTTAAAACATTTGTTACTTAAGAAGTTTTTTGAAGTATAAAGAGCTTAATATTCTATCACGATAATGCTTTTTTCCATAATTTAATCTCTTTAAGAGAAAGTATAATCAAATTGTAGAATGCCTATTGAACTCACCTGATCCCGAAATGTAAGGGTAAGAAAGGTAGGACATTTTCATCTATAGATAAACTTTTCTGGGATTCAACGGAGATAATTTGCAATTGTCTTTGGAAGGGTCAAATCATTACTATCTCGCTCTGCCAGACAATTTGAAGAAAGAATTTTTAGAAAAAACAACCTGGAAATTTGCAGAAATGCTCCAAAAAAAAAATTTGTCGCCGCTGTTGCAAGATAATTTTTAATAGGTTTATGGAAAAAAACTTTCTTTCCATCTGCGTAAAATTAATCTTCAAGAACGCATCACTACTGGAAGGAAGTACTTTAAACACACATAAGGTTTTGCGTACCTAAATTATACAATTTTCTCATGTTCATAACTTTAGTTCACTTTCATGATTGAATTCAAAGGAATGGTTTTAAGAAATCTCCTGTAAGAACACTGTCTTCAGTCAGTCTGTTGTCTTTTATTTTTATAATTCGAATTTTTCTGACAAAAGAGAAAATAATCAATCTGTCAAAAGGGGACCTCTAGTATGCAAGAAATAGGTACTATGTCTATAAAAAAGAACTTATCAAAATGAAAGAGCATGTAGAAGAACAAATGTATGTACACTTTCTAAATAACCTTCAGACGGCCTTCCATATACCGATCAATAACTTCTGGAATTGATAGCGATGAAATTTTACGAAGAAGTCGTGCATACGAAGAGGTGAGTCTCGAAAGGAAACAAATGAGTTAGAGCACTTCAACGCATTTAAAACAACGATGATCTTACTCAAGATGCTTAGAATATTGCTCCATTGTTATAATAAGTTCAAAGTGCTTTAAAGACCTGTAAGCTTGATTTGAAAAATAAATGAAAGTCACTTGCGGCTACATCTAACGAATAGAATGGGTAGCAATCAATCTGAAATCTTCAATTTTTCGCAAACAGATTTACAGATAATTTTTCTAAAAGTGCTTGCTTCAAATTATCTAACAGAGCGAGATAGTAACGGTTTGACCCTTCACAAGATATTCTATGAAAATTATCTCCTTTAAATCACAAAAATCTTATGTGTAGATGAAAATGTCCTCTCTTTCTTTGGGGAAAAGATCACATGATGTGTCCACTACTGGGATTATCTTTCGGGTTCAAAAACATAATAAAATCAGGTTTTGTCAAATACAACAAATCTTCGCAAAAAATCAGCTTGGCTTCTGAACAACTTCAAATTATCGCTTGACGTTCACATTTTTTTTTCCATAATTTAAAGTTCGTGACATCCACTTTATTGACAGTTTGTATATGTCCAATGTTATGTACGCCATCAGTCAATATTCTCACGATGATGAGAATATCCTCCTCGATGACAATCCTTCAGTCGTTCGAAGCAGTATCATTAATTTTATTGATCATTTCCAGAGTCGTTTGCAGTTTTAATAGCCTTGGTTGCACTTCGTCTTCCATGCTCATATTACTATATTTAATTTGCCCAAGCTAACGACAAATTTTGAGTGTCGAAGTAGCATTGTCACCCTAAGTTCGTTACATGCCAACTGAAATTTGAAATGTATGTTGTATTTTAAGATGTAAATATTATATATCTCAAGTTTATGCATTTCTAGATCTTTAAGCGGCTTTGGAAGTAAAGATCAGAAATAAAAAAGACCAACAAACTGTTAGAAACATACTGAAAATATTTGGCTGGATATAAATTGTAAAAGAAAAGTTACTAGAGGACAAAAGGTAGTTAAATTCTATTAATATCGCCTCTAATTATTTATTATCCCTCTTAAAGGTATTTATCATATGCTTAAAAGAGGGTGTAATTTTAAGTGTGACTTTCAAATTACCATGGATCATTCGGATAATTAATTCCGGTTTATAAGAGAAATTTGACAGTTTTTAAACAACCCCTGTATTCGTGACAGAGTTTTATATTATGCTTTCTGTCAGGGAAATTCCTTCAGTGCCATTTTTGTGGAGATGGATATACTATTCGAGCCGTGATTACTCGAAAAATAAATTGCATTTTCTACCAATAAATTCGCTTGTGTTAAATCAGTCATTAAAACTACTGAGCTTAACATACACTTCACATCACTTAAGAATTTTTTAAGTCAAACATATGTAGTTTAAGTCAACCAAAACATGGCTATAATTTTGACATTATTGTCATTACTTTTTAGATGCGCCTGGTATTCAAACACAAATTAAACCACAAATAAGTATGCGATATATAGTATACATACCAGTAAACGAAATCAAAACCTGCATTTCGGGTAACGAAGACGATAAATGTATCTAAAAATAGCGAAATCACCTCCTCATTGATGCCCTGTTAAAGTTATCAGAAATGATAACTAAATGCTGTGTCTCTTCGAATAAGTTGTAAAGAAAATAAATCGCCTTAGGTAAGCGCAATAGATAAATACGAGTTAAATTTGCAAAATTATTGGCTTATTAGTTTACTGTACATACTTGATACCGGACTTTTACAAACTGCTTTGTATTTACGTACATAACCGTACTTTTAATTGTAAAATAGATTTATTTAAAAATGCATACGGAATTTTCGAAAAGCAGGATGCCATAGTAATACATACTCTGGTATCCTGGATTGATCTATACATCAATCATTTAGAAAAAACCATGGGAATTCCAACGAATTAACATAAGATGAAATACAAACTCGATATTTTTATTCTGCATTGCATTAATAACATAAGAAAATTAACAATCCTCATCCCAATAATTTTATATTGTTATCAATGTATTGCGTCTGGATTCCGTATTTTATTTATATTATTAATTTCTAGTAATATCATTTATCTCTTAGTTACATTCTCGGTGTTTAATATTACTCTATCATAATATAGTACAGGTGACTACTAACGTTTCATTGACCCACATGCAAGGCCTTCTTCGGATTCTATCACTTCTTTCATTTTCATACCAAATGAACTACTGTTACGCGAGTACTAATATGAATATAAATGTCTACTATGTGCATTGTTGTATATAACAAAAACAGATTCATGAGAATGAAATGTGTTAACTTTCTACTGAATATGATAATGTAGTTACCGAAATGTGCAGGAAGGATTTAAGTTATAGGGTTTTTAATAAATTTAATATTAGATTTACCAGAAGATGTATCGAAATTTTAAAGACTATTACTTTCTGTTAATTAATTCCTGGTAAAACTAACTTATTGTTTAGTCAATAATTAATCACTTATTAATTCAAATTTACTTGATTTTTTAAAGCCTTACTGAAATACGGATACCGAAAAATTATCATCCCTAATATATTCAAGTCTTTTCCTCTCTCTTCCAATGAAAGAGTCAATTTTCTCCACCTCTATATTAAATCTTTGACTGCGAAAGACGTATGTATGTACATATATGCATCTAACAGATCTCAAAGCTTCGTTAGTAATGCGCTTCAGTTGCAGTTTTGTGTTTGCTGTTGGACATCCTAGCTTGACTCGCTTACATATTATTACTTATTATCTTATTGGGTTGGCTTAAGTGAGTTTTACTTTTTTTTAGCAAATATTTTTTATTTAAAAAAAACTAGTATGTATATGCTTATAATGGAAAAAGAAAACAATTGTGCATGATAAGTAGTACTGAATATGAAAAACAGAATTTTCCCAATGAAATATTTCCATCATTTGAAGAAGACAATTAAATAAAAACCATGCTTGTCACTTACAATCTACGAGTTAGTTTATATAAAACTTCAACATTGATTGAATCCGTTCCTTTTGTAAACAATTACAAAGTTACTCTTTGAAGATTAAAATATTTGTGAGCTTGGCTCCGACTATTAGGGTGATCATTTCATTAATTTTAGTATTCCTACCAGTTTCTGTCTTTTTGAATAATTTCGTATTTTCTGGATTATTGCCTTGCATAAATTTGAAACCTTCTTCAATTATTCCAAAATCTAATAGCTTTTTATTACTTCGGAAATTTTAACGAAGCTTATTTATTGTATACCAAACAACCCTATGCCGGTAATGATTCACCACCCTGCTTTACAGATGGAACTATAAAGTGGGATCTCTGTCCAAATATCTTGAACTTAATTTCTTCATAGAACCTGCTTCCAATGATATGTAGTCCCCTAACTCATTCAAGTGTTTTTGTCTATTTTCTCGACAAAATGAAAGCTTTCTTATTGCGATCATAAAAGCCTCGTCATTGAAGTCCGCTGTCATTTCTAAGATTGTTGATGTTAATTTGATTACCATCAACTTTAGATACTTCTCTTGAAGGCATAATAATGAAACGACGAATGTGCAATTTTATGCACTATACATGTGTTAATAAACATAAAATACTAACCGAGTATTAAGTCAAGTGGTGGTTTCATAGAGAAACCGAGTATTAAGTCAAGTGGTGGTTTCATAGAAAAACCACCACTTAATAGTAGACTGAAATAGACAAGGGTATCTGGAAAAAAATATGCCTATCCATGATAGAAGTAACTAATTCTTTGTTGCTTAGTAACATACAATGTGACATCATTTGTCTACTTATTATCATAATTTGATTCTTTCGTGAGACTAGAACATCACGGTACTATCAAATGTTTAACAAAAGAACAGAATTCTCCTAAAAATATTCACAAACGAACGATTCCAGTATATGAAGACGAGACTATCATATTTTAAACAGAAACATTGTATTGAAATAGTATTGGAGGAAATTTTGAATCCATTGGAGATGACCCACGGTTTATTGGGACTAAACAAGAGTTATTCTTGCTGAATACATGCCAAAGAGAACTACAGTAACAGAAGTTACCTACAGGAATACGTTAAGAAAATTACTTACTAAACATGTCCGAGTTTGATCATAAATACGTCCTGCTTCTTCATGACAATACGTACGCTACGAGGCCACCAAAGGCCAATCTTTTTAAGCTAAACTACCCATCATATTGTCTGGATTTGGGTCTGCCCGATTCCTTTCTATTCAGAAATTTGAAAAACACTTTAGAGGACGTTGTTTTGTAGAGTATAACTAATTGAAATAAAAGATTGATTCTTACTTTACAAAAATTATTGTTTTCTCAAGGAACTCAATCATTGCAGGACAGGTGGCGCGAGCCTATTAAAGTTAAGGGAGTTGTAAGTTAAAATGCTTTACCAAGAAATAACTACGCCTTTAATAAAATATAGGAAATTTATTAATTAGTAATTAAAGTGTGCGTTATAGCTTTCGACGGTACGGATTGTGTACGGAATTTGTTTTAGTGCGGGTGTTGTGCCGTAGTTTGTAGTTTTCCAGGTGCGACACTGTCAATTTTCTGCCGATGATGATAACTTAATTGTCGAAATACGTATACAGAATACGAAAATTAATGTAGAAAGGGATTATATGTCAACTTTAAGTGATTAAATTAATCAAACACAGGCTTCATCAAAATTACCTTCAAAATTACCTTCTAAATTACCTTCTAAATTACCTATAATTAAATTAGTAATTATTACCCATTTACATTGCACTGTCATTCATGACCGCGCCCAACAATGTTGGAAAACAAACAACTCGTCAAGCGGGTTACCGACGTTGTGATGTGTCTATTATAATTACCTCGATCACTATAAAAATAAAAGGTGATCCAAATTGAAGTTCAGGATTCGAATTGTGCGCCATTGGCTTTGTGAAAATATTGAAACTTTCAGTTTTGACAATTAATATAGAAAAGTGTACCGAATGAATCACGGCGCCTTAGTGTGCAGCAACGCCTATAAATCATACAAATTTATATATGAAAACAATTACGAATACGCTAAGAAAAGTTCGACCACATTTTGAATGCACTAATGTGACAAGTGAGCGTGCAATTCGTGATTTAGTGCAAAAATTTGAAGCAGGTGGTATAGTTATTGACGAACCAAAGATCCGGTATCGACACAAAGGCCGTTCCGAGGAAAAATATTACTCGGGTAAATGATAGTGTCCACGAGGAATAAACTACGTCAATTCGTCGCTGTGCACAATAACTCCTTCATACGGTACTACTCTGCATTTAAATGCGTAAGACGCAAGAATTTAAAGAAATGGACCACCAAAAACAACGTACGTTTGTGAATTGGGTTTTAGAGAACACAGAAATTGATGCTAATTTTTACAAAAAAATCAGTTTCACTTAAGAGAATCGCAAAAATTGTTATATCTACGGTAGCGAAAATCCATATATTATTCAGGAGAAACCAATGCTGATAGAATCATTAGTCCGTATTTTTTTGAGAAATTAAGTGGTGACCCTGTCACCGTCAATGGTTTACGCTATCGCACAATACTAAACGACTTCTGTTTCAATAAAATCAATGATTTGAACGTGAATGACATGAGTTTTCAACAAGAGGAAGCGACCTATCATCCAGCATGAGAAACAATCACTTTATTTCACACCAAATATCCCGGCCGTGTTCTCTTTTAGAGAAGCAACATGAATGGGCAACACAGATCTTGTGATTTAACCTCACTAGACATTTTCTTGCGGGGCTATCAGAAGGATAATGCTATCGTTACACTTCCAGACCTAAAGGAGAACATTAAGTGCGCAATTGTTGAAATGGAGCCGCAGTTATGTGAAAGCATCTCAAAAATTACAGTAAGAAAATATTATTGTCATGTCAACGGAGTCGTTGAGGGCATTTAGCTGATATCATTTGAACTATCTAAGTACTCAGTTTGTACTTTACATTGATAGCAATAAAATTCAAATTTTTCCAATATTTTGTTTTTATTCGGAACATACACCCTGAAGTTCAATTTGAATCACATTTATAAAAAGAAAATGTCTAAAATTCAATTCTATTATCGTCTTTAAATCAATCAAATGTTAAGTGAAAATTTTTTCATGCCGTCCGAACTTTCATGAGCGGCAATGTATGTATATAAAAATGAAATAATTTATTATCGATGATATTTATTTTGTTATAACGACACATTGGTGCAAATATGAAAGTTCTACGGTCTTTTACATTTTTAAATTAATCGAAGGCCTACTGTATAATAAATTACATAATACAAAAAACAAAATCCTTTCGCTGAAGAGTTTTCACGCAAAAAACATCTTAGAGCTTAAAAGACAGATATTTTTCCTCAAAACATTAATAATTCATGTAAAATCTCCCTACATGAGTCCTTCCAGGTCATTTACTAATATAACATGCATGCTAAAATTGATTTTAGATGGTAATTTATTCATAGTTATCGCAAAGATTTAATAGGTCAGAAACGACTGAGACAAAATAATTTTTATTTTATCAAGCGTAAAATATTATTAGATTTATTTCCATCGATAAATCAACATTCTTCTCTATTACTCCAAATAGAATATACATAACGGGTGTCCCAAAATTAACGCAAGATTTGAATTAAATAGAAAACACAGTTTTTAGTCTTTTGATTGTTATTTTTTTATTGAATCATAAAGTACATAGGATAGGGTTATTTATGGAATAACACATTGAGCAAATGGCCTCCACGGCTTTGCATGCACATACGCACTCGTTTGTTGAAATTTTCCATGACCATTATGCATAAATGTGGCTGAATTTCATTGATACAGCGTTGAATCTTCTCTTTTAATGCACGGGTGGTTGTGGGCTTGTTGACATAGGCCTGTGATTTCAAATAACCCCATAAAAAGAAATCTAATGTTGTTAAATCACACGATCTTGGGACCCAATTCTGATCACCGAAACGAGAGAGTACGCGACCTGGAAACGTCTCATGCGGTAATCGAATTGATTCACGGGCTGTATGGCATGTGTCACCGTCTTGTTGAAACCATATATTGGCCACATCAATATCATCCAATTTCGGCAGAAAGAACTGTGTTATCCTGTCGCGATATCGAGCACCAGTAATAGTCACTGCTCGACTAGCCTCATTTTCAAAAAAGTATTGTTCAATTATGCCTCCAGCCCAAAATCCACACCAAACAGTGACACGCTGTAGATGCATTTGTTTTCCGACAATCACATGTGGGTTCTCAAAACCCCAAAAGTGGCAATTTTGGCGATTAACAAAGCCATCAAGGTGAAAATGTGCTTCATCGCTTAGGATGATTTTGCTCGAAACATCAGCATCCATTTGTTGATGTTCAATAATCCCTTCATGGCATGGTCATTAGGCTTTAGTTTTATGTTAATTGAATTTTGTAAGCATGGAGACACAGATCTTTAGTAAGTATACGCTGTAGAGAGCTTCTTAAAATTTGCAATTCTTGTCCACGACGTTGAATTGAGGTTCCTGGATTGTCACCGACACTCTCACACACTGCTTCGATATTGACATTTAAACGGCTTGTTTTTGGACGACCAGCGTGTTTGGCGTCTCCAACGGATCCAATCTCCCTGAATTTCTCAATTAATCTCTTCACAGTTGACGAAGTTAAAACACTATTCCGACCATATTTTGTATGAAATTTTCGAACTGCGGCGCCAAGCTTTCATTATTTTTGAAATATTGCTCAATTTTTTTTTTTTCAACGGTGCGGATCGCGTACGGAGTTTGTTTTTTCGTACAATTTTTTCGCCGTGTTTTACCAGGTGCGACACTTTGAAATTATCTGCTGATGATGACAACTTGGTTGTCGAAATACGTATACAGAATTTACAAATAGTTAATTGTGGAAAGGGGTTATATATCAACCTTATTGATCAAATTATCCCGAGGATTATTCAACCTGAATCAAGACGCATTTTTCCAACAGATGAAGTTAATGCTAAAGTTATTAGCATCTATATGTTTCGCCATAGGTAACAACCCTACAAAATGTAGAGTAGTCATCATTTTGGAAAAAAAAATTCAGTGCTTGAAATTTGAGGAAAAGTTAAAAATAGAAGACCAAAATTCACATTTTCGTAATATTGTACTCTTTTATTTTCACATAATGTCATCAGCTACTAACAAAAAAATTAGAGATAGTGTCAAATTTACTTTTTGCCTTCACCTTTTATTAATTTCATTAGGAACAGTGAAATCAATAAAACGACTACTACAACCATTTTCAAAAATCTATGACTCATCGAAGTACACGCAATTTGAATAAATATCTTTCCTTTCAAGCACCATATGCGGAAAGTATATACGAGGGTAGTTTGACAAGTAGTAAGAATAGAATAGAAAAACGAATTTTTTAAATACAAAATAATTTTTATTTTTCAATACATTCTCCTAAAAGAGCAATACATTTATTCCAACGGTGCTCCAATGCCCTTATGCCATCTCTAAAATGCGATTCCGGAAGACTTGCAAAATACCCATTTACGAAGATGATAAGCTCGTTGTTAGACGAAAATTTCTTTCCACCTAGTGCCGTTTTCAATTTTGGAAAAAGGTGGAAGTAGGAAGGGGCTAGATCCGGCGAATAAAGCGCATGCGGTACTAATTGGAAATGCACCTCGTGGATTTTGGACATCGCAACTGTGCTGGTATGCTAGGGAGCGTTGTCTTGGTGAAACAGAATCTCTTTCTTTGCCATTCCTGGCCGTTTAGCACGAATCTAAACATTTAATTTTTGTTGAAGTTCTACATAATATTAGCCGTTTATTGTGGCACCTTTCTGAAGGTAATCAATGAGCAAAATATCCTTTGAATCCCAAAAAATTGATGCCATCACCTTGTTTGCCGATAAAGTGGTTTTCGCTTTCTTTGGAGGTGCAGAACCACGTTCTAACCATCGTTTTGACTGTTGTTTAGCTTCGGGTGTACTGTAGTGTATCCAAGTTTCATCGCAAGTAACAAATCGCCTACAAAAATCAACCGGACTCCGCTTATAAAGGTCCAAACACTCATTGGAAATGCGCAAACGAGTGAACTTTTGATCGGTCGTAAGCAGTCGCGACACCCATCTTGCCAAAAGCTTGGCAAGGCCCAATTCTTTCGTTAAAATGTGGTGTACGCGTTCTGTTGAAATGTTTACCATGTCTGCCATCTCTCTCACTTTGAGTCGTCGATCTTGCGTAATAATATTATGGATTTTTATAATCATTTCCTTAGAAGTCACGATTTTGGGCGCTCCAGAGCGCGCTTCATCAACACAGCTTGTTCTACCACGTTTAAATTCATTTACCCATCTACTTATTGTGGCGGAATATGGAGCAGATTCACCTAATGTTTCCTGTAACTCATCTTTTATTTCGGTAGCTTTCATACCCTTAATTATGAATACAATACTCTGCTTTTTCCATTTTAACAGAACGACGTGTTGCTTCTTTTTCAATCAGCTGTCAAAAATAAACTAATCAACCAATTTATCTAAATATCGGAATGTAAACATATAAGCAGGCAACCTAAATTACAGTGCATTTGTTTTACCAATTAGAGTTCCCTTCCTGGTTCACTTCTTTCCATACGAATTCAATATTTCTAAGAACTTTTTCTAATAAAAATATATTTCCATTAAACATCTGTGTGCCTTTTAAAGCTCACAACAAAGGCTTTCGAGTAGAACGCTGACCTAAAAACATAAGAGTAACTTATACACAATGCAATATGAGGTGCGTCATATCTACAACAGGCTTCCCGTGGTATCTTGCTGTTTTAGATGAAGATACGGGATTATTACTCCCTGCAGCTTTCGACACTCTACTGACAGTTGATATACAGAGGTTAGCTAACCACAGAAGCAGTGCACTAAAATTCGAGATAAAATTAATACAATTCATTCAGTGATTAATGCTATAATATGATTTGTAACTTCTCTAACAGCTTCATTTTCGCGTTTACTTTAAAAATAATCAGTCGAAGTAGCCATTGCTTTTTTTGCTTGTTTCCACGATCTTTTCTACAATGTGAATATAATTTTAGTCCTAAGAAACGCACAGAATTTGTGTAATATAAAGTATTCGTTAACAAAAATGGTAGAATGTTGTTTACTTGTGTTTATCAATGTTTTATCTACTCGTATATATTATATTCTCTTTTTACTTACCTCTGCTAAGTTATATGTATGTTGTTTAACTATAACTATCTAGTCCATTTCTTAATACTCTTTAGTATGTAACATTTATGTTCCATTTTACTTGGTATATGTTTTAATTATTTCCTAATCTATATGTATGTATACAAACATATTGTTTACTTACTGTCATAATCGGCCTACTTTATTCAATATATATTCTATACGTAGTGTGAATCAATTACATCTATCACATTTTATTTAAAAAATTTTCTAACATTTTCTCAAACTATTCCCCATTACAGTTATTCACACATTTTTTTCATATTTCCGTTAATATATCACTTACCTCTGAAAAGCATCGACAGCTTCGTCTATCAGAGTCAAATGCATGCCGCGCAATAAACACATATTACTCGGAAATAAAAAAAATCGTTTGGCATTGGATTTGGACTATACGACGAATGGTCCATCAGTTCAATGATGTGCTGGTTTTGATAGTTCGATAAATTTGTAGACAATTACTAAAATAATATTGATCATTCAAATATCGTAAATAAAATAAATTTAATTGTTCAGCTAATACAGCTAAAACCCTACTCAGATCACCGAGTATACATATTTTCAATGATTTTAATGCTGCAGTCAATTGAGCGTTAAGCCCCTGTGTGTGTAAAAATGTAGTGAGAATGAGGATGGAAAAGTCTAACTCAAGCACTGCAGTAATAATAATAATAATCTGAATCGAAAAGTTACGATGGACCCTACAAAGGAATCATTCGTTAATAACACAAGTTTACCTGATGATAGGTGTTATTCCTTGAAACATACGCAGTAAACAGGGTGTTACTAATATTTGAATGATTTCTTTTAACATTCAAGTCTGGGGATGTTAAATCACATGAGTATGGAGTATATTTGACTGGTCCATTTCTGGAAATAATCTATTCAAACTTCTATTTGACTAAGTGAATTGTTTGACTGACAGAGTAGTAAGTGGCGCCGGCTCGTTGAAACTACACAGTCCAAGCGAGAGCATTCAGTTCGCAGCAAAGATTTTCAGCCCCAAATTTTTGGGGTTTTACGTTGGAAAAAAATTATTAAAAAATCGTAGTTCTTTTATTTCCTAGTTAGAGAGAAAACTTTTCTAATTCCCCTCATATTCGAAGTAAAAATTAGATAGACGATAAATTTGTATGATAAAATTTAAAATCGTTCTTTGCCAGTTTGACTATTTTTGACGTTCGATTGTACAAAACGTTTCTGAACGGATCGTCGACCTCGTTTTTGTTATTTTTACCAAAAATATAAACAATTACAAATGCTGTAATAAATAGAGTAATAAAGCTGTAGAGTAAAATACCATATATAAGGATTGATCCGAGTATGTTTCGAATGACAGGTATCTTCTTGAACAGGATGCCATATTTCGCGAACGTGAAATACACATATGTATGTAAGTTGAACACTACATGGACTCATGAATGTGCATGTGTTTTTCCATTGAAAGATATACTAGCAACGAGCGTTACTAAAGAAAAAGAGAATGTTTTTATAGGTGGGCCTTTTAAAAATATTAGAGTGATGAAGGGTAAATACACTGGTCAATTTGAAATGAACCAAAAAGATCAGAAATGGCACGTCGAAAATGAATAAATAATTAAGGCGCGATATATGATAATGACTATATTTAGAGGTGTTGTGACAACATTGAAAATAAAACTATTAAAAGTTCGAATGTAAAAAAAAACTATTTAAAATGATATATTACATGACTGCTTAAAATAATCGATATGCGATATATGTAAGTGTATTAATAACTTTAATATGAATTATAGTTAGTAGGCTGATAGTTACATAGAATGGCAAATGTGTATGTTGTGTGAAATAAGTTTAAAGTTTGAATTCTTAATTGTAATTAGTATTAAATAAAAGTGATAATATTCCAAGAATTGATCCGGATGTACAAATACATTTGCATTAGGAAGAAATAACCATTAGTTTATTATAACCCAACAACATGTGACTAAAAAGGATTTCCCGTTCGAATATGCGTAACTCACAAACGTTAGCTTTGATAATAATTTTTGTATTTAAGATCGAACCGTATTTATTTACTTACGTACTTAAAGGTAGGATTTTTTGCCATTAGACATTTGTGAGTTGAGTTTGTTGTTTAACTTCCTTGTTATGCATATTTGCTTCTATTCCCTTCTGTCTATTGCACGATCTCTTGCTTCTTCCTACTTTATTTCTCTCTTTTGCAGATTTTTTTTAGCTCCTGCTCCGATATCTTTCTTAGTATTCCTCTTCTTTTCGTGTCAGTTTGTTTAATCTCACATATTTTCTTTGCTATTTTATTTTAATGCATTTGTAAGACATGTCCAAACTATTCCATTTGTTTTTCTTCCATTTTATATATTATTAGTAGTATGTTAAGTTATTCCCTAATTGCTTCATTACGTATCTTATCCTCTCTATTCTTTTTTACCATTTGTCACAGGTTATGATTGGCACCGCCACCTTCTTATAAACTTCCAGTTTAACTGTCCCTGGAATTTTTTTTTTCACCAAAATGGTTGTCCTGATTGTTTTGGATGATCTTCCTGGGGCCTATGTTCGTGCGTTGATTTCCTCTTATATTTGGTTTTCTTGATTGATTAGAACCCTTATGTATTTATATTGGTTCACCTGATGAAACTTATTTCTTTTAGCGTATGTTTAATGTTTTCTTTCTTGTCTCGAGATTGTCATGTTTTTTTTATCTACATTAGGTTTCATTCCCCTTTTTTTTCTGTTTGGGTAATGTAGGCACTCAAGTTTTTCTGCAACACCTGTTCAGTTTCTGCTATCAACACTATGTCATCTGCAAACCCCATCTCGTTAATCTTCAACCCTTCGTAATACTTTGTTAGTCTTTGCTTATACTCCTAGATTATGTCATGCATCGCCAAGATAAATAGTAGTGGGCTAAAGTTACATTCTTATTTGACCCTTGATTTCGTTCTATATGCTCCTGACATTTCATATCTTATTCTTACCACGAAAATACTTGCTTTATATATGCTTTTGACTGCTCCTATTATTTGTTGATGTATTGTTTGTATTAAGCTTTTCCATATCTCTTTCTTTTTAGACAGTCGAATGCTTTTTCTAAATCCATATAGCTTATTATTTCTAGTCAATCTTTCTTCTATTTGTCTAATTGTGAATATTAAATCTTGGGCTCCTCTCTGTCTCCTAAAACCGCGTTGTGCCTCATTCATTTATTGGTCCACTTGTTCTCTTATTCAGTGATTTAAAACCATGATTAAGATTTTTATATGTGTGAAGCGTAATAATCCACTATGAAATCTAAACATGCATACGTACATACATACAATATTAGTATTCGCATATTCTAATAAAGTTTCATGAATATATATTATTACACACCAAACACTACTTGTAGACAGCAACCAATTATTAATAAGATTGACTGTCTGGTTCCCTAAGCTCATACGACTGAATAATTTTCGATACTGGTTTGTTTTCAAATTACTCGACATATATTCATACGTGGATGGACTGAAAATTCCGTGGAACTAAGGATAAACGGCGCAGTTTTAGACTATTTTTGTGGTGCACTGATAAGATGCCTCCCTAATAACGTCAACTGTCAAATTTTAGATCCCTACATTAATTAATTTTGTTGCGACTTGGCTTTTGACAAAGTAGATAGTGTTGAAATTCGTGTTATTAATTATTGTGTCATCAAGTTCTTTCTAAAAAGCTCATCAGCAACAAATATTCATAATGAAATGAAGGATAATCTGAAGAGCTTGGCTTCTTCATTTTCCACTGCTGATAAATACGTTCATAAGACCAAATGTGGTTGTACAACTGTTAAAAATGCACTACGTAGTGAACATCCGAAATTTACCGGAAATAATCGAAAAAGCGTATGCTGTAGTGTTAAAAAACTGTCGTCTGAAGTGTTAAAAAACTGTCGTCTGAAATCACCAGCTCATATTACGCGAGTTTCTAAATATATTAAAGCAAAAGAATAATGAAAAGCGTCCTGGTCTAGTCAAGAAAAGAACATTTTCATCTTATGTATTCTTTTCATACTTTAATAGGAGAATATATAAAAAGTTATTCTGACCTGAAAATTTTATAAACCTTCCATGATATTATATATTAGCAAATTGATGTTATAAATATCCACAAGAATTTTCTTATCAATAAAATAAACATATCGAAGTTAACACGGAAGAAAGTCTATTTATTGAAAACAAGCAAGTAGCTTATCGACAGATTAATAAGTATAAAATATCAATATAAATAGTTTTCACAAAACATTACGTGAGTATACAAACATCAAGGTTTTAATACTTAATTCGATGCCAGTCAATTCCCTGTGGCATAAACAAGGAGTGAATTAAAAATATCGCAATATGTGGTCAAATTATTAAAAAACCAAGAAACACTAACGACCATTCTAAAGTTAAGGTCGATATTAACAATCAAATGATTAAAGTAAATAAAACTAACAATAAGATTTCGCTCGCTGAATTCTTAACAATTAGTTCATGTTTTAATAAATTCTGATCTGAAATGAATCAAATACTCTTCCTTCAGTAATGATGTAATTCCGTTAACCTACTATACTTATTATACTATTAGAGCAACGCGAATATATCATACATACACACATCTACATATTTTAAAAGAACTGCGATAAAACATTTCATTGGATAGCTGCTAACAAATATAATAATTTAGTTACCACATTTCAATTTACCAATGACAATAACCGTAACACCAACATATTAACCCGAATAAAAACTTAATCTCGAACCGAATAATCACATATTCGTACCTTTCCCGAAGACTAATCTTTAATATTATAAGCGGATTGATTGCAACTCATTGATGTAGGTAGCATAATAGCACTTTAAATTAAAGGCCAAGGACCATATTCTAATAGAATGACATCTATTTCTAATTAATAACTAGTTTTTTGTATTATTTTTTCGTTCGAAATTTAATGTATTTTTTATTTCTTCACCTTGAAACTAATTCAAGTTCTAATTGTGGTTGTTATGTACTGTATATCTTAGGAAAGAGAGTTGTACATGACAAATTACGGTAAAAAATATTTTTGGCATTCGTACGTTTAAAAATATATTCAATAAAATAGAACGGCGATATGGAAAACTTTCCAAAAAAGAAACATATCTGAGAGTTTGGTATGGGGTATTAGAAGCCTGTTCACGACGACACTAAATTATAGCATACCATCTTCAAGATTTGTCAATAAGGAAAGGGTATAAGATGGCATTTTAAGTCTTTTGGTTTATAGTACAACGATGGATTACATAATTAAAGAATGCCAATAATACAAAACTTTAAAACTAGATTATAATAATATAGAAAAAGTAACGATCAAGACTTAGGTTACCTAGATGATGTAATCATGTTTCTATTTTCAATAAGATTCGTAATCATGGTTTCCAAACGTAGATGACCGACTGGGAAACATGTAACTTTGATGAGTAAGAATTTATGAGTAGAGTGCGGAATTCTGTCGCGGATTCATTAGGTATGCGATGAGCACATAGAAAAAGTTTCGTCACTGATATGTATGCATGTAATGCAGTGTGTGTCTTCGTTCGGAGATGTTCACTTGTATTACGGAGTGTTGTACGTTGAATAAAATTATGTCGCGATTACACAGATCGAATAAATAACTGATACAGCAAATAAGTTTATTTGTGAACTTTTGGATTACATGTGCGATGACGCAAAACTGAAATGCTTACTTTATGATAGATCACTCATATGCTGGACGAAATATGACTGCAAAAGACAAGTGGATAGTGGGCAACAAAAAATAAGCTGTCGTGCGCTCGAATGAGCAATTTCTTTCGATTTATGTTCAGCACTGATGTGCAATCTACCCTTTCGTTTATTAGATAAGGAATCATTTTACTCATTCTGAAATAAATTAGCGAATTATAAATTACCTAGTCGGAACACGTTACAAAATTTTGTACCATATACTTGCGAACATTTGAAAATTGATTTAAATCGAAATTGGGAAATCCAGAAAAATCTATCGTTAATGTTCTTACAATGGAACCACTTCAATCCTACTAGCTTTCAGAAGAGTACAAGGACATAGTACTGGTAGAAACGTGGTGGTAAATTTCAATTTCCAAAAGACCCACTTTTAATGATTAAGACTTATTGCAGTATCAAATCGACGCTGTGATCTAGAGGTAAATGGATTTGGTAGTGCACACAAAAGTAGTGTTCCTTAAATCTCCCATACGTATTTGAGAATTTTACGGGCAATGTCTCGACATTTTAGTAGATTTTCTGCAGAAGGGGGGCACAATTACGTGTGCTTATTATTCCAACTTAATTCCCAAATTACGTGACGCGATAAAAGAAAAACGTCAGAGGAAGTTACGCAAAGGTGTTCTCTTGCATCAACATAACGCACCCAGTCACAGGTCTGTAATTGCAACAGGTGCAATAGCTTAGGCAGGCTTCGAATTAGTTAAACATCCGCCATATTCGACAGATTTGACCCCAGCGATTACCAACTGTTTCCAAAACACACTTGCGTGGTAAACGATTTCCATCAAATAATGATGTGATATGTGCGGTAAATTAGTGGTTTGCAGAGGCTGAACAATTTTTTTGGGGGGAAGCATTAGAAATGCTAGAACGTCGAAGGAAAAAATGTATTAAATTTAATAGAGACTATGTAGAAAAATAAAAGTAAAGTATTTGCAAATTTTTTATTGCGAGTGCGTCAGGGATGGAGCAAAGGGATCCATCCGCCCTCATATTTACGTATTAAACCACAAAACCTGCAGTTATGCTTCAGAATACGCGTGGCACCAGTTAAAGATTGTATATCTATTATTGCGTGCAAACAATATGTATTTTCTAATTTTTTCCATTTTCGTAAATAGAATTTTTTTAAATAAAATTTTAAATTTTTCTCAAGTTAACACCAACTTATATGTCAAGTATGTTCATTATTTTCTGATAGTATAATTACAAAAATGTAGTTAAGATTCTTGAATGCTTTTAGAAACATTTCCATATTTTCAACTCCAGAGACGAGTATCACAAACCTACAATGTTAGAAAAAATAATTATCTGTGCTCTCAACCGTAAATTTACTGTCATCCTTATTAAGCATTAAATAATAATAGGAAATCTAGCATTTAAAAGATTCACGAAGTTGGAACGGTCGAATTATAACACAATCGAGGACAGAGATAGAAAAGGGGGAAGAAAGAGAAGAAAAAATATATCGCATTGTATAGGTTATGGATGCATTTCAAACAGCTGAGTAAATAAATTCGTGTGACCTTGGCATTAGGTGATAACAAATGTACGATAATCAGTTTTTGTGTATGTATGTATATGTTTAAAATTAATAACTGTGATAAGCCGTAATTTTGTTTCCACTCGGCCAGTCGTCATTATCGTGCTTAGATACACGTGTGTTCATGGTTCTTAAAACTATTATTTGCTGCCTAATGGATTTTAGCTAATATGGAACAGTGTTCATTTATTTTTTTTTATTTTGTATAATCGTAAAAATTCAAATCGTCCTATTACATGCTAATATAATATTGGATGTTTTTAATCGTATTTATTCCTCGAGCAAATTATACTCTAATAACTGTTTGTTCGAATATTAATTCGATTCGTATTTAAATATAAAAACGTTATAATAACCTATACGTAACCTCGTATGTGATATAAATATTTTGGTGAATACAATATAGCGAAATGAATTAAACTAAACTACGAGAGCATGAAAATAAAGAAAATAACATTTCATTAATTTCTCGATGATACATTTGGACCAGCGACGATCCAAAACCTATATGCCTTGATAAAATTCATAACTCTTAAGCATTCACAGTATTGCCTGTTGACAATTTCTATTCCTTTAGGCTTGAAAAAGATGGTAATTAACCATGCTAAATATATCGAAAAATATGTATTCAATAACAAATAGAAGCTTAATTCGTTAATTCTTGTCAGAGCAGCAATATTCTTTTTATTGAGGAGTCTTTTTATTAATTTTGTCTTTAATTTGTCGTTTTGGCCTTTTGGAAAGTAACTAATAAGAAGAATACCTTTCGCATAAAAAAATATGGAAACCATTAACCTCTCTACAGATGGAATAACAATCGCCTTTCTTTGGGAAAGGACAACAACAGTGATATTTTCATTCAAAATAATTGTTGGGCGTTCTTGCTTGAAAAATGATGGAATCGAGTTCACCAAACCATCTGCACATTATGAATATATTCTTTTCTAGAAGCATTTAATGACAGCACGGATTTTAACATTATATTGTGTCAAAAGCTAGTCGTCACGACAAAACAAAAAAAAACTAATAAATGTAGCTATCCGAAATCTGACAGTTGACGGCGTACCACAAAAACTATCTAAAATTGCGCCATTTATCCATCATTCCACGGATTTTTTAGTTTGCCCATGTAATATTACTTATAAGATTCACACGACCCATAAATTTTATCCATTTTTTATGTTCGCAGTGTAACAGTTTAAAGTTTTCGAAGTTAGAAAACAACGCGCTTAATAATGCACCACCTTAGGACCAAATTAGAAAAAACTGTTCAGACGTACTAATCAGCCATTGATGCTTCTCATTAATTTTTAAAAAATTTTAATAAATAATTGAAAAATTTCCAAAAATCTAATTATACTACCACCAAAATAAATGAATAACATCATACCTTTACAAAAGATCTTGCTATGTCCAGTAAAATGGTTCTACATTTTATCCTTTCACCGTCTCCTCATGTTCAAATTTGTGTCTTTTATTATTTAATATATACCTAAACGACATTCTTGTAGTTCTGGACTCTAATTTTCTGGCTTATAATAATAATAATAATAATAAGAAAACTTTATTGTCCAACAGTGAAACACCATTAACAGGACAAAATATAAATAACCATAGAAAATAAATAAATGCAAAATAAATAAGTAAACACAATAAATAGTTCGTACAAAATAAAGAGGTAAAAAAAAGAGAACATATATATATATATATATATATATATATATATATAAACATGTAAATATAACAAAATGAACTAAACAAAAATGGCATACCAGACATAATAAACTCAGAAATCAAGTCAATGAAACGGGTCATCATAAAATTGCATAAAATTCCGTGACATATGACCAATCGGTGACTTAGCCAAAACATTATTTCTCGCCCTAGGAATTCCCAACAAGTTACTGGAACGGGTGTCACGGCCCGGCACACGAAAATTAACGCACTTGAGTAAGGCTGCACTGTCAATTGAATTTGTTAATAGATTGTGCATAAATCTGGCACTGTACATATTGCGTCGATTAGATAGAGACCGAAAGTCGTGCTGATCCAACAAGCTTGTGTAGTCAACCCCACGGTCAGGGTAATGACTACTTACCCTAAAAGATAAATATTTTAGAAATCGTCGCTGAACACGCTCAATACACAAATCGAGATGGAGATAACATGGAAACCAAACCAATGATGCGTACTCCAACTTGCTCCGCACCAGCGCAAAGTATATAGATTTTATAGCTTGGATATTATTAAAACCACGACAGGATCTAATCACAAAGCCAAGCGACCTCGATGCAGACAAGCACATTGAGGAAATATGCCCAGCAAATGTAAGCCGCGAATCAAAAAGCACTCCTAAATCCTGCACCCTTGACACTCTTGCTATCGGCCCAGATCCGGCCAAATAATTATAAATACGAGGTTGGCTACATTTACAGTAGGAAACTACTGAGCACTTATTAATGTTCAAAGAAATATACTTCAATGCGCACCATTCGTCTACTATCCGAAGGTTCGTCTGCAATTTAATACAGTCAGCCTCCATGTTGACAATATTATAGATTTTTAAATCATCCGCATAGCACAAACACTCACAGTTCAACCTACATAAAAGGTCGTCAATATAAATATTGAAGAGTAAAGGGCCAAGATTCGATCCCTGTGGTACACCCGAAGCAACCTTATGCATCCTGTCAGGCAGATTGCGTACTTTTACAAAATGAAAACTTGAATTTAATTAATGCCTGGTGTAAGTGGAACAAAATACTCTAAAATCTGGACAAGTATATAGTAAGGACTTACAATAAATGCAGAAATCCCTAGATGTTCCAGTATTCTGTGAATCAAACTATTATTTCAAGACAAACATCAATGAGGAACTTGGGGCTATAGTTTGATCCTGATTTATCGTTTTCAGAACACATACATTCCATTAGAAATTTTACTACACAAATCTTAGTTTATTTGATACGGTGAGGAGCCTTGAAACCTTTATGTTATGCTCTCGTTCGAACTAAATTGGAGTATTGTGGTTTGGTATGCACATGACATTTCTTATCAAATTGCATTGGAAAGGATTCAAAAGAAATTTTGTGTTTCGAAAGAAATGGTGTTTATCCTGACCGTGCTACTGATTACAAACAGTTATTGACCAGACACGCTTACTGACCGCAGATTCCATCCAAGTAGCAAATTCTTGTTTAAGTTAGCGAATAACAACTATAATTGTCTAGTACCACAACGTGGAACAAAAACCACCAACAGTTATGTTGTTCCGAGAGCGAGAACGAATATCTTACATAAAGCGCCAATTAGACAAATGACGAGGAATGCTAATGGAATATGTAATGATATTTCAAACCTCATATCAATAATTTGAATTGTTATGTATACTATATTTGCTAGTTTGGTTACACTTAGAAATTTGAGTGAAATGATATCGACAGTAAATGATTCAATGCCTAATTCATTTCTCTATAACTAATGCTCGGATTTTCATTAATTAACTTTCCCGTGGCCATAATGTTTCCAGCACAAACAGCTCCCATGGGTCATCTAGGTATTGGTTGATTTTTCAACGTACATCTTCCACTTATTAATTTACATAACCACTAACCAACAGTAGCAAATAAAAGAATGTCTTCACCAAAAACGGTTGCTAAATTTTTATGACTTAGGTTGTATGATAAAAATTGTTTAAAATAATAGCTCAATAAGCATTTCGCGAAATTTTTATATTCTTTATTGAAAAATATACAATTTATAGCAATAAAAGGAATTTTATATCTGCATGTTTTGACTTTAATTTTAACAATTTTTTTCAGGAAACTCTCAAAAGAAAAGGCTGCCGTTGACGCAAACATTCTTGTTTTTATCCGGGTTCATGGCCTACTACTAAGAGTTTCTCGTAAGTACTTCAATATTTTCTATGAGATAATTTTGGTTTTGATTATGTTCAAGTTAATTTTTTTTAGATTTTTTTAGGTTTTTTTCTTGGTTTAATAAATTTTGAACGTTTCAGCTTTCTTATTTCTTAACCTTTTTGATTGTTTTTTACAGCGTTTCGTAGTGTATTTACTACATTCTCAAATGCTTAAAATATATAATTTTTTTACTTATATCAATTCAGACAACACATGTAGTATGTAGATGTTTCTCTATATGGACTTGCTTTGTCACTGATCTTTCTTAAGTAGTTTCTTAATAAAATGTTAAGAAATAGGAAGACCTAAACACCCAAATAGCAAACCAAGACTATTTTATTGATTTACATTATACAGAGCGAGCCGCCGATCGCACCAAATTCCAGAAGTGTAACGGGTCTTCCAATAGGGATTTCCGAATTTTTACAGTTGATAGCGGCCATATTCTTGAAGCTACATTTATCGAATTGACTGACGTTTATTCAGTCTGTTTTGCGACATCACCATGGACGGATATAACGTTCAACAACACGTGCAAATGATAAAATTATTTTATCAAAATGGGTGTTCTGTTCGGGCAACGTTCCACGTGCTTAGCCGATTTTACGGTCGCCATAATCGTCCTACCGAGAGGATTATTCGCAGTGTGGTGGATAAATTTGAGTTCACTAGTTCAATAAACAATGAACCAACACCCGTACGACGACGAAACGCAAGATCTGCCGAAAACATTGCCGCTGTTCGTGGGAGTGTGCAGGAGAATCCAAGGCAGTCGATTTCGCGTCGCTCACAAGAACTCGGCCTTTCGCAGACCACAACGTGACTTGAGCCTCCACCATTACAAAATTAAATGACCCAGGAGATGAAGGTAAACGACCAGAGACAACAACGTGTGTTCACTGAATGGGCCCTGGAGCAGTTGGAAACTGACCCTAATTTTCATAAAAAAAAATAGTCTTCAGCGATGAGACCCAATTTTGGATAAAAAAAAACAAACAAAATTGTCGAATTTAGGACGATACATTGATAAGCCTTTCAAACGAATAAAAAATTTCGATGATATCTCACACATACTTTGCTTTATTTAAATTTAAAGATAGGAAGTGCTTAATGAAAGACCCGTTATTTTACCCGCAAAAGTAATTTTGAAGAAACTCAATTGTTGCTATCCATTTTCGAATTACAGCGTCATAACATAATTCCCAACACACATCGTTCTAGTGGTAGCGCTCGTGCAAAAAAAACGTTGTTGTTCTCGTTTGTTCTCAGATTACTGCATCGCAATTAATGTCAGTTTGTCAATGTCAGTGCGAGACCGGAATGCTTCCCGGTACTAACAAAATCTGAACATTGACATCAACATGGTTTAAGTGAATTTGAACATATTCTTCATTATTGAAGGAACTTCAATGATCAGCTCACGAAGAATTTATGCTCAAGGGACATTCCTAAAACAAAAATAATTCACACATTCCGCATACTACTTACAATGTATACATCATCTACAACCGGAAGATTATTCCGCCAGAGTTATATCGTGCATAGTTTTTATCGATGAAGTAATAATCACCCATGATGGCATCAATAATACTTGCAACTCCCTTTTACGGTGAGACGACAATCCTCAATGCTATAGTTGAAACATATTTTCAGTACTAGTTTTCGATACACGAGACAATATTTCGATGACGGATTTCTAGGGCATCGACCATAGTAATCCTACTAGTTGGCCTTCAGAGTCTACTGACCTCATATCTATAGGCTATTCTTTATGGAGCTGGTTTTAAAATGAGGTTAATAAAGTGAGAGCCTATACCCGAGGTGTTCTAATCGTATTGGAAATGCTGCAGGCGATATTGATAAAAGGCATGAATTAATCAGAAGAGCAATGGGCAAACTACGTAGACGTAGTTCGTTTGGAAATTAGTGGCAGTATTGTTGAACATCTACCACAAGAGCGTGATGACAAGAGCAAATATATGGGGAATTTTGCTATGCTGCAATTTGCAGCGCCATAACGCAGCGGATAAAGCAACATTTGGATTTTTTTAAATTATTTTAATTATTAAAAAAGGAATACATTCCTTGGATTTGATACGATCCTCCTGATTCGCCATGTATATGTAAAATATACGGCATATAATTTTTCTTATGTTTGCTTTATCGAAAATACAGTTAGATTTCCAATGCACGGTGGTGTACATACGTGTAGCAAATGCAAACAAATTTTACACAATGGTATTTTCACTAACTACATTCATATCATATTAAATTATAATCTAGATCAGACAGTGGCGCATAGTTCGTTCCAGAGCATTGCTATACACAGACTTTCTATAGCCTAAGGCCACAACAATAGACTCTGAAGTCTACTACTTACTTTCATATCAACCGAGCCACGTGGTGCAACCTTCACTTTAAAACATATTGCAATAACAGTACCTCTGTGGGAGTGTTGTGAGAACGACCTTCGGTTCTTTTTCTTGTCTCTCTTTTTTTCTTTCGCGTTTTCTTCAATAACTTGCTCTCTGCCGTGCAGGACAAACACTTATCTCGCCCGAGGAGCTCTACGAATGCGAAATCACGTAGAAAATGTGAATATAATACGAATGTTTCTTCTTTTACGTGCATGGTAAAAAAAAGGTGTTTTATATGCTCCTAAATCAATGTATTTGAATAACGAAAAGAAATGTGTGGGTTCAGCTATTTACATACTTTACACTGTCTTACATGAATTTCGGTATTCGTAAAATCTGAAAAACTTAAAAAATTATGATTAATATGAGGGTAGTTTGACAAGTAGTGAGAATGGAAAAGAAAACGAATTTTTTAAATACAAAATAATTTTTATTTTTCAATATATTCTCCTAAAAGAGCAATACATTTATTCCAACGGTGCTCCAATGCCCTTAAGCCATCTCTAAAATGCGATTTCGGAAGGCTTGCAAAATACTCATTTACGAAGATGATAAGCTAGTCGTTAGACGAAAATTTCTTTCCACCTAGGGACGTTTTCAATTTTGGAATAAGGTGGAAGTCGGAAGGGGCTTGATCCGGCGAATAAGGCGCATGCGGTACTAATTGGAAATGCAACTCGTGGAATTTGGACATCGCAACTGTGCTGGTATGCTAGGGAGCGTTGTCTTGGTGAAACAGAATCTTTTTCCTTGCCATTCCTGGCCGTTTAGCACGAATCTCAACATTTAATTTTTGTAGAAGTTCTGCATAATATTGTCCGTTTATTGTGGCACCTTTCTGAAGGTAATCAATGAGCAAAATGCCCTTTGAATCCCAAAAAAGTGATGCCATCACCTTGTTTGCCGATAAAGTGGTTTTCGCTTTCTTTGGAAGTGCAGAACCACGTTCTAACCATTGTTTCGACTGTTATTTAGTTTCAGGTGTACTGTAGTGTATCCAAATTTCATCGCAAGTAACAAATCGCCAACAAAAATCAACCGGAATCCGCTTATAAAGGTCCAAACACTCATTGGAAATGCACAAACGAGTGAACTTTTGATCAGTCGTAAGCAATCGCGGCACCCATCTTGCCGAAAGCTTGGAAAAGACCAATTCTTTCGTTAAAATGTGGTATACGCGTTCTGTTAAACTGTTTACCATGTCTGCTATCTCTCTCACTTTGAGTCGTCGATCTTGCGTAATAATATTATGGATTTTTATAATCATTTCCTCAGAAGTCACAAATTTGGGTGCTCCAGAGCGCGCTTCATCAACATAGCTTGTTCTACCACGTTTAAATTCATTTACCCATTTACTTATTGTGGCGAATGATGGAGCAGATTCACCTAATATTTCCCGTAACTGATCTTTTATTTCGGTAGCTTTCATACCCTTAATTACGAAGTATTTAATCACCGCACGATACTCTGCTTTTTCCATTTTAACAAAATGACGTGTTGCTTCTTTTTCAATCAGCTGTCAAAGATAAACTAATCAACCGATTTATCTAAATATCGGAATGTAAACATATAAATAGGCAGCCTAAATTACAGTGCATTTGTTTTACCAATTAGAGCGCCACCTATGTGTCATTCTCACTACTTGTCAAACTATCCTCGTATATATTACTATTTTTTTTTAAATATTTGAAGAAAGACTAAATAAAGTTTACTCTGGAATTGATATCTTTTTATATTCTGCAATTCCAACAAAGCTAAGCATGTCATATAGATTTACAAATGAGAAGGGAATTGTAAAATTTTAAATACAACTTACATATAGCCGTTTTATGTGTTCTAAATGCGACAATAGTATTAAGTAATACTATTGGATGTATATATGTTATTAGGTGCGCAACTAAGTTCTTGCTATTTTTTTTATGAAAATGCAACTTTATTGTGAAAAAATGTTTACAAATGAATCATTCAAAATATTTCCCATCGCTGGCGACAACTTTTTCCCATCTTTCTGGCAGAGCTCGAATACCGTCACGGTAGAAGTGTTCGTCGTTTGAGGCTATCCACGAATTAAACTATTTTGAGATATCTTCATATGAGCGTAACTGCTGATTAGCCAGACCATGTGCCATCGAACGGAACAAGTAATAATCGGACGGCGCAATATCTGGGGAACATGGCGGGTGTTGTAGGACCTCCCATTTGAGCGTTTCTAAGTAGGTTTTAACGGGTTTAGCAACGTGAGGCCGAGCGTTATCATGCTGTGGAATCACTTTTTTGTGCCTTTGCTCGTATTGTGGCCGCTTTTCGCACAGTGCTCGTCTCAATCGCATCAGTTGAGTTCGATACCGTTCCCCAGTGATGGTTTCGTTCGGTTTCAACAGCTCATAATAAATAACACCGCCCTGGTTCCACCAAATACACAGCAAAACCTTCGCAGCGTGAATATTCGGCCGGACCGACGACGTAGAAGCATAACCGAGCAGTCCCCATGATTTTGGTCTCTTTGGGTTGCTGTAATGAATCCATTTTTCATCACCCGTAACGATGCGATGAAGAAAACCCTTCCTTTTTGGTCGCTGGAGCAGACGAAAAACGACGCTCAACATCTCTTGGCTTCAAATCATAAGGAACCCAAGTTCCTTGTTTTTGAATCATTCCCAACGCATGCAATCGCTGGGAAATGGCTTGGCGGGTAACTCCTAATGCTGAAGCAAGCTCTTTTTGCGTTTGGCACGGATCCTCATCGAGCAATGCCTCCAATTCAGCGTCTTCGAAGGTTTTTGGTCTTCCTTCACGCGAACGGTCGTCAACATCGAAATCACCGTGTTTGAAGCCACGGAACCAATCACGGCACGTTGTTTCACTTAGAGCAGCATCTTCGTAAACTTTTTGCAGTTCTCGATGCGCTTCGGCCGCCAGTTTCTTCGAATGAAAGAAGAAAAGCAACACTTTCCGCAAATGACTATTATTTGGCACAAAATCAGACATTTTCACACAACCAAAAGTATATGACGCAAAAACAAAATCACTAATATGTCAAAGCGGTTTGTTTACCATATGTCTAAGCTTGGTTCATGATGTTTTGGTTATGTCACAATCGACCAGCACTTACTACTGGAGCCATCTCTTGAAAAACAACGAGAACTTAGTTGTGCACCTAATATATATAGTATACTATTGGAAGTATTAGAATTTTTAATGAAAAAATGCGATTTAAATTACCAATTTTAGATGTACGTTGATCATGAATATGAACTAATTCCTTAAGTTTTGTATTTAGTTCGCAGTACTACATGTATTTATTTGAACTCGACGCTAAAAATGATTTTTAAAATGTTGGTTCCTTCAAAATCCCAATTTCTCATCAATATTTTTTGTTATTATTTGAATAACCTTCGGCAATTTTGCAGACCATACACTTAAGTAATAAATTTTATTGAATTTGTCAGACTATAGCTAGAGTTTCTTTGCATTAGTATTTTTTTTCAGCGCGTCAACATTTTCCCTTTTCCAAGGCAATTTTATCCGTCTTTTGTCGTTCAATATTTGTCAACTTCAATAATGATGTTATCGTCATCGTTATGTTGAAAATTTTTTCTGGATAGTTCGAAACTTGTACGCAGCCTTTTATGTGTCGCTTTTCCCTCGTTCGTTATTGCTAATCCTTATCAAAGGTTGAAGTGTGATAAATCTATCTGTTAAGCTTCTTTTGTTACTTTCCGTAGAGAATAATTTGATTCTTGAATATTAGATAGTCGATCTAAATACGAGTATTTATGAATTAATTTTAATTCCTCCGATGTCATTATTACTCTTCACAAAATACAACGTATCTAATAAATAGTAATTTATTTATTTATTTATAGCGTATTAACAAAGACTCGAAGCTACACTACTCGGTGACTTAATTGGTTAGAGTGACCGTCCGAACAACGGTAGATGTAAGTTCAACTCTTGTCCGATGCAGAAAATTTTTCTTTAAATTTTCAGGAACTAATGAAGCAATGAATTCAAGAAAAGTTAATTTTTATTACGAACTTTTTTTTTTAATTTTTACTTATATTTTTAGTGCTAATGATAAGAGGTCGCTATCTTCTTTACGAACATCTCACAGCTTCTCCCATGATGTTACTATTGAAATTATTCTCTTTTTATTTGACAACAATGGTAGCGGTCAAAGATACTTATAGCCGGCCTTGTAGTCTTTAAGGAATATTAAATTACATTAACGAAGTGGTAAAATCTGTCTTGCGCTGAAATAGTAAATTACGTCAACTGCAAATTCTAAAACGCGTATTCATTTTAATCTGGTACGTAGACTTCCGCGGTCGTGGTCCATACTATCTGCTTCTGGGCTTCCGGGCTGGAACTGCGTTAGTTTCAGTGCGACAGACAGTAACAGTAGTTGAGCCCTGAAGATGACCCATACGAGTTGGTACGAAACGTCGACAGTTATACCAGTGACGCGGTTCCAGTCTGGAAGCCCAGAAGGAGAGCGTATCCATTTTATTTTGAATTTAAATTCGAATTGTATTTAGTGAGTTTCTTAAAGACGTTCCTATTATATAAAATGTATATAATTCGGTAAGAGACTGTGAAGTATGAAAATCAATCGGAATGTTTCTAGAACGAACCAGAAGATAGTGCGTGTCTTTCGGCTACTGTCAAATTTTCAAACAAATTGTGCATGAATACATGCCATTACTATCGATCCAAGAAACTAGTTTTACTTTTCGTTTTTACCTTTGTGTGCAACATTTGCAAATTATGGAACTGTGTTAATGAATTTAAAAGTTCATGAAATCGTGAAGAATTATTGTCGAGTAAGTTTGAGAGAGACATCTCAAAAGGCAGGTATTTCATACGATCATATACGTTGCGTTTACATTATTACTGACAAACTGCTAAAAGCGAATGCGAATAACCATTTCGCAGCAATCTCTAGAATGTTAAAATCTAATTAAAACGATTTTGTGCTATCTTTTATAACTGACGATGAAACACGGAGATATCACTATACTCCAGAGATCAAATAACAATCAAAGTAGTAGACCAAACGTAATAAGCCAACTACAAGACAATTCGGTTTGCTAAAAAAATGATAGCAACCGTCGCTTTGGACTTTCAAAGAATAACTTTTGTTAACTGAATACTTAAAACGCGGAAAAAGAACAGGCGAGTATTATGCGCATTGAATAGATTGAACAAAAAAAGCAAAGTTAAAAGAGCTCATTTGGTAAAGAAAAAAAGTCTTGTACCACCAGGATAATGCCCTGTCAAAACGTCAGCGATTACGATGACAAAACTACACGAATTACAATTTCACTTAACTGAAAATTCGTCATTTTCACCAGACTTGGCTGAGAGTCTTTTTCCTGTTCCCAAACCTGAAGAAATAGTTGGCGAAAAAGAAATTCTTATCGAATACTGTAATCATCGAATCTGCAAATGGATATTTTGAAGGGTTTAAATATTTCCTATTTATCTGACGAGTTAAAAGATCTAAATGTGTAGAACTGAAAGAAGACTATATAGAAAAATAAATACGATTTTCCCAAAAAGGTTATTTTTTTCTATCTGCTTCTGGGCTTCCGGGCTGGAACCGCGTCACTTGTATATCTGCCGACGTTTCGCACCCATTTGTATGGGACTTCTTCAGGGCTCAACTGAAACTGAAAAACTGAAACTGGTGTAAGTCGACCAGTGCAGTAGTTGAGCCCTGAATATATCCTATACAAATGGGTACGAAACGTCGGCAGATATACAAGTGACGCGGCTCTAGCCCGGAAGCCCAGAAGCAGATAGCATGGACCACGCCGCGGAAGTCTACGTACCAGATTATTTTTTTCTGTTTTATTCTAGAGATTGTCCGATTTATTCTCATATTAGTTGCCATTAACACAAATTAAACTCTAACTACTTATTTCGTTTTACATTATTTAAATACTCTTACTGGAGAACAAATAAAAAATTCAACGGAGGTCTTATATGCTACTTTCATCTCTATAATATAATTTCAGAATTTTAAATATTATAAAATTATCTTAACCTAAATGTGTTTTAATCATAATTCGCTTTTTACGTCCATACGCTTTTCCACTTAATCATCGCATCAACTTAAAAGTTGAAATTCTATCAAAGATGGTATTATTTAATTGATTCCCGTTACTTATACATGCAATCAAAATAACTAAATTTTTTAGTATTAACAAATTAACATTTCAGCAAAATATATTTCAGGAAAAACTTACTAATCTTCGTTCGTTACATTCGCTCTAGCTATTTTAAGCTTTAACATATGTACGCATATATGTATGTATGTATGTACTTACGTATGAGTACGCTCTCTATTCAAAAGGAACATCACGAGCCACTGCATCCTTCTTAATATACTCGCATCAGTGATATACGATTTATCAAAGGAATCCAACAGTCCTTTGATATTCTGATCACATTCCTCCCGACGCTCTGTCCCAGATCCTTTCTCATCTTTCTACCACTTGCACGTACGATGACTACGCCTCCTTTTTCCCATTTCATTTATTTTTCGCCACGATATGCAGTATTCAAAGCTGTACTTTAACATTGTAGTATCAGACTATTAAATATATTCCACATCCTATATAGATATACTGTTTGACATGTATATACATACATATATGTATGTACACACGAAGTCGTGATTGATTGAATACCTCGTACCTTGTGCACTGCGAGTGTGGGCTGAAAAGTCCATGGAATGAAAATAAAGAAAAAAACTTTCGGGATTGAAAGTCCGTTTATTTCTCAACGTAATCCTCTGCCATATTTGGACCAGCGTTAATCCAAATCTCTATTCAGAACTTTCAAATTCGTTAAAATAAGCATATACATGAGTTTAATCCTTGTGAGTGCCATTTGTAATTGCTAAAATTCTTTCGATAATTTCTATGCAATTTATTTGAAAAATACTGGGCTTATGGTAAAACGCTTACAAGGTATAGTAAAGAATTTCATTTTTGATGGTCGTTAGGGTTAACACAAACGGTACTAGAAAAGTTTTGCAATACAACTTTGTTCATTTAATTTTATCAAAGTAATTTCCTCTACACTGAATACACCTCTCCATCCTCCGAAACCAATCTTTAAACCAGTTCTGCCAAGTTTCACTAAGGAGTAAAGCAAACTCGTTGTCCCAGGCCCGCAGAAGGTCCTTATCACTGAAAAACCGCCTCCCTTTTAGCTTCATTTTCACATGCGGGAACAGTGAAAAGTCGCAGGGAGCAAGATCTGGACTGTAGAAAGGGTGCTCGAGAAGTTTCAATCCTGTCGTAGACAAATATTCGTTTCAGGCTTTGGCGCGGTGAGCTGGAGCATTATCGTGATGGAGGAACCAGGAGTCCATTCTTGACTTTGGCCGCAGGTTCTTCATAGATCCAATGATTTTAGGCAAGCACTGTTCAGTATACCACTTAGCTGTGACTGTCTTCTGTGCGTCTAAAACGACGCGTTTCACAATTCCACTCGATTTTTAAAATAGAGCTATCATTTTCTTCTTTACAGATCGGGATTTTCTGACAACTACGGGTGTGTCGTCATCATCAAAGATCCAAACTTTGTTTTGAGCTTTGGTCAGCACATCGTATTAATACAGTCAAGTCTCGTCATCTGTCACGATGTTATTCACATACCGAGATTGTCTCATATTAAACTTTTTTAGCATCTCCCAGCACCAAGTCACACATCGTGTCATCTGCTCTTCAGTCAGTCGATGCGGCACCCAAAGAGAACAAAGTTTCTTCACGTGCAAATGATCATGCAGAATCGAACGAATTGCTGCCTTTATATCATTTCGTAACCACGATGCCATCGCAAGCACTTTACACTCTCACTGCTGATAACTGAGCCCATCGACATGGTGCGGCGGCTACTATGCACGTATGAACATGTCTCAACATGCAGCAACAAGCGGCTTCCTACGATACATTGTTGCGTCATATTGCAAAACTTCTCTAGTACCCTTTGTATAAGTCTGTTAAAAATTTCAGATCAGCAAGGTATTTTTAGACGTGGAAACAGGTGGTAATCCAACGGTACTAAATGCAACGAATAAAGTGGGTGTAGCATGTAATCGAAGCCTAAATTAGCATAGCATAACGCTTGTCTGTGCATTATAATAACAATTTTTTTCTTGGTTAAACCAGGACGCTTTTTATTAATTTTTTGCTTTAATTTACCTAAAAGACTCGCGCAATATGCTCCTTTGATTGTTTAACCTTTTAGAGATAATCGATTAAACCTTATCTTCCCTGTAAATGGAGCAGTCGTCACCTTCTTTTGGACAGAAAAACAACTGTGCTATCACTGTTTAGATTGTTGTGTTGTTTAGGGTGTATAATGGCAAACGCAACTTTTATTGGTGTGTGATAAATCTGAGTAGAAAGTCTCACTTGTTTTTTCGAAAACACTTCAAACAATCACGAGAAATTGACATGCGCACCAATTTTTATCAATACTGAGCAGTTGGTACACCCAACTTGTGAACATCTTCTTCATAGCCAACTCTTTATTGAAAACATATGTTACGTGTTCTTAGATATGTTTTTAGCCTCCTGCTTCCAGGGTTGGTTCGAGCACATGCAAAAGTGCATTAATCTTAGTGTAGAATACTTCGAAAAACAACGAAGCCTTTAAAAGCTATCTACTGTTTTATTCCAGTTTTATATGAAAAACTTAAAAACCAACCCACGTATATAAAAATGTATGTTTAAAAATCTGTTATACTAATATGCGGTCTATGCGCGTGCCAAATATTTGCCTTTTACCGATTTTCATTACTGTGAAAACAGACTGAGTTACGACGAGAAAGCAAACAAAAATATTGTTTCTTCATTTCAGAGCTTTCTAACTAAAATTTGTTTAAGAATGGCGTGAAACTGGTTGAGTATTTGTTTTAATTTCACTTATTGTTAGTAATTATATGTAGCAGCAAGTATCATTATTTATGTATATAAAGTAACTGTAAATTTTATATATAATGGAGTCAGAGTACTGTGACGGAATTTAATAATAATAGCCATACTTTAATCATATATAGAGAACTAGAAAAAATATACCTAGCCATGATAGAAACAATTAATTGTACGTCGCCTAGTAACGTCATGAATTAAAATGTTGAGGAAAAATTATTTTCGTGAAACAGAACATCGCAACTTCGTCCCCGTTTGTGAATATTAGGTAAACTTTGATCCAAAAATTTGATGACAATTTTTTGTGAAGAAACTCCATCATATTTTAAAGTGAAATATTGATTAAGACGGTTTTGTTGGGATCGGGAATCTATTGAAGATTACTTAAGAAGCGAAATGTCTTCGGAACGAAACCAATCCCATTATGAAAGTTATAAAAGTTGAAACAATGGTTCTCGAAGATCGTCATTTCTAAAACATATCTGAGCTAAGCGTTTTAACAATTGCACACGATAAACTATGTACAAGTTTCAGCAAGGTGCTTTTCAAAATTGTTGACTCCCGAATAAAAACTGTTTAGTCATTTGCCTCAAAAAAAAAAACACCCGTCCACCCGTATCTGCAGCTGGCAAATTCATGACTACCGCTTTTTGGAACCAAGCAGAGCTATTTTTGTTATTCACTAATAACCACAAAGCAGGCACTTTAATTAGCTATTGGACAATAAAGTAATGATATATTGAATATTCACTAGATGTCGTGCGGTTACATTGTCTTGGCCTTTATATAAACTCGAATGCGCAGGTGATACAATATAATAACCAATAAAAAATCAACTTCAGATGTACGCCAACGATGTAAATTTGGCTATTTTTAGGTTGTTTTTTAACTTTCTTATAGTTTGAGTAATTCTGTCGTTTAGTGTTATTCGGCGTTAGTAGTGCTTAATATGATGTCGAGTAACCCGAAAAAACATGTTGTGCGATAAATCAAGTTACCTACAGTACTACGTTAACGAAATTACGTACACTTATAGCGTCCTGGCTTGCGTCAAAAAGACATCCTCCTTCTTCATGACCAGACGCAAATTCAAAATCCAGCATAGTATAACTTCTTTGATCTGGATTATCTACCGTGCAGTCCTGATTTGGCTACGTCCGACTTAAAATTCGTTGTAAGGTGATACGAAAGAGTTGAAAGAGATTATGTTGAAAAACAAAATGATAAATTAAACCGTAGGTCTTTTGTTTCATTGTTAGGTAGAAAACTTTTCTAATGTCCCTCGTATAATTAGCAAGACTACTTAACATACTTGCAGGTTTTTAATAAATACATACACAGATACATAAAGTATTTAAATGTACGTTTTTATAATAAACTCGGTAGTAATAAACTAATACTGAATTATCAATAATTGAATCAAAATATAGGTCCTACGAAGAAGATATAACAACGACTTATTAGTTCTAGCACAAGTCTTATAAAATGCTTTATGAATACGTGTGAAAGCATACGCTATGCAAAATCGGATATTATATTTTTGGCCACCATGTGACTGCTCTATAGATTATAATGCAACTGAATGCCCCTGTGTAAAGCTATAAACTCATTTTGGAATTAAATCGTCAATTTTTTTTCAATTACTGATATTTTTATTAGAATATGACAATTCCATATGAATTTTTCGTCAAACAATACCTCTAAATATTTGCTTCCCCGACAAATGAAATTTGCACGTTTTCTACCACTTGTGGCTATAATTCTTATAGTCTTTTCTTTTTTACGAACGCAACTTAAACACTCTTTTCTGTTCCAGTTGCTCACTATATTGAGGACCGTTTGCGTTCATTCAGAGTTAACTTCTACAAAGTGGCTCCGGACGACGATTGGTAAGTTGTTAACGTATCATTAAGCAATAGAAACCTTTAATGAATGATCTTTGAGGAAATCGTCTATTAGAATCATCCATAGAAAGGTTGATAGCACAAATCTCCGCCACCTTCTTCTAAATTGCCTTCAATAGTGATTTTCATTGTGACCTCGCTTATAGAGAATTTCATTATCTTTTTTTTTAAGCTAGCCCACGTCCAGCAGCTTAACACTTTCATAATAACTTGTTTCGAGAATATGATTGAAAAAGAGGCACGATGTGTCCAAATATCGTCTGGAATTCTCATTGATTCACATTTAGGGCCGACATTCATTTTATTAGTCAATGTCGTTAACAGAACTTTCAAGTGTTTTTACTACTTTTTATATACTGATAAACTTAAATTATATTACAAAATCCGTTTGATAGCTCAGTGGTTGGCTACTGACTTATCATAGCGGAGGTCTCAGGATCGAGTCCAACAGTCTACTGTCCGGGAAAGTTTTTTCGTAGTTTCTCTTTCCTGTTTAAGCGAATGCTGGTAACCAAAGATACTAAGTCGCACCACGAGCGCGGCCGTAATAATAACTCGTGATTTGATAATGCGACCTGTATTTGGCGTTAAGCTGTTGAGAGATACAAAAACATGAATTACTATTATTATAATATCAATAGCATTAACTATTCCCAAATAATTTAGATTGTTTCAATATATTAACTTTTTCTGAACACCCAGAAATATCAATTTAAAAAAAATTTCTGAGATTGAGACCCTAATAAAACAAAATAGGAATTAGTATATCACAGTATGCAGATGTTTTATTACAAAGTATACTCCATGTAACAGTTACCATACAATAGGCTATTTGACTAATTTTGGGAAATTGTTTTAAATTATTGTTTATTACATAATAAGGACATATCATTGATATTTCCGACATATCTATTGTATTATCAATAAAAATCAATGTTGAAGTTTAAACGTCCAAGACCGCGCCAAAAACGCTGTTTGTGTAATGGCGCTGGTCATATGGCATGCGTGACGTCACAGGCTAGGAGGGGATAAGTAAATCTAGTAAATCAAGAAGTAAACCTGAATAAAACAGCGTCGCTGAAGTTAATTTCATGTTTTCTTCAAATTTATTGGATAGAATGGGGTATAAATGGTGTGTAGTGCCACAATGTACAAATACATCTATAAAGAGTCCACACAAACTGTTTGTTTCTGTTCCAAAGAATTCCCAAAGCATGTTATTTTTTAATCCAGTTGTTGCATAAACATACAAATATAAAAGTAGAACACATTTTGTTATGCTTGAAAAAAATTAGATTGAATAACACATTTTCTGAATTAGAGGATAATTTTGAAATATCACTATCTTATGCTAGTAAATTGTTTTTGCGAAATATACCTATAATAAGTTGTTTTTTAAAACCCTTTATCATAAACTTAGACAAAAAATTAATTAAAAAGAATCTCCCAATTGCATTTAGACATAACTATCACAATGTGAGCTGCATCATTGATTGTTTAGAAATCGATGTACAAATACCATCAAAGGCTCTTCATCAGGCACTGACATGGTCAGAGTACAAAAAGGGGAATACGGTGAAGTATTTAATATCCTCCGAATGGTTTGGTTAATTATATTTCAGAAGGGTTTGGGGGTAGAAAAATGATGTTACCATACTAGAAAACTGTAACTTTCTAGATGGGTTAGAACAGGGAACTTGTATCTTATCTGACAGAGGCTTTAAGCACCTTGAACAGGCACTTCATCAAAAAGGCATGCAATTATTAAGGCCACCCAGTGTAAACGCTGGTGTAAATCAAAAACAGAAGTTCGACAAACTAAAATAATTGCTAGCCTGCGAATTCATATTGAGAGGGTGATAAGGCGATTAAGAGAATTCCGTATGCTAAAGCAACATTCAGTTATAAATAATAGCATTCTCCGTGTACTTGATCATGTCGTTATTATTGCATGTGCTCTAATAAATTTGCAAGATTCTTTTATTAAATAATGTAAATATCTAAATAATGTAAAATAAAATAATAAAACAAGAAATACAGAATGGTTTTTTTATTTATCACAAACTGGTGTTACTATACAAAATAGGATATATATTTGTTTTCCAGAAAATAGCTAACGTTTCGCCAGTATCGCCGTGTATGCTAGCCTATGACGTCACCAGAGTTGCCACCAATGACATAGTGTTCCCGTTACAGAAAAAATTTCAAAAATTATGAGATTGTTTTTTGTGTAATTTGTCAAAGATAAACATAATTTAGTATAAAATAAAGTGAAATATGTTCTTTTACGATATTACCCGATAGGATGACCACATATTGTAGTATATTTTCAATGTAGTCAAATACCCTATTTTCATTATAATTTTATAAAAATAAAAAATGATTACAGAGGAATTCAATTTTATTCAAAAATATGTATGTATATGTATACATCACATATTCATTTGTTAAAATAAATTATGCTACAATTTCACATATAAAACGGTTAACCAAGTTTATGTTTTAAATGTCAACCTGTAATAATGAAGCAAAATACAATAAAAAACCGAATTAATAAATATGTATATATAGCATTCATTCGAAAACGGAAGGATTGTATCGTTCGTCCTTGTACGTTTGTTATTTTTTTTACTATTGGTCATACCATTTAACAACAAATAAAAAGAAACTAAGCCGATTAATAATCAATTAATAACACAGATCGATCAAATACTTTGCAGCCATATCTGGCTTAGTTTACAGGTCCAGTCCGGTGATATTTTCTTTTCGGGGGCACAGCGATTAATATGTTGTCAATTTGTTGACATTCAGAGACCGGACAGACCGAACCGATTAAAATTATAATGTCACAGGCGTGATGTGGAATTATTTAAAACGAGTTTTCGCCCATTGGCCGTTCCAAACTCGCTGGCTTGATCTAAATATACTTTCGGCTGTCTTAAGAAATCATCGCTCGTTCGACTCGTGTTGACTTTCCGAAACACCTGATGGAATTTGTGAATTGTTTATTTTTACGATAGGATATTTGCATTTTTATTATGCGAAAAAATGCGAAAAAATTTAATTCTTTCGTTACATAATATGTACGTGAGGAATGAATAGGATGCGATCTTTCAATAATAAAATAGAATTTGTGAGAAATTGTAATTATTTTAATAATGTATCTATATTAAACATCTTCAACTTCAGTTGCGGAATTTCCTTCACCAATTAGTTGATAAAATAGCTTATAAACATGATTTTTGGATAATATAAATGTAATAATTTATATATCTGGAATAATACTGCTCGGATGTGTTTACTTGGAGGTGAGAAAGAAGCGCTGGTATACGTAGACACCTACTAATGGTAGACTAGAATGGTCCGTAGACGCCTACTATAAATGTATTTTGTTTAATAATTGTCCTGATTTACATATATAATTTAACCACGTACAAATTCCTAAGCATTCTCAATACCAACCTGGTACCTATTATTTTATAATTCAGCCAATTACTACGCATTCAGGAAGTTTAGGACATACATAGATTCCCTGCCAAATAATTTGGTCCCAACTGTACTTACTTACTCATCCCAAACCACTTCTATTATTTGATATAGAGGTGATGGTGATCCTCTTTACCTAGTTCCAGTCGAGCATTTTCTCTTTCATTATTTTGGTAATATTTTTGCCTCAATCAACATGTTGCTTGCATTCCTTGCAAAATCAACAGAATTTACCTGATCGATAAAAATGGTTTACGTAATAGCATCAGCACTTGCAGACCTATCAGAGTTTGTCGAATTTTGGTCTATCATTCGCTCATTTGTAATGAAATCTTATCCCAAACTAAATGTTACTTTTCTCAATAACATAGTTTTGTGAAAGACTGGTCAACCATATAACATCTGTTGGAAATAGCTCAATTTATCAGGGAGACAATTGATGACAAGGAACAAGTTAATCGTATTTATATAGATTTCTCCAGAGCATTCGACACATGAGATCATAACTTTCTAATACAAAAGCTTGATGCTTTTGGTTTTTAAGATGACTCGCCCACTTTCCTGTTATCGTATCTATCTAAACGTAATTGCTATTTATCTTACAATGGTCAGTGCTGTTTTTCATACAGTTCTTCCGCCCATATTGTGTAAGGATCAAGTTTTAGACTCCTAACTTTTGTTTGGAATACTTTGGCATATACTGATGATTTGAAGATTTTATGCTACAATAAATAATATGAACGACGTCTTGCTTCTGCTAGCGTACTTAAATACTATTAATAACTATATTAGAAAATGCTGTGTCATGTCTGATACTAAGTATGACCAAATTATTAAATTTGATTATGGCATTGATCATATTTCTATACACAAAACAAACACAGTAATAGATTCTAGTTCTCTAATCAAATTAATAGTATTTATACTGTTGCATCTAAATTTCTGAACTTTACAATTCGTGCCCGCGGAGATTTTGGTGGTTTCTGGACTTTAAAATCTTTCTTTTATGCATTCATGATTAGCAAATTGGAGTATGGATAAATCGTTACATATATCTAGATCTTGCATTTGAGCCTACCAAAAGCGATTTTTGAAATTGCTCTCTAAAATTACCCAAATTTATCCCAGCCGAAGTACATCTCACCAAGAACTCCTGCGAAGACATGATCTTGTTTCACTTTCGTCGAGGAGGCAAGAATCCAGCTATCGGTATTTGATAATCATTGTGAGTGATGTGGATTCTCCTACGCTGCTGACTAAATTTTACTAATGGGTCCCATCACGATTAACCCATTCAACCAATACATTTTTAAGCAATAAAGATTGTTACACCAAGGACGAGAATAAATATCATTAAGAGGGCGTTGATTACGCATAAGAGTGTTAACCATATGTGGGCAACAACCGTCCGCGAGCCGCATACGGCCCGCTGTAAGATTTAATCCGGCCCGCGTGACATTCGTCGTATTTTTTCATGTCTGATATCTATCGCTAAAAATTATGAACACTACTTTAAAATACACTACGCGGCCCGCGAACGTATTTGCACATTAAAGTTTGGCCCACAACATGTCAAAGGTTGTCCATACCTGGTGTTAACGCTAACAAGATATTTAATCGGAAATAATTAATTATAATTGCAGAAACGTATCTATTTAATGTGTGTATTGTTATTTCTATTCTTACATATTTTTAATTCAATTAATTTATTTTGTTTTGGGTTTTAATTTCATCCTATTAACGGTTTACAACTATTAGGCAATAAAGCCAGTATTATTCGTTTCCCATATTATTTTAACAATGTGTCCAAACCATCTCATTATTGGGTTTTCATTTGCTCTTAAATTCCTTAGATTTTTCATCTGTTTCTGATTTCTTCGCTTCTAATCTTGTATATCTTTGTCACTCCTTCTATTCTTTTTAAGTTCTCCATTTAGCATATCTCCACCCTGTTGTTTTAATCCCTAAAGCAGATGCGAGAACTGTTTCACATATCTTAACTTTCCTTTGTTTAGTAACTTCCTTCTTATTGCAAAACAAATTGCATAATGGTCAATATAAATTGGTAGTTTTATTTATCCTGTTATTTATTTCGATTGCTACTGCTGCCTTTCTCGTCAATGATCGATTCTACGTAGATACATTATGTGGTTTCTAATTAATATCAGCGGACTGGACGATAAAAGATATTACTCAATATCCTGTACTTATCCAGATATGACTCTAAAACTATTGATCGGTCTGATGCTATTAATTGATTTTTAATCGGATAGAATATAGAAAATTAGACCAAATGCTTTTAAATCAGCTACTATGGACAGTACCTCTAAAAAGTTTTAAGACTGAATTTATTTTGTCTAAATATGTGGAGGTTTCTACTACAAAACCTCGTGCATGGCATCTATGAACTATATTAGTATATATAATTATATATACTTGGCAAGAAAACACGTCTTTTACATAGAATATTTTTTGCGTCATCATGTATCAACCAATTTGTAAAAAATTTTGTTGTAAATTGGACAAAATTGCCACAAAAGCTATTGAAGTGTTGATAAACGAATTTGATGATGATACTCTATTATCTACAGCGACGTATAGTTGGTATAAACACTCTAAGAAAAGGTCGCGAGTCTGCACAAGCCGACGCGAGAAATGGCCGGCCGTCAACAGTTAGCAAAGTAGAAAATGCACATACTTTATACTCTTTACTGATCTTTACTGGTCTAGCCGACACTTTTCCCAACAGCTAAACAATCAAACATCAGTAAAGATACTGTTGCTACAATAATTCATTAATTGTAAAAAAAATTATTCACGTTTTGTTCCGTATTTTTTACTCATTAACAGAAGGAAATGTATGTTAATTGTTACCACGATTTTATTGAAAGTGCTGATTATTATTGCCGGTCATAGGAGTGGTATTTCATGTACGATCCTCACATGAAAAAACATCAGCCAGGCTAGCTCCTTACGAACCAAGACCGACGAAAATTTAAAAAAAAATTAACAGCATTTTTCTGTTCTTGGCGATTGATCTCTCATGATTTTATACCTGAGAGCCAAACTGTCAATTCGTAGTTTTATTTAATGTCTTCTGAGACGGATCGCGCATGTCAGGAAATATTTGTACACGTCAAAGGACTTGATGCTTTTTTAGGGTAATGCACCGCCCCACACCGCCACAATTGCACAGTTTTCTGGCAACATCAAGTATCAGTGATTAATCACCGTATTCGTCAAATATGGCTCCACTAAACTTTCTGCAAATAAAGATGCCATGGAAATGACAATTTTTTGATGATATTACAGCCATCGAAGAAAATGTAACACGGTTTGTCTGCAAAAAGACTATTTTAACAGTTCTAAATCATTATGTATGTACGTTGTAGTACGAGTATTGAGATAGGAAAAGACTAAGTGAAAAGCTGAATAACAAATAATTATATTTGTGTTACGAGTATTGAGAGTGAAGTCTATGTTGAAAGGTGACAAATAAATAATAATTAATCAACTCGTCAAACTCTTATAACCCCACTCTTGGAACTTTTTAGACATACTATGTATACTAATTATCTGCTTCTATTTACCAATAGCAGAACAACTACAAAGAAAAATATAACAGTAGGACAGTGTGATGACAGAAACATAACCTCAAAAAGATATAAAGAAAACTCAGTAACACATAGTAATTGCACAAGAACCAGAATAGATTGACATATGGGGATTCTCGAGTTGTACCGTGGATATCTGAGTTAACCCGGCATCGAAAATGGCTGAAAAAGCAATTTAGTATAAGAATAACCCATATTTTTTTCTGCGAAATCTCTCGTCTTGGACGTATAGTATTGTTCTTGACGTTATTTTTGGGTATATATTTGTTTAGAACGTATAGAAGTGGGTGGTCTTTAAAGTTATTTGATCAAATACCTAATGTTGAAGGAGTACCGCAATTTTCTTATTACATTCTAGAAAATTATATATCTGGAGAAGCCAGTGTCGATCTACACGCATGCGAACCTTTCACTGTTTAGACGTAACTTATGTGCTGCACATTCAAATGTATATATTTTTTAGATCTGATAACAAATATTCCAGAGGAACATTTACCAAAATAAAAAGTACCGGCACGTCTACAAAGAACTTGAAATCTGAAAGTAAAAGGAGGCAGCAGTATATTGCTTCTAGAATAAAAGAATTACAGTATAATAAAATCTCTAAATTTAAATTTGGAAAATGCCTTTCTTACTATCATAATTTCTTTAATATTAGTATTAGGCTAAAATTAGTGGATTTAAATAAAAACGTAGGTATCTACAAATTTCTGGAAAGAAAATGTTTACCATAGATCTCACTAGAGCTGATTATCATGAGCTGTTAATCCTCTCCTGAAAGTTTGAGGTAAAATTAAAAGGTATGCGTTGGTCAACCTGACGCCCCGTAATACAACTCGTGATTTTTGTAAAGTATACATATCTAGAAGAGAAGAGAAAATTCTTATGATTTAACTCTCTTCTGTCCCACTCCATTTTTCTATTCTCTTTTCTTGTCTTCTCTTTCGCATTCGCCTGCTTTCCATTCGTTTATATATTTCACTGTTTATATCATTCCTTACTTTCATATTTAATTTGATTTTTATTAGACTGTAGTTTTCTATAGAAAGGCACATTTAGAACCATTTTTTCTTTTTACCATTTTAATATATAATTTACATATAATACTAATGTTTAATATGTAAACAATGTCTTTATAAATATAGGCAACTTAGATTAATACACACATATATACCTGTACATATAAAGATAGTGTTTGAAATATTTAATTATTAAACGACACGCTTGAAAAGTCGAATGAGAAAGTGAAAGTAGTTCGCAGACTTATAATAACAAGGAAGGCTGTGTTTTATGTTTATGAATGCTTACGTTACAATGCAATGTCTTTAAAATAGTTGAATACATATAAACGCACACTCACACACAAGCATTTATGAACATGAGTATATATCCGCATTTATGGAATATATTCATGTATACATATAACTGGTTTTATGAACGTGTCGAGGAAACATTATGACCCTAAATAGTTGAATAAAAATAATTGAACAAGAACAGAAGAGGTTGGGGAAAAATTCTAAAAAGCAATTAAAATATCTGGAAAATGTATTTCGCATATTAACAAGTTGTAATCACCATATATGTATGTATATAGGCACTTTACCGTGTAGCTACGGAATATCTGAATAAATTATGCATGTTTTGGTTTTCGCTTTTGATATAATTTCATTTCTATTATTTTATTTTCCGATATTATTAACTAATTTACCAGGTTTACCAACAAGTTTTGTAGTTCAGTGAAAAAAGCACGATTTTATGTTACGAAATACATTTTATTATTTAATATCACCTCAACTTCAATACACTTATTCCAGTGATCTTCTAATCTATGGATTCAATTTCTGAAGTGAGAATCCTAAAAACTGTCAAACTACGCTTTCACAGCTGCTATTACCTCTTCGTTCGATGAAAATCATTTTTCACGCATCCATTTTTTGAGATGTGAGAACAGCCAGAAGTCAGAGGAAACTAGATCTGGCGAATAAGGTGGATGTTGCAACTATTCGTACTTAAATTCACTGATTTTTACGATAGTTGTCTTGATGAAAAATGATCTTTTTTTCTTCTAAACCAGGTCTTTTCTCACGAACTTTTACATCCAGCTGATCCAAAAACGTTACAATAATAATCTCAGTTTATTGTTTTACTAGTTTGGAGGTAATCCTTTTGCATCCCCAAACACTGATGCTAACACCTTCTTGGCCGATTTCTGGACCCTAACTCGCATCCGAGCCGAAGTACCGGGTTCACACCACTCCCTAGCCTCTCGTTTTAATTAAAAATCATGGTGATAGACCCAAATCTCAATCGTAGTACTGAAACGCCGCACAAAATCGTTTTTATTTTTTTTAAAATGCTTCAAATGTTGCTGAGAAAGTCTCATTCGAATGTGTTTTCATTCCATTGTTAACGAACCCATTTTGCACACAGCTTTCTGAAACCCAAAACTTCAGCCAAAATATTGCCCATACTACCTAATGAGATGCTTAGGGCTACTACTAGATCTCTCTTGGTTAATCAACGATCTTCCAAAATCATATCCTGTATTTTTGTTTCTAATATTGATACACTTTTTGGACGTCCTTCACGTGGATCATCTTCAAGACTTGTACGACCACGTTTAAATTCAGCAACTGATCTTTCTACTGTTCTAATTGAAAGTGAAGAGTCCTTATATACTTTTAATAACCGTTCGTGAAGTCGTTTTGGTGCTACACCTTCAAAAAATTAGAATTTTTTTATCACTGCGCGATATTGAATTTTTTTCCGTTTTAAAAAAATAAATTATGCATACTTTTTAAATTAAAACATAGTCGCAACACTCTAATTACTTTGCTTCCATCAAAAACGCTTTTATCAAGAATACAGAAAGTGGTTCGTCACTTTAGAAAATGTGCCGTTAAAACTGTTTAAAAAGGAATTGGAAGACTAATTGTTTTTCTCTGTTTTTGTATAACTTTAATGACATGTTTGAAATAATTTAAAATGAATTACCATTTTATTACTTTTTAACTATTTTAATATATAACTAAAACTGTATTTGTTTGTTACTCCCAAAGGTTAATTGTGAAATAGTCTTCTACAACATACAAAATGTGTACTGGGTATGTATTATATACATTTTCTACATATTGAAATATAGTGTTACTAAAAAAACGTCTCCTTGTAGGCGATATTTTACTTTAACCAATATACGTCATAATTAAAACAGTTCTGTATTTAATTCAATTACTCTTATAATAACGTAATAACCTGACCCTTAACGTAATATTCTGACCCTTTTCATTTGGGAATTTCTGTTATTGAAGAGATCGTTCTTCAAATTATTCTACCCTAAACTACTTTCTATTGGTGTAGATATCTTTCATGTTGTATGCGAATTTTCGTTTTAGGTAATATATATCAGATTGAAACAGTTCTGTAACAAGTAACTAACGTTTATACTTATTTTTTTTAAATAGAGAAATTATAGTTGAGTCATTTTTGCACGCAAAGAAGATGCGTAAGTATTATATACAAATTTAATTGAATATAACAGTTGACGTGGATTATTTAGTTTCTTAAAGCGTATACTTTTGTTTTTCTTGGTATGGGTAAACGCCCACATCAATTAATACTATACGACAAGCATTCAGTAAGGGTTTATTTACTAGATTAAAAATTCCTGTTGGCAAAGTCGACGTCTAATTATATTGGATATAGAATGACGAAATACTTTTGTTGGTAATAATTTATTAATATTTGAAAGTATGGGAAGTGGAAATTATTATGAAGACAAGATCTTTGAATCACAGCTTAGTAATATTTTATAAAACTCACAAGATCATCATGTTATCATTATAGACAATGCATCCTACCATAACAGAAAGAGAGAAAATTCCTCATCATCATCACGAAAAGCTGATATGCAGAAGTGGTGTCAAAAAATATATATATTATTTGATGCCTTTACAGTGAGATTATAATTATACGATTAATGAAATTGTATATTATAACTGTGTTAGATGAAATTGCGGAGCTTATAACATAAAATAATGTATTGCGGTTACTACCCACCGTCGCGAATCCTGAATAATGAATGAATGAATCTTGAATAAATAACAAAATGATTTCAAATAGCAAAACTTTTAATGTGAATAAAATAGAAGAGCGTTTGCCAATAGCAATTGAAAATATTACGTCTGACATCTCAAAAAAGTGCGAATACTGTAAAACAGAAGAAAATAAAAATGTCTATACACTCTACACTGGGTGGTGCAATAGATAAAATTATAGAACCGTTCCATTATTTCAACAGGAAACAAACAGTCACTGAAAATTTGAAAACGCACTGCTTTAACTTTACTTTGTATTGATAATATTTGTCTATATATATATATATGTTGTTATGTTGTTACGTAGATTTGTTGCGCCGTGTAGGTATCATGTTGAACCCTGGAAAGGGCTATTGTCTAGACAAGCTTTCGGTAATCTCCCTGTTGCAATTCTCAAATCATTGCTGCTGCTAATGTCTCCTGGGTGCCTGTATTTGTAGATTATTGTCGAGTGTTGGTGAAGTGGGAATCATCGAGTGAAGTATTGGCATGGTGTTACATTCGCTGTTGTCTTCTGTGCTTTTGTCCTCTCGTCTGTATTTTGGTTAAATATTTTTTCATGTGTTAGGTAGTATCTGTCCATCGTCCCTTTTAATCAAAGTATTTGATTGTTTCGATGGCTTCTCTGATTATTCTTGCGTGAAAGTGTTTTATGCTACGTTAATTATTGTTTTTCCCTCAGTGTTGATGTAATGGCCTGTCTGTAGCGTGTGTTCGAACAGCGACGAGGATAAGTCTCTTCGTGCTCTCGCAATCTTATGTTCTTCCTTGCGAGCACTTATTCTGCGATTCAACTGTCCTATGTATATGCGATCGCAAGGACCACACAGTATTCCATAAACTCGTTTTTGTTCTTGTTCTTGTGTTTGAAACTTGTTTTTCCGAGGTCAGTTTTGTACTAGCAATTTTTCTACATATACCGTGATGATTTCATATTTTTTCAACATATATCATATTCTGTCTGTTGTTCAATTAACGTATGGTAATTGAATTTTGCTCGGATTGTTTTTTTTTGTTTTGTTTTTTTTTCCCCAAAGTCACGATTAATCATAGCAAGGACTAGAAGTAAAAGGGCAGAGCCCTAGCTCTAATTAACCAAAAGAAGTTGAGTTGAAGTCCTTTTTTTCTTTCTTGGGCGGCTTGGTAGTATATTTATTAGCCTTCTTATTACTTCACTAAGTTGCGAAGAATGATAATGCGGCTTCACGTTTAGGTACCGGCTCGTATGTGTTTATTTTACACACACGGTGTGGCTCAGTGTTCCATTTTCTTTTTGTGAAATGAGGACGTCTAGGAACGGACGCGATCCATTTTCTTCAATCTCTATTGTGAATTGTATTTTGGTGTGTATACTATTTAAATGGTTAAGGAAATTGTGTAATTCTGTTTCCCCGTGTGACCAAATAACGATAGTGTCTTCTATGTAAGCTATCCATAGACTTGACTTGTATGTAGCGGCTCGTAGAGCCGTCGTTTCAAACTTTTCCATAAAAAGATTGGCTAAGACCGGCGATAACGATGATCGTTGTTGCTTCCATTTGCCTGTTTCACTAAATATATGATGTTATTGCCCGGTTTGTATTTTTGTTGAATTGTCGCACGATGGCAGCAGAAACGACTTGAGAATGGAAACGGCTAAATCGTCGAAAGCTCATCTAGAGGCAACGATATCTGCATGGCGCAACTCCCGACATGTATATATATATATATATATATATATATATATATATATATATGTCGACTGCTTCTTTCGAGAGTTGCGCCTCTAGAAGAACTTTCGACGATTTCGCCATGTTCATTCTCAAGTCGTTTCTGTTGCCGTCGTGGGACAATTTAACAAAAATATTTGTATGGGTAAACATCCACATCATATATATTATATTATATATATACATATATAAATAATATAATATGTATATATACCAATATATATGATATACGAGGGAGCGTTTTTATATTCGCGGAATGGAGGACAAGGGGTGGAAATAAAAAAACCAAATTATTTTTCTTTTTCAATATATTCACCTGCAAGACGGATACATTTTTCACATCTTTCAATTAATTTATTTATACCCTCATAAAAAAATGATTTCTCTTTATCTGCAAAATACGCCGAAACTGCCTCCTTGACTTCATCATCGGCAGTAAATTTTTTACCCCGCAGCTCTTTTTTCAAATTCGGAAACAGGTAATAATCACTTGGGGTCAGGTCTGGGCTGTAGGGTGGGTGATTCACAATTTCGAAGCCCACCTTATGCAGGGCAGCTAAAACATCTTGTGGACGGGCGCGTTGTCGTGCAAAAGCAGAACACCTTTTGTCAATTTTCCCCGTCTTTTCTCTTTAATGGCTTCTTTTAGTCGCTGATAATATATGAAGCGTAATATTCTCCAGTTATAAAACACCTTTATCTTTATAATCAATCAACATTAAATTTTCCGAGTCCCAAAATATAATTGCCATGAGTTTCCCAGCTGATTGCGACACTTTAAAATTCTTGGAAGGTGCTGTGCCCTTTTTATGCCACTACATGGAGTCTTGTTTGGACTCAGGTTCATAATGATGAACCCAAGTTTCGTCTCCAGTAACAATTCCACTCAATACACCATCCTTGTCTTCATTACAGAGGTCCAAAAATGCACGCGAACACTCTACGCGCTGTTGTTTTTGCGGGGGCGTGAGCATTCTCGGCACCCATCTTGCGCTGACCTTAGACATGCCGAGATGATCGTATAGGATTTTAGAAATTGTTGTAACGGATACTCCAACCATTTCTGCAAGTTGTTTCTTCTTTAGTCGAGCATCTTCGAATACAATTTGTTCAACTTTTTGGATAAGTGCTGGCGTGGTCACCTCAATGCTCCTGCCCGGCCTCGGGTCGTCTTCAAGGGATTCCCTTCTTTGTTTAAATAAACTATGCCACTTGTACACCATGGTTTTTCCTATTAGAGTTACCGTAAACCAATGACATCTCATTCATTATGGTCGCGACTGATTTTCCTTGCCTGGTAAGGAACTTTATAAAACGATATTCGATTTTTTCCATATTTCACTTTTCACTCCTGATTATGTTACTTGGTTGACACATAGCTCAAAGACTAACTGTCTAATAACAATGAAACTTCGTATTTATACTAATCATGAGTCGCTGCACAGGCCACGCCCCCAATGCGCCTACTCACCCCTCTACAACCCGCTCATTCCGCGAATATAAAAACCCTCCCTCGTATGTATATTTACTTCTCGGTATGTGACTTTATCGAATCTAAATGCTTCAATTGCAATAACGTTTCGACGTACGACATCATGTCTTTCAAATCAGTTGGTAACAATGTTTTTATGAAATTACCTTAAAAATCTGAAAAGCCAAGCAAACAATAAATTGAATCTACTGTTATAAGAATGCTTTTAAAATTAATTAGATTTATTAAAACATAACTTATCAAAAACAAAGATTTTCAAGTATAATTACAAAATCTTTTGACTTTTATCCTCTTATCATAATGATATATATATGAACTATTTCAAAAAATTATTTTTAATACGTGTCTAACATTAAATTTTAAAATATATAATTTTTATATTTATTTGTGATTATTATAATTATTTGTATGTATTATATTACAGAAAATTAAAAATTTGCAAATTTAATTCTCAAAGATGCGATTGACCTCATTCTGTTAGTTGTTTATTTAATATTTTAATATTAAAATCAAAGGTATATTTGAATGAGCTTGTGTGTTTCTTTAAAGCAGTGCTCCTAAAATATTTGCGTCCTTTCAGCCTTCCTTCTAGTTATTATATTTTTTATGTAAAAGCCAAACACAACAACATTCAAAAAATAACTCAAAAGACACAAATTTTCTAAAAACAACATTGTTTGAGACAAACATTCAAACTCTATAAAACATACCTTTGATTTCGACAATTTTAAAATATTAATTACAGAACAAACTAACAAAACAAGAACAATTTTAGAAATGATACAAATTATAAAACATCAATCATTAATATGTGTGTTTTGATTTGCTATCACACACACATTAAAAATAACTTTTTGAAAACAAACACAAATAATATAGTTCGCATACAAAATACATTTTATGCATACTAATTAAAATAAATTAGTCTTATTAAAGGGTAACCAAAAACAAAGCTTTTCAAGTATAATTATAGAAGTTAAAAGCCTTTTTATAAAAACAGAAAATAAAATATCACATTTATTTGAATTAGTATGTATAAAATGTATTTTGTATGCGCATTATACAAAATGAATTTTATACACAAATAAATATGGTGATGTTTTATTTTTTATTTTTATAAAAAGGCTCTTGACTTTTATAATTATACTTGGAGAGCTTTATTTTTGGTAAGCTATGCCTTAATAAGTGTAATTTATTTTAAAAATATTTTTATCGCACTAAATTTCATTAATTGTTTATTTGGATTTTCAGATATTTAAGATAACTGACGTATATTTTATTAATATTTCCATATACAGTCATGTGCACAAAAATAGCAGTGGTCTTAAATTTGCTGAAATATTAATTTATACGTTAAATAAAAGAAATTCAAGTTTATCGAACACTTTATTCCAACATGTTATATAGCTACAACAATAAATAAATAGGTTTTCCAAAACCAAAAATAAATTAAAACTGTTTCTATTCTAAAACAAACAAAGTGCATTAAAATAGCAGTCGTGCCAAAATACTAACCAAATGTCATTTTTACTTAATGGGATCGAAACAATTAATATTTTGTTGCTTGACCTTTATTGTTTATCACCTCTTGACACCTGTGAAGCAATGAGTTCACCAGTTCCCTACATGTCTCTGCTGAAACTGATTGCCATTCGTCTTGGCATATTCTTCGCAGATCGTCAATATTTTGCGGCTTAGCAGCAGATACAGTCTTTTTCAACTCCACCCATATATTTTCGGTGGGATTTAAGTCTGGCGATTGTCTCCACCAACCTAAAACACGAACGCTATTATCTCGAAACCATGTTTTCGCTTTACGACAAATATGCTTCGGATCGTCATTTCTTGCTCTGCATGTTGTAGAAGCTCAGTTTGTAATATGTTCACATAGACGTCAGCATACATTATGCCTTTTAATCTTGTATAAAGAGCCTACGCCATACCACGAAAACCACCCTCACAGCATGATGCTTGAGCCACGGAATTTTACCGTCTTTTGGGTGTACTAGGGTTGAAATGCTGTCAATTGCAGTCTTCGTACGTGTTGTTGGTATGTACCGGAATTAAATAAAACTATTTCCGATTCATCGGACCACAGTACATTTTGTCACGTATTTTCGTCCCATTATACGTGTTCATGAGCAAACGCTAGTCTTCTATGTATTTGCCTTTTATTTAATAATGGTACCTTCCTACGCCTTCTTGCGCGCAACTTTCCCTGAATCAATCTTCGTCTAATTGTAAAGGTACAAAAGTGTAACTCACTTTTAATTGCAGTTGAACTTATGAACGGTGTCTTCTTTGCAAAAGTTATGTTTCTGTCTTCTCTAGGGCTAGTTTTCCTTTTTCCACCACAATTTTCTTTCACTTTTCTCCAGTTCTTAACGTTTGCAACCATTTTCGCAGAACATGAGAACGTAATTTGTGTGAACTTGCCTCTATTAAGTAGATCGATTATAATTACTCTTTTTTTCGACGAACAATGTCTTGCTCGGCCCATATTACAACAGAAATGGATGATTAAAAGATTGTGGAATTGTTCTGCATTTAGTGCCGCCAGCTATGGCACTGCTATTTTAATGCACAGGCATATAACAATGCATGACTAGAAAACTCGGTACTTTACCGGAAACCATATATATTCGGGGATTTTAAATAACTTCAATATACCTGCATCAGAATTGTCCGCTATAAATATTGTTTATAAGTATTAATTTAGGACGGCTATTTTCGCGCACATGACTGTATGTAATAAAATAAACGTAAGATTTTACTATTCGTTTATATTACATTAACATTAATTTAGATGCCCAGAATAAGCCAATTAATCTAAAAGTGTTTACAGCTATTCCACTTTGTCTCTATTTCAAAACCAAAACATATTTTACATACGCTTTGCAACCAATATTCATTCATTTGTAAAACACCACAATAAATTAGATACAGAAACAGCTATATTATACTAATAGTTCAAATTCAGAGCAACGTTGTAACTTTTAAAGTACAAGTACAATTCGCTAATGAAAGGATTTTGAATTTCCAACGCCCGATATTGCCGATTCTATTTGTTAACAAAACTACTTGAGTGAAAATGGGTTTCATCACTAATGACTTCCTAACTAAAATTGCGGCCGTTTCCATTGAACTATGCAAAATGCATCTCTGTAATTTTAACAGCGTCAGTAAACCCTTGGTTAAAACTAAAAATTAACATGAAAGCAACCGCCATAAACTATAAATGATAAATGGTCAAAAAATTATCTTTTTAATTTGCTGCAATAACAATGTTATTAAAGTACCGAAAGGTATGGTTTTCTAAGTTATAAGTACTCTATTTTATTCTAGTATTTTTTCGAGAGAGTGGTCAATTGATATTTTGTATAAAATTCAAACGAATCGTCAATTACAAATTACACCATTCATCACATTTCATAAACTGCTTCTCGTAGTTGTTGTAGGAGAAATAATTGGGAATAAATTTCAAAATTGTTTTCAACAGTTTCTATAATACATGAACAATTCCCATTTATTTTACATTACATTTAATAAATACAAAATATTTAATAAACAATTGACAATTGACAAGTTCAAATTTTAAATTATCTGTCAAATATAATCCTGTATTGCCAATCTCCTCGAAAATTCTGAAATTTTAAATTGACTAGTACAATATTTATATTAAAAAAATGTGTTAAAAGAGGCAAATTAACAAAAATAACATAAGGAACTTATGCCATAAGATACTTATTACTCTGCTTTTAAGGTACTCTTAGCTTCACTCGTTGCACCCTAAGCTTATCTTATGATACTCATTCGTTAATATGCTATTAGTTTTTTAGTATCGCAATGTGAGTTTACACACATTTATTAAAATACTTAATAGTTCTATGTCCATATAACTAGAAGTAATTGCAGTCTTGAAAATATTTGCTACCAAACCCTTTTTCAGGTTACTAAGCAGAAAATAAATACTCTTAGTTATAGTAAAAAATGCATAATCGCGACTAAAATCAAAATCTACGAGTTTTATTTTGAGCAAAACTAATAATGTGGGCACGCGTATTGTCATGCATTATTCGAGTGCATTTTGTTAATTTCCTAACGAGTTTCTCACGAATATAAGTTTCTAGTTAATGTAGTAAAAATTCATCATCCATTCACCTGTCATTGTTTTGAATAATTATCCTAAACGTAATTTATTTTTTAAAAATTCTGATCTTAAACCTATCTCATACTATTGTCATTGCCTATAAACACAAAAAAAAACATTTTTGCCAAAATGTCAGACGTACAAGAGTGTATATTAAATACGTGAAAAATTGTAACTATTAGAGTATTATTCTCATAGTAATACTACAAGCCTGAAATTTTTACAGCACTTTATCGAGACATTCGGATTTTTCAAAGGTTTGCCCGATTTTTTTTATATCTTTCTCTGTATTACTTATTGTACAAGACTAAATCGAACATTCACTTTGGATATTAGATCTAGCAAATATACTAAGAAAACATTTACGTGGCAATATTTTTTCAAGAAATATATGAAGGCCTTTCCACAAAGACTAGAACTGGATTTTTACTTGTCGTGTAATGAACTATAAAATTCTAAAAACCAGAAAATATTATCTAAGGAGGCTTCTTGCATTTTACAAACGAAAACTGTCACGAATTATTTATTCAAGTTATCCGACTCACAAAATCGTTATGAATGAATTGAAAAACGAAAAACGCAATTAAAGTTTGTGTTCGTCTAGGAAAATCCGCAGTGCAAACCTCTTCCATAATTAAAACGGCTTTTCATGGATGTTGATTCTAGGTAAATCTCGATTCCAAAGTTACCCTTAGATTTTCAAATCTGTCCCTTGGAGTTTTGGAGGTGCCTCTAGCTTCCTCCTGCGTTTGAAAGGAACTGTTATTATTCCTTGTATGGTAGTTTATATTGAAACCCTCACTTATTGCACATGCTTCTACCAATGTCGGGGGCCCATTCGATATCTAACTGTACTTAAATTTACTCTGGGTCATGATAACTAAGATTCTGCATATACCAAAAGAAGACAACATTCCCCACTGAGGACGATCTCCTGCAACCCGCGTCGAAACGGTTTCTCTCTGGAAGTGAAATCTATTTTATTCCGTTTTCTAGCATGACATTTATCCACCTAGGATATGTTCAGTTTACTGCTTTATTTTGAAAGACTGTATCGATCGAGTTAAAAGAGGTATTGTCAAATGAACCCTCTATATTTAGGAAAGCTCCAATTATCACTTCCTTATTTCATGTGGTGCAATGTAATTTCTGTTAGTTTGTCAAATAAGCATGTTGGTTCTAATGGAATGGTATATTCAGCGCCTACTTTATGTTTGTCAAGCAGTTTTTTCAAAGCCTTCAGTATAAATGACATCAGGCCAATGTATCTCACACTTTATACTATACTCAACGACTTTTAATGCGCATAGTGCTTAGGTGCCCTTCGGCTACACTTTTTTTTTTAATTAGGTTTAAGAACGTATTACAATTCAATAATACTTCCAGTATTTGGTAATTAAAAAACTTTCCGCATCTGTTAAGATCCATATAATATATATATATATATATATATATATATATATATATATATATATATATATATATATATATATATATCTGCTCATATTTGCAACACTCCCTAAACATTTGTACTCATAATATAAATAATACTAACTTACATAACTCGATTTACTTATGGCTGCAGACCATTACATTATGAAACTACATACATATTTGTCCATTGTTTATATTATTGTACGACAGGTATAGTAACAATTACACAGTTTAAATTGTAACGTTCAATTTTTTACCTGCTTCTTTATTGTTACTCTAGAGTTTAATAATAACTAAATAATACTAACCTATTTATGCATGGCTTCTTTAGTTCATCCTTAATCCATTATTTGTTTCTTTGTATCGATTTCTTTCTATTAAATTAATATTTATATGCCATAAGCTACTTCTGATCAAGATGCATACGTGGATGTCGATTGGCTGGATATTTATTCGAAACAATCATTCACGAAGACTTTGTGATTCTGACTCAGAGAAGTGTTTTAAGGGAAGTTTGATTATTTGGTGAATATATTGTAGTTTGTGTCAGTTACAGTTGGATATACTTGCTGGGTTAGGAAAGTTTTGATGTTCAAACTATTATTCTCGTGGGATGTAAATTCTGCATCCGTATAATTGATTGTCGGGAACTATGGTGGGCCCTGCTAGAAGTTTTTTTAAATACTTCGAAATTTTGCTGGACTAATTTCCTTCATATCTTGACTTTTACTGTGCTGCTTTCATGTGAGTTTTGTACGAATTTAAGTTTTCTGAAAGTTCTATACTCACTTATGATTATAATTAACCGGCTGTGTTAGTTCAGTGGTAAGTCACTGGCTTATCACGCCAGAGTCTTGGGTTCGAGTTCTATAGTCTGCTGTCCGAGAAGATTGTTCGTGTCTTCCCTTTTCCGTCTAAGCGAATACTGACAGACAAAGATCTTAAGTCGCATCATACATAATAACCCATGGTCTATCAAAGCCATCTGTTAGCTGCTGGGGGATGTGAAGGCATGGATTACTATTATTATTGAAGCATATTATAAGTTTTGTTACTTTTTATATTATTATTTTGTATATACCGTCTAATATTATAATTAAGCATTTAGAATTATCCTTTGCTGTATTTAAAGAGCTACCTTCTTGCCAAATTTATGATTATAGGTCGCGATTTGTTTTCAATGATGCGAATGATACTAAATCTGAAGAAATTGCATCATTTATGCATGTATATATTTTCAAGCAATATAGTTGTATGACTAATTTGGACGGCAAACTTTTGAATCTAGTAGTTTCGGATATAGCTCGTGACATTTTAGGTAATTATCCATTATTTGTTTCAAAATATCGTTTTCATCCCGCCCTAATTATCAATACCTCTATTATAACAGATACGTCGAGCAACTTTCCAACGAAGAGTAGCAAATCATTTAATTTTCACAAAACTTTTGTGCGATGCTTATGAATTAGGTCTATGAACAAAGTCTAAAGATACCAATACCATCTGGAATATTTCCTATAATGCACTATATTCTGCCTTTGACAAACGTGTTCTTACTTATGGTTAATCACTTCCCTGAGTGTCCCATGTGATGCATTGCGGAAATAATTTCAACCTAAAGTTAAAATATAAGTACTTTAAACATTATAAATGCACCAAAAGGTTTTAATTTAACCGAGAACCAATTTATTGAAGACCCAGAGCAATTTTGGTTTTGTATTGGAGCAATTTTTGGGAATTAATATTGAAAAGCCTCAAAGTAACATATTGTGTATTATCAACACATTCTCCAACTACTTTAATAATATTTACACTACATTCTCTTTCTCTGACGAGACCTAATTCATGTCAGTCAATTGTTTAGATATTCATTTACAGCACACTTTCCGAAAAAGACGAACTGCACAGTATTAAAAAACTTGAAGATAAGTTAATGTCTAGAGATAATCAAATTTCGTCATTTTTAATAAGAGGTTATGACAATGTGCTTTCCACACCTTTAATAATTAATTAAGTTAACCACTAATTGACTTCTTCACATTTTATGTTATCAATAGACATCAGTATTTTGAAACAGTTTCCACTTTTGGAGTTCTTTAGCGCGCGAGCTTAAGCCCACTTCCTTTTATTATTTTTATTAACAATATTGCTAACGGGATTAGGTCCAACAAACTATTGTTTGCTAACGATGTGGAAATATACCAACCTATCACCGAAATTAGTGCTTGTCGTCGAATACAGACAGACATATTTAACATACGAAACCAGTGTGCAAAAATAATCTGCGTTGAATACAATTAAATGCAAAGTAATTACTTTCGTATTTATTACTACTACCTGCTTCAACAAGTTAATGTGGTGCGAGTTAAAATTGTTAAAAATTTGGAAGTTACATTTGACACACGACTCACTTTTAACAGCCATATTTCTGATACGTCTATGCATGCTAAGCAAACTTTGGGACATTTTTATCCAGTTCTAGAGACTGTTTAAAATAATGGTATTAAACCCTCTAAATGACACGCTACTTAGATCAAAATTGGATTATGCATGCTTGGTCTGGTACTCTTTCTATTTAACGCAAAAATGTCAAGTGGAGTTCATCCAGAGAAAATATGCCATCGAATTTGGAATATGTATGCTTGATTGGTATCCTCTCTCTTTAACACAAAAACGTTAAGTGGACATAATCTAGCGAAAATATATCTATGGTGTAAACTAAATTGTGCTAGGCCTCCTAGACGTCATGATTACTCCTTACTCCTTTCAAGTTTTGGAACGCCTTTCTTCCCTCTTAGGCACTTCTTTATTAGCTTCAACTTTCTTCTTTACAAACTTCTTCAAAATGAGGTTGATTGACTTGAGCTTCTATCCTTGTTTAATTTTCTAGTACCGGTATTATTTACACGTTCCTTTGACTTTTAACCTTGCCTCACTCAGGAGCAATTCATTGTTTAAATCTCCGCTCTACATAATGTTCGTTAATTTTAATAAGTTTTATTCCGTTATTGACATATATTCAAACTCCTTCAGCCTTTCGAATTTTAATTTAATTTATCAAATATATATATAATTTGATAAATAATATTTATATCGAAGCCTTAAGTGCTTTTACCTGATTTTTATTTTAGGATATTCAAATTTTTAATTAGTTAATTTGTGGATAAAATATTTTTTTAGTGGGCTGGTAGTGATTTATTGTTTTTGTATTAATTTTTGCAATTGCTTAAACCACTTTAATTTGGAATTGATAAAATCTTACTTATACGATCACAGATCTAATCTGATTCTCTATTATTTAATGTATTTATTAATGACTTACTTGCTTTTAACTTACTATTTCTTAACAGCCTAGCTCGATACTAATGATATTAAAATGTATAACGATATCAAGACCGTTGGTAACTGCTTTCATCTTCAGATAACCTCAATAGATTAATTGGTGTGTTGTTTTTATAAAATTGAATGTCAACATTGAGAAATGCACCGCTATCGTCTACACGTGTTTCTTCTCTCATTAATGTGCGAATAACGTTAATGATAATCTACTGTTGAAAGAAATCAGGGATTAAATTTACTTTTAAAACATATCATATCTCATCAGGTCAGAAATTGGATAGGTCCTATGTCTGACCTGTTGAGCTGATATGGTGTGATTTCGTCTTCCCGACGAGACCTTTTCTGTGTGAGGTTTTTGATGAGCATCATTAATAACCCTATGGATAGCCTCCCACAAAAATGCCTTTTAATATGGCCAGTCTAAAATCCAGAAGAGTTTAGAATACCTGTACCTAGGATCAACTACTTTCAGAGAACGCCCATCAATGTAATGTATCGCTAACAAAACCAAGTAGACGATATTTAATTAATTGTATTTAATTAATAGTTTTGGTCGATTGATTCTTTTCTGTTAGTCAATAGAATTAACTATTTTCGTTAATGTAATTACTTTTTTAAATTTTTTTTAGCTTTTCTAACATTAATCCGGACCTAATGATAGTAAACTTCCTTCTATTATTGTTAATGTTTTTGTTATTTTTATTATTTGGAATTATTACTATTATTATTTCCTTTTGTATAACTTACAAGATATGCTTTAATTTTGTCCTGTAAATGGAATTATTATATTCTGTTGGGCAAATAAATTACTAAATAATACCAGTATCGAAATTGAATAACTAAAAGACAAGCAAGGAATCAAAAAATAAAAATTAAAAAATCAAAACCTGGATAGATACTATGACGAAAGTGCTATTTTTTTTGTTTCTTTATGAAGCGTTCAGTGAGCCAAGAAATTGTAAAAGTGAATATTCAGACACTAAATAATATACATATAAATTCTTTACTGGTGAATAAACCACTCTGTGTATACGTATACTGAACTTTTACACAAAATATATTAAAGCAAATAATAGACCAAGGAATTATATGATTAAATTAAAATAAATAAATATGTTCGACTTTAAAAGGAATATTCATAAGTTCTGGTACCGTGAAATTCGTAATTAAATTTTTCTTTAAAATATCTTTGAAAATGTTTGAAAAAACTTAAGGCGTGGCCTTCATAAAGTCTAAATTATTTATTCTTTGACTTTCGATGAGCTCGCTTTTAGTCTCTATGGAGATCAAGTTATAATAAAGTTACAAACACCAAAATATAAAGAGAGAAGAACGTAATTGGCAATTAAATTTTTTTATTATATTTATATATTAGATGCCATTTATAATTTTAATATTTCCAAATTAAAATCCTGCAGTAGCTGTTATTTTGAACAATATTATATTACAAACAAACACATGCAAAACAAGAACACAAATAACCTCAAGTTATTTATAAGGACACGATAACTGTTTCCTTATACGTGCATTTTCTACGTTTGTGTAGAATCGTGTGCGGTTTATTCTTATCTCTTATTTCTATACGTGGATTTAATACAATAATCTCTGCAAAATACTAAAAACAAAGTATCTATAGAGCCGATTAATAATACCAATATAACACCGAATATCAAATGATATTTTTGGATTATGATCTTTAATTAACCTTTACAGGACTTTCTTAAATGCTAATCCTTGTCAAAAAATAATGTATGATGTTTGCATTATTGTAATGACTTGTTTTTTTATCAGCAAACTATGACATTTATTACTGCATAAACTTATTTCATAATTTTATTATTTATAAAATTCTTCTCTACTTTAAATGCTGAAACTAGCAAGTATAATTCGGAGAGTTAGGGGTTTCTATTAGAAATATCTTAAAGAGGGCGCCACAGCATTGAATCCCATAGAATTTATTTGCCAATACTGAAGCACGTGGATACTAAATATGTGCTGTGCTATTGGGAAATTTAGGATGATGAAGTGATTAGAATAATCGAAGAAATCCCACACTGAAAATACCAACTTTGATTTATTGTAAACAACCCATTCACAAAGGTTACAACAGTAACATATGACTGAAGGTAGAATTTGGTAATGAAAAAAATTTAAATAATAATAAGAAGAAGAAGAATAAATATAGATTAAGCCAAAAATTAACCAACGAGTCCTCTGAATTCGCATATTGTTAGTTTGCACGATTATTATAAAGGTTTTCAAAAGCGACACAAAATAAGCAGATCAGAATTTATAGGTTGTATATATACATATACGGTGGTTTTAATCCATTAATATATACATATATATATATATATATATATATATATATATAATATATATTAAAGGATTAATCGTATGATGGTAAATGACCACGTTAAAACTTGGGTACATATGTATCGTATGTTAAATGGTTACGACAACCGCATAATTTGAAAGGTTACTGTGAAACTAGGGCACAGTCTCTATGTGGCAGTCCCTCAACCCTCTCACAGTAGTAAGGTGGCAGCTTCACACAGTTGTATACAGAATTCTGTAAGCATCAGGGGAGTTCACAGGAATGTTCATGTGTCAGTATGTATATTAGCAATACGAAGTATTGAGTAGATTCGTGCTGTTGAACATGACCGTTGTATTAAGAATCCGCATGTAGCCAGGTTTGCACTTTCTATACCCAGATTGGAAATGTATGTGTGTAGAAATTCAAAAACATACTACTAGTTTCAACCGTGATGTACATCCCCTGCACAAATCTTAACCAACTCTTCTATCACAACAACTTCATCCTAAACATAACGTTTTAATGTCCCGAACAACTCCTATATAACTCTATCCCGAACTAAAGAACGTTCAGTTTCAGTGCAATATTATCAGCAATAGCATCACTGAAGATATCTCCTATCTTCAGTGATGCTAGTAGATGAAACATCAACAGAATAAGCAGTATTAAGGACGGGGTTCTACTTCAGAAATTGAGAAGAAATTATAGATATCTGTCACCAAAGATCACAAGTCAAACATCGTTCTCTCAGTTCACGTTATTATAAGTATTTAAAAACTCTCGCAAATTATTTTTCTTTTCAGATACCTTTTTCGAAATGATTAGATATTAGGGTATTTCATTTAATCAATAACTTATATGGAGCTGTATATTCTTTTAATATAAGTCTCCAATCTTGCCTTGGTCCTGAGAAGGGCTTTGTTCCACCTGACGTTTCGGTGATTTCGCTTTCACTTTCTTCATTACGTTCTTATTACTGTAATCGTTATAAAACTGAGCTGTCCGGATATGTTAAGTGGTATGTATGTGTCTATGGTATAGCCTGCTTCTGACTTATCGTGACTAGTCCATCAGTAGGCTCATCTATACTAATCGTTTGGTCTTTTCAATTTAAGCCAGTGTGATTGTTCTTAGGTTTTTATACATTGCTGTCCACCGCTATTTTACTAATGATGGACTTATCTTATAAGGCTAGTTTCTACGTTGCTGGGCGTCAGCTTATTTGTTCATAAAGTCCTATCCCTCTCTATATTAATGGCTCCTGTAATGGTTCGGTATTTTTAAATTCATGTTGCGGACTTAAGTTCTTGTATCTTCGGATTTAATATTATATCTCGACTATACTATGTGTTTGGCCAGGGATGACGTTGTCTCTTTTTCTTACTGCCATACCTGTGTTCTTCTTGCTATATACAAGGATAGACATAGACACAACATGCACCATACAAGAAAGTAAGAGGTACCCTACCGACAGTGGAGAATAAAATATATTTAGAGGAACACGGTGTATAATGAAGTTTCTTTATGATGATTGATCACAAACATATATAGACAAAACAAGTGGTTAAGAAGTATACTGTTTATGTAATATTTTATAAACAAGTCAAAGCATGTGGTTAATGTTGTATACTTCGTGAAGTACGCTCTCTACTTCGACTTGCTCATAAAATATTTAATATACTAGGCAGGAGATTCTTTCCATTTTCCTTCAACTATTTTTTCTTCAGAGATAGATTCAATGATTGTCGATAAATATCTTAGATTCGTGTAAGTCAATTTCCATTACAACACGTAACATAAATTTTATTAATTTCCTCAATTAATTAATGTTAATTAAATTACCAAAAAATTATGGACTAACTTTATTTTCAGGTAACCAGTTATGACGTCTTAATGTAAAGCAACTAGAAGATATACTACAATACCATATTTCAGATTAAAGTATTTACTTTTGAAGAAGGCCAAATAAGTAAGTATTTTTTATACTATTACATTGTATCTTAGTTAATACTAGTTTAAAGAAGTACTTCTCCGATAAGGAATGAAATAAGAAGCAATGAAAAGTACCTGCAATTTCCTTTTAAACTCGAGCGTTCCCCAGATCGTGTAATTAAAATTAAATTTTTATTTTAATGAATATAGTGATAAATAATCGAGGTAATGTTTTCTCTGTTCCAAAGTATCAAAATGAAACCTTTTATTAATTAATTTCTGCTTATCAATACTATATTAAGTACAAATGAATATTATCTAAATTATTGATAAGAATAGAATTGTTATTAAACAAAATATATTTATATTATTAGCAAATGACCACTCTTATTTTGATTTATTGATGAAATAACTGAATAACTGAAGAGGTACTCGATCCTTTCATTCTCACTTAAAAATTTTCCTAAACTAGTTCTATTAATGTAATTTTCAAAATCTAAAACAAATAATCTATTATATTTTCGTATCTGTATTTTATACATTCTGTCAGCCCATGAATATTCAAAATAGAGCATGTTTATTTGTTAGTGTTAAAAGTGTAATAACAATGTGAAAGCTCTTATTATTGAAATCAACAAGAAACTTTTTCGAGATAAGGAAAGATCTAACAGCCTAAATAAACCACTAGACAAACGTCCGACGATCTTCAGCTTCAGTGAGCAACAGACCAGCTCCAGATGAGTACCATATCGTTGAAACGTCGAAAGAACGGTACTTTTCAGGACACAACTTCACATACTGCTTAGAACGGGAGAAAATATATCTTCATACGCATACGTGGGCAAGGTGAAAAGTTCTCGGCCTGACAATGAAAGACTGCGATTTAAATTTAAAAAATGATTTTATTTTTCTACATAATCTCCCTTGAGTTCAACACACTTAGTCCAGCGTTTTTCTAACAAAGGAGGGTGGCCGAGCAAATCATACCCCAAATCTCGCAAACGCCAACGCACCCTTGTGTACGGGTGCGTTGTCCTGATGAAAAATGATTTTTTTCTTCTTCAAACTAGGCCTCTTCTCGCGAATTTTGGCATCCAGCTGGTCAAGAAGGTTAGAGTAATATGTGTCTGTAATTGTTCTGCTTTTTTCAAGGTAATCAATTAACAAGATTCCTTTTGCATCCCAAAACACGCTGGCCATGACTTCCGGCAGATGCGATCGACTTCGCTTTCTTTGGCGCTGAATCACCGGCTTCCACCCACTGCTTCAACTGCTATTTCGTTTCTGGCGTGTAGTGATGGACCAATGTCTCATCCATGGTGACAAATCGCCGCACAAAATCGGTCGGACTCTTGTTAAATCGGTCCAAAGGATGCTCCGAAAATCGTTTGCGCATTTGCTTTTGATCGACATTCAGTAAATGCGGCACCCATCTTGCGCAGAGCTTTCTCATCTCTAATTCTTTGTGCAAAATGTTTCACACCCTTTTTTCCGATATCCCCACAGCCTCAGCTATCTCACTCACTTTCATTTGCCTATCGTCCAACACAGTATCATGTACTTTTTCGATGATTTCTGGTGTAGTTGCGGTTTTTTGCCGTCCTTCATGTGGGTCATCTTCGAGGGACGTACGACCACGTTTAAATTCAACTGCCCACTTTTTAACGGTTGACATCGAAGGAGCAGAGTCCCCGTATACTTTTGTCAACTACGGATGAATTTCCATAGGGGTTAAACCATCCAAAACAAAAAATTTTATACATTTAAAAAAATAACGCACGACGTTTACTACAAAAATTCTTGCAAACAAACTACTTGAGAGAACAAGTTGAAAGTTTTCACATGAACTAAAGACACATGCAGAAACATAAATTTCTGCTAATTGTAACGCCATCTCTGTGACGGACCGAGAACTTTTCACCTTGCCCACATATATGAATAGTTGACTTTTCGGGTATCATATTGTGTCTTACCAGTTACTAGAAGGACTGTTCTGGCAACGTTTCAATGGTATCCAACTCATATTCTTCTCTTGGCTCTCATTCGCCTTTAAACAGCACTCTTGCTTTTATACTTTATGTCGGTTCCTTTTCGCGGATAAATCGGCGTTAGGGGGTGAATCGTTGTAAGGGTATGTGCGTCGACAGTTGTCTCGTACTATCTGTCCTTCGTTTCACTGCTCTGCATTGTTTACATATTTGTACACATAATAATAAATTCTCCTATAATTGTTGTAGATAGGTATCCGTTTCCTACTACAGTGTTTATCCCGTTAAAATTGATATTGTGATCTGTCATAATCATGTGCTGCGCTAAAGATGACGTAGTTGTTTTTGCTCGTACTGCGCGGCGGCATTCTTGTCAACGGACACTTATTCTTCTGTTCGTCTGCCCTATTTAGAATCGGTTGCAGTTTTCGCGTGATATTTCTTTCATACACGTCTCGTTTTTTTAAGGAGATGTCCTATCACCTCTCCTATTGTGTTGTCTGTTGTAAACATAGTACCTATGGTGTATTATGTTTTATAGTACACTTTTAATTCTATGAGTGGGGTCTTATATATACGGTAGATAAGCCTTTTTATTGTTTTTTGCTCGTTTGTCATTTTGTTTTTACCAGAATGCTTTATGTTGCTGCTTGAAAAACCGTTCGCTATTAAAATATTCTTGATATTTTTCGCTTATGTGTCTATTATTTGAATTTGGGAGTTGTTGTGATCTGAAGGCTAAACTTTTTACTACTACTTGAAGCTAATAAAGATGGTGGCGGCTCCCTTGGCACATTGTGTCCTCCCAAAAACCTACCCATACAAATCGTTATCAAATACTCTGTCACATCACATACGTCTAGAAGAGGTAGCCCTCCTTGTTCTTCCAACTCCATAGTAAATTAAACTTTAAAATGCGTATTATTTATGTGTAGTAAAAATTCTCTAGTTTCTCGATTCCGTGTGCCCATATATTGAAACAGGCGTTCACGTATCTGAGCCACAGCTTAGGTATGTATTCAGCTATCTCCAATGTTTTTTCGAATTCGTCCACGGATAAATTGGCTATAATGGGTGACAAATAATATGTGTGCCCCTTGTTTGTAGTTTTGGCCATTGAATGTAAAATAAGTATTCTTGATGAGAAAACTACTTGGCTGAGTGATCAGCAATTTGGGATGAAAGAGGAGGTAATCACTGACATTAACGCATATTGAAAACAGTTTATAAAAGTTTGCTTTTCTAAAGAAACAAAAAGACTTGAATATCGATGGACTAAGACTAGAGTTTTTTAACCTTGCTAAATAGAAGTAAAAATGCTCTATAATAATCAAATATTTACGTTTGATGATTTTCAACATTCGTGAGGTGTACGAAAACTTTCCTGACTGTATATGTATTTACTCATCAAGGTTTTCAATCACGAATTTTGACTGATGCTTACATACCTATACAATCTTGAATATTTGTGCTAGTCTACACATTTATTGTTTATTTTGGAGCATGTAGTACATGGTATTAATTTTCAACTAATATTTATTTTCTCCAAACAGTCACGACACGCCTTGATTACTAGATATCAATAGTATTTGTTATTAATTAAAATCAATATCACCAATCAAAGATTGAGAAAATAAATTTACCTGTTTAAGTAAACAATTTTATAGTCAAATTAATGAGTTATAAACTTTAACACAATGCAAATTCCAACATAAAGAGTAACATAGAAGTCTCAAATGTTAAATAAGTAACTATTCAAATATGTCAATGTAAATTAACTTTAATTAAACAATGTTAAAGATAACTCATGAAATATTATTACTAGAAGAAAGTACAGTATAAAACTGCTTTGGAATAACAGAGCCATTTCGAGAGGATTCGCATTACATTAAATTTAAAATTCAAATTTAGAAAAGAAATTAAAAAAAAAGTATGAGAAATTAATATACATCAAGAGAAATATTTAGACGATTATGAAAATATTTTTGCATGAATTAGAAATAATATTTTATATAAATAGTTAATCTGTAACGAGAATGTAGGTCTTATATTGATAATAATAATAATACCTGCTGACAAAAGATTACTTAATACGCGATGAGAAAAATAATTTAATTTGAATTTAAATACAGAGGTAAAAGTACGTAAATGAATATTAATAATAATATAATAATAGTAATCCTTCGTATGCAGATACGAAACATAATAAAACTTCGATTTATTTTTCGTTTCATAATGTATAATAGCACCACGGTGCTAATGCAGTGAGCCGCGTACAGTCCAAGCTAAACTCTATAAGTATAGAGTCAGTTGAATAATGAATTTTCCGACTTTAGACAAGGGCGAAAAAAATCTTCACCACGACAACAACAATAGTAATAGCAATAATAATAATAGTAATAATAATAATCTATAACCTCAATTATAGTTACAAATACAATAATATTAACTAACTGTGGAAATTAAATCGTAATCGAATTACTACTATGAAAAGAAATAAATAGTTATGCAAATAGTTAACAAAAGTAAAATATAACAGAACAAATGAAAATAAATTATTAATTAAAATAGAAAAAAGTTAACAATGAAAAATATCTACTTAAAATTCATTTTCGTTACTATACGTAACGCTGACAAGGGAATGCGGGAGTTATTCAGTAATTTCCGTAGAAAGCTGACACATTTGCGATCTCTTCTGCCAGAGATTGGCGGCAGTTATGTCGCTGTAGCAAATTCTGACTTGTACCAATAGGTAAATAAACTAAATAAACTTAATTAATTCCGGATGACTCAAAACTAAGTGATATGGAATAGAATAGAACTTTATTGATGTATTGACGAATACAAAACAATTGTCAAGACGATAAAATAATAAATAGAAATATAATGTTTCTTTGTTATTCTAAAATCTTAAAATATTAAAGCATTAATATTAAAATATATATACAATATAACACAAACAGAACATATAGGTACAAACAAACATTTAATATAAAAATTTCAGACGATCACTGCTATGTATAGAACTCTTTCTTAACTAGCGTCTTTTTAGTTTCTGTTACAAATTTGTTTTTGTCTATCTGCTCAAAATGTTGAGGCAAGTGATTGTATAGTTTGATACCCTCATAGTGCATGTTGTTTGGTGTCATTATAATCCGATGTTTTGGAATCGATAGATCATTTCTATGCCTCGTGTAGTGGGTATGCTTTTCGCCATTTCTTCTGTATTGTGCCCAGTGCTCATGTATATACTTTAGGGCTGTGTATATATACAAGGATATCAAGGTTAATATGTTGTATCGTTTGAAGTATCATCTGCAGGAATCACCACACCGGAGGCCAGATATAGCTCGTATTATCCTTTTTTGCAGCATGAATATCCGTTCGGCTGCAGACGAAATTCCCCAAAAGAGGATGCCATAGAAGAGGTGACAATGAAGGAATGGTCGGTAAACTTAACTGCTTGATATGTTGCTATCATTTTAATTTTTTTAAAGCAGTATATTCCAAAAGTTAATTTCTTCGTCAGTTGATCTACGTCCATTTTAATCCTTCATCCATATACATCCCCAGAAATTTCACTACCATATCGCCCTGAGGTTTTGTTCTTAAAATTTATGTTCTATTTTGTTATAATACTAATGAGTTTTAGTTTATTAGCCGCAAACCAGTGACTGGCCTTTTCTATTTCTAAGTTTGAAACCACTAACAATCTTGAATTCATCTCGCATTCATCCTTTATTAATATGGCAGTGTCGTCTGCGTAAAAGCACATTTGTGTTTCATTTACATAGCTAGATATATCATTTATGAATACTATAAACAGCAGTGGCCCCAAGATCGATCCCTGTGGTACCCCGGCTTCAATAGTTCTTATTGTGGATCTCGTTTTTTTCCTTTTTACTATTTGCGTTATATCAGAGAGATAGGATTGTATCAATTGTAATGGGGTACTCACTCCATAATATTCTAGCTTGTGTACTAGAATTTTGTGGTGCACTGTGTCGAAAGCTTTACTGAGATCTAAGAGATTTATTCTTACAAGAAACGTTTAGTACAACCTTAAGTAAGTCAATATTTTTTAAATAAGTAGGTAGACGGATGTACAATATAATAAAACGAAATAGGCGAATGTATATTTTTTAGATGTAGTCGAAAAAATAATTCCGAAGCAAATAATACACCCAAGTCCTTAACTAATGTTTTTCTCTAAAGACATACACTATTGATTATGTACATTGATGTTATTGGAAACTTAGAACGAGTGTAAACATTTATTACTGTCTAATTTTAGTTTGAAGGTGTTACATAAATTTGCAATAATGTTTAAATCATCCTAAAAAATAATAATAGCATTCTCATTAGTTAGAATAAATCGTCAAATCGTCTGCATAGGATAATATTACACCAGAGATTATGACCAGTAGATCGTTAGTAAACAGAATAAAAAATAGTGGCTGCAAATTAGAACTTTCGCACACACAAAATGTTTGTATTGATTACAATGGAAGTCATTTTAAGACACAACAAATTCGATTTTGTAAATAGAAATGCATGAAATTCAGTACAAATACGACAAATCTAAAGGAGCAAAGTTTGTAGATATCAAGTTCGAAATGCCAATATAAATAACATCCACTTCAGGACGCCTATTCAAAACGTCACTGATTTGAGAAATTGCGTATTTTATCAATGATCTTAAGCACATATATTAACTTAAATATAAAATATTTTTAATAAAGATCCACTTGCAGCTAAAATATTATTTGTTCGTGTAAACCAAGCAGGATAAAAAGATTTCACTTTAGTTCTTTTGGCAACATATTGCTGTGATATGTACTAGGATATACTGGATAAAATTTGGGTATTGATACAAATATTTGGTCAGCACAATATTTAATAAACTTTTTTTGTTTGAATTCTTTTGTAAAAGTTAATGGGATTGAGCTGGGGTACTTTGGAATCGGCCAGGCCTAACATATGTTATAGGAATGATATTAAATATTGATTACTAATGCGTTAAAACAATTTTAGACTTAACTTTGTCTAAATTCTAAAACTCTATAACCATTCATCTTCGAAAGGAAGTGACTTTTTAAACTCATCAAAAATATAATTGCTCTTAAAATAGGCGAAGATACACAGCCTGTCGCAGAGAAAACCGAACTTTTTTCAAATAAAAACAAAAGCTTACTATTTTGTTAAAATTCATTTATTTTATTCAAATTAGTCACTTTCGATTTCAATTCAACGCTTCTCACAGTCAGTTAACATGCCGAATGAATTTTTAAGTCCATCTTTATAGATGTCTTTCAAGATAGCTGTCGACGCCTTTCTAATGGTTTCGACATCGACATAAGGCTGTCCTTTCACCGACAAATATAGTTTGGAGAATAGATAGAAATCACAGGGGAGCCAAATCTGGTGAATAATAGTTGATGGTTGATGGTTAAGATGGTATAGTTAGAAAACCAATGACAAGCGTCGAGCGATGAGATGGTAAATTATCATGTAACAAACGCCATCTACTATTTTCACGATATTGATTGCGGACACAACTAATACGCGCGAAAAGACTGTTTGACTAGTTGGTACAAATCCTTTGTGCACTATGCCTTTCGAATCTTAAAACAAATCAACATTGTCTTCACTTATGACTTCTCCAAACGGCTTTCTTTCAGTCTTTTTTCGCTTGGGTGCTTCCATTCAGAGTTTTAACGCTTGGTCTCTGGATCATATTGAAAACACCACGTCCCATCGCCAGTTACAATAGAATACCTGAAGTTTTCGTCGTTTTCTGGGTCTTTAATCAAGTCTGTAAAATGTTGATTTCAGTTAGCTCGTGTGGTACAAACCTTGCACAAATCTTTTTCAGTCCCAAATGCTGTGTCAAAATACGATGAATTGAATCTGTGTACATATGCCAAACGTTTACCAAATGCCATGTATATGTGCGCTTCTGATTTTGTGTTATAATTAATACAATAGGCGATCTTTTAATTTAATGTCAGAAGCTGCAGAAGTTCTGTAATGTGTAGAGGCTTCATTAATACTTTGAGACTACATACACTCTGTATAGTAATTAGAAAAACTTGAAACACTCAAAATGTATCTATATGTATTGTTGTTAATTATTCGGACATCATTTATTCATAGTATCCACTAAATTTCGTCGCTATTGGTCGCATTTAGTTACCAAACAAACCACTTACATAATAGTTATTTTTGATATAGTGTAATCACCTTCAATTCGTTTAAATTTTAAGTACAAATGCACAACGATACAAATCCTTCCCCATCAAAATATCGTAAAATAATCTTTTTAATAACATGTTCTGTGGTGTCTCAGACGATAGAGTGATCAAGTGAGCATAGAGAGAAACAAAATATATACATCATATTCATATGAGGATTACAATATATTTGAAAAAGTCAGAGTGGAATAGACCTTAATGGCCATCTCAAATAATCTTAATCGTACTAATTGTAATTTGCATATAAATTGGCATTTAAAGGAAAGCGTGCTTCTGTTGTTGAAGATATTAGCTATCTATAGTTATAACAGGTCATTCAACTCAACATTTAATTGGCCAAAAAGAATCTCTCTTTCGTTATTCCTGTGTAGTTGTAATTGGTCAAATAACTTGGCATCTAAGTCACTTGAAAACTCACGTTCCCATTGTTCAATATCTTAAAATTTGATATTACAGTTAACTCTATTATGAAATGTCAAATTTTCTCACCGTTCAATACCTCAACGGTCTCAAGTTGTATTTTGCCATACATTTCGGTATTTAATTTTCCGAGGAAAAGACATAATTTTGTTGTTCGAAACCAAAACTATCCAAAGTTCTAATTGATCATATGGTTCGACTGTTAAGTCACCCAAAAATATCAAGCTCTCGTTATTCTAGATCGCCACAGATACTGTAATTCATTGTTCAAAATACAAACTACTCGAAGCTTTTTCCAACTCTACTTTGTTTCTTGACACTTAGCAAATACGTCAACATTACATTTTACTTTCGAAAATAACATTTAGGGCCAATAAATCATAATTGACGATGCCGATATTTTGTTTAAATTTATATCTCAGATTTCACGCTTGGACTTTAATTTAGACACTATTATCTAACTGTACCTTGTCTTTCAGTTTCTACAATATGATATACGTATTCATATAATGTTTATCTAATTCTAATACACAGTGCGATCCAGATATTCTCTAATGCTATAAAAATTCGTAAGTTTATTCCTGGCGGTTGCTGTCACCTTCTAAATAATCTTCTTGTGCAGCTATGTACTAGTCAAAACGCTTTTTCCAATTCTGGAAGATATTTAGGAAGTCTTTTTCGGTGAACGTGTTAAGTACTGCTTACGATTCCTCTTCAATTTTTGTCAATGCTTTCTCAACGTTAGCCTCCTAGATGCAGTTTCATTTTCAGGAAGAGACCAAAGTCACAGGGAACCAGATCTGGCGAATATGAGGGAGAGGGTTGGAGAATGGTAGTCGTTGATGTTTACGTCGAAAGGACTTGTATGAAAATTGAACTGTAAGACGGCGCATTATCGTGATGCAGCAACAAATTTCCTTCACGCCCGAATTCTAGCCATTTGCGTCTCATATCGTAACTGAGTCGCCTCAAAAAATTGCAATAGAATTCCAAATTGACCGTCTGATCAGCTGCAACAAATTATCTGTACGCCATGTCCTTCATGGCAAAAGAAAATAATAAGCACACTCTTCACATTGCTTTACACTTGATTGTATTTATTAAGTCTTGGCAACTTCGGACTCTTCCACTGATTTGATTGTTGTTTCGCTTCTGAATCATAGCCATAAATCAAACACTCGTTGCCAATAATTACTCTTGACAAAAAGTTTTCCTCGTCCACAGTAGATTATTTATGCTCAGTCCAAATGGCAATTTGTTTGTTTCGGAACAAATTTTGCCCGATTCTCCGGTCATAATTCACTGACATGTACTATATCCGATTCCAACTTTATCGCATATGTTATGTGTTTCGGGCGCGGTAGACGTTGAAAGTCGTCCTGGTCGTTCGTCGCCGTAAATTATTTAATTAATTACCAGTATTAAAATACGCAAACAAGTCATAAGTTTGGGCGTGCGTTGCTCATGTTTTTCAACAATTATAATAACCGCCGCAAGACCCAGTTGCAAGTAGTCTAACGCAAACATCGGCGATCACGTTGACACTTGCCACATACATTCCGTAAACGTATACGATTACGGAGTTCTACAGCATCAGTCCGAGAACATCTGAATCGCACCTCGTACATTGCTTATTCAAAAAATTTTCACACTTCTTTTGTAATACTTCCTCACTTGCCCGTTATTCAGTGCGAGAAATAAAAAACTAATCAAATCTGTACAATAACTTGATTAATCCAAATGAAGAAAATGTTCAAAATAAAATCAGACTGGTTTTTCTTTTGCCAAACAAATATTCAATTACAAGAAGATTCCAGCCATGATACCTGACATATACAGTTAATGTGCATTAATTTCATAGAAGCCATCGCCTAATATACAACACACAACGTCCTGACTATTAAGTGATGTCAACTACAACGTCGTAATGCATTTCTCTGTGCAGTATAGAATACTAAAAATCAGTTCCTTCACTTCTGCGAATAACGCAAAACAGTGGTTTAATCAATATTTACACTTTTGGTTTTATAAATGGCTATATGGACATACCTCAAGTTAATTAAAGCAAGATTTCTTAGTAATTATGGATAATAAAATATGGAGATATAAATTAATGATTTGATTACAGGAAGTAAAGCATGCTTATGAATACTAATAAGAATATTTACAGTTTATACATACATATATACAATGAAAACGACGCTAAAAATATTGGAGGGATTAGGTAAATAATCTATTATTTAACAAATTAAAGAAAACAATTATAAATATAAAACTAGAAATAACACGGAAAACAACACATTTGTTACCTGAAATATTTTAGCTCTTAATTTTAATGGAGCCTGTGGTTGATTAACATAATCACTGAATGTTGATATATAAGCCCTTTCCACATTAATTTTCGTATTATGTATACGTGTTTTAACAACTAAGTTGTCACCATCAGCAGATAAAGAGTGTTGCACTTAGAAATAAACCACATTACATTTTTCATTTCCAGTAATCTTTGCCTATAGTAATCTTGCAATGATTCTTGGAAACAATTGCAACACGTCTCACCGGTCAGTCTTGCTGGTAGAAATACCAGTACAATTAGTCGGTCACTTACAATTACAACCCAAATGTTTATTGAAAATTAATAATTTTACAAATATCCAAACTTTTATAGCTTTGCATCTTCGAAATGTTTTTTCTGAAAATCATTCGAAGACAATTACTTTTATTGATTCTTATCTCTCAAATATATTTTACAATTAATTATTGATATTTGTCTCTGTGGTTATTTATTCACGCGATGAGATATTTTCGCGATGAAATGTCTTCGCGACGAGTTATCTTCGTAGCGAGTTGTCTTCGTGGCGAATTGTCCTCACGACGAGTGGGTTACGGTTACTTGGTCGTGGCGAATAGACCGCAGCGAATTGTCTCATTCCACACCAGACTATAATACTTTCTTTGAAAAATTAGTTTTTGTCTTACGTTTTACGTCACCCACATTTTTTGTATAAACAGTAGGATTAAAGTAAGTGCGCTATGACAACTTTCCAGCATGAACTCTGGTTTAGAGCACGAGCTAACGAAGCGAGCGAGTTCTTTGTTTGTTCGAATGCTATAGAAGGTCTTCGCACACGTTTGTACAATACTTTGTAACGAGCAAAATTTTATTAATTGGTAATACATTTATATAAGCTCTACTTTTTGTTGGAGTAATATTAAAGGTTAATGGGAACGCATTCGAAATTCAAATATCAATTGATAATATTTGTTATGCTTAAAGGTAAAGCTATTCTTTTATATAATGATATAATATATATGTATATATATATATATATATATACAAGGTGTGGCTATTAAATAACGAGACTGACGCTAGTACAGAAGAAGAGCGCATGCGCCAAACGCCAACGACTGACAGCTATTTATCGTGAAGCCTTCTCTTTCGAATGCAGTACCTCTCAGTATAGCCGTAGCCTTCGTTCGCGTTAAAGTTGTTTTTTTTGTTTCACCGGAAAAATGTTAAATAACCATTAATCAACATTACTACCTTCATGTTCTTGCTCACCTCCGTGAAAGAATAAGGAAAAAATGACCCGAATTGTGGAAGGACAAGTCATGGGTTCTCCACCAAGACAATGCACCGGCTTATTCCGCATTGTCAGTCTAGATGTTTCTAGCCAAGTACAGCATTCCAGTGTTAGACCATCCAGCTTATTCGCCGGATTTTGCACCGTGCGACTTCTATCTGTTTCCTAAGGTGAAATCTGAATTAAATGGAACAAAATTTGAGTCTATTGAAACTGTGAAAGCGAAAGCGGCACGCGTCGTGAAGGAGCTGACAAAAGAAGACTTCCAGTACTGTTTCGAACAATGGAAGATTCGCATGAAGCTTTGTAGGGATAGAGGAGGGGTGTATACTGAAGGTGATAATAAGTAATTATGTATGAAATCAAAATAAAATGTTTTACAGCGTCGGTCTCGTTATTTAATAGCCACACCTCGTATATATATATATATATATATATATATATATATATATATATATCTCAATTTTGATTTCATAAACAGTTTACAATACGTTGATATTATAAATTTAATTTCATCGTCCTGAATTTAATTTATTCCAGCATAGCTTCAATTGGCAGCCAATAATTTATTTTATGATAAAACATAAGTAATTTTTAAACATTTTACTATTTCGTGTGCACCTTTCGAAATACTGGATTTCGAAAACACTGTAATAAATAATTTGCCAAATCAAAACAAAGCTACATACACAAAGTTTATGGAATGGTGCAAGATTTAAAAAATCATTCAGTTCACAGTCCTGATTGTCCGGTTTATTAATTTATAATAGATTAGCATTTTAAAATACAAAAAGCTTATTAAATTTTGATTTTCTCAGATAAAGAAATAAATGAATTTATTAATGAGGGCTCTGATTTATTATTTCTCTTGAGGAAGGAAATATGAACATGTCGCAGAGAAAAACTTTGCAATATTTCTTCGTTGATTGATGTTGACTCTATAAAAACCGGTGAAAAATGTCTAACTATACTGCAACATAAATATTGAAAAGAGAATTGCAATGATCGACGACGACTAATTTTCATAGCTTATTGAATATAAAAATGTTAAAATACAACACCGAAATGTATTTTCTTAACTTACGGTAATGGCAAATGTGTAAATTTACCAATAGAATTAATAACAATAATAATAATATCTTTATTGTCCAACAAACAAGCCATTTAAAAGACAAATCAAACAATACGTACAGTGTGCAAGTATTAAGTGAAACTAATTTAAATATACATGAAAATTAAAATATACAATAATAATAATAAATGAAAACTAAAAACTTAAGAATATATTTATAGGCAAAAAAAAGAGAACTTATATGAAACAAAGTTGTAACACACTCTTAAACCACCGAAAGTATTACCTATGAAAGGGATCTGGGAATAACCTATTCGCATTCCTGCACATATAAGTAAGCGGAGCTTTCCATAGAACATTAGTCCTGGCCCTCGGAAGAGCGAAGGAATCAACAGACCAAGTGGAATGAGAAGGAACCAATAGACAAACCTGAGACAGTACAGAAGAGGCATCCACACCATTATTAACCAAATTAACAAGAAACTTCGCACTGGTAGCATCCCTACGACAAGACAAAGATTTGAAGCAATGTCTAACCAATAACGCCTCATAATCAACTCCCCTCGGTGGGTATGTATCATCAAGCCGGTAAGATAAGTACTTTAAAAATCCTTTCTGGATTCTCTCCAGAAACAAACTCTGTATAGCACGGATGCCATACCACCGAGTCATACTCAAGCTTAGTCCGGACAAAAGCATAATATAAAACCTTGAGAGCCGCAATGTTATTAAAATGTCTGCAGGAACGCACAAGGAAACCCGAAGCACGTGACGCCGAAGCACATATAGTAGTGATGTGATCTGTAAATTCCAATCTGGAGTCAAACAGGACCCCAAGATCCACAATTCCCGACTTCCTCAGAATGACAGTGTGATCAATGGTGTACTGACTAATTAAACACATTAGGTAAAATACCTTTGATAATGAATTCTTAAAATTGAATATTCCATTAGACTACAGGTCACTGTTTTCGAAGAAGTTCAACTACATTATTAACAAATCACGGTAAAGATTTAATATTGGTAAGAAGCCATTTTTGTGGCACAGGGATATGCCTCTGTCGTCAATAAAGTAAACATGACCGACAAAATTATACCACCAACATTAACAAACAAACATTCCCAAAACAGCGTTTCTACTTCTGTTCGTTTAGACCGAAATAAAATTTCTAGTATATCAATTAGAGAATGTAATGAATGTGCAATTAATGCTAATATATAACCGCAATGGTAGTCTTAAAACTCAGTAAAATAAATATAAATTTAAACATTTGTTGTTGCATTTACTTGTTTTGTCAGTTCTTGGTAAATATATCGATTTCTTTTGTGGCCAGTTTGGAAATATTTATCATATTACATGCATAACGACTAAGCCTGCATAAACGAGTACGCACTCATTGGCGGCGATGATATATTTCGAAAGCGGTCAGATATACCCGAAGTCAAGATTCATAATAGATTTCTTAACCGATTTCCGATATTAGAATACACTGGCACTATTATTAAATGTATTGTGTGCAATATTAACATTTTACCGTACAGTATTCTTGTGTGTAAAAGACATGTTAATAGCAAACAACACCAGTTAAATGTGCAACGTGATGTACCATATTATATATTTCTATATGACTTTATTTTTATGTTAAGTGTGTGCATCACTCCACAAAATATTGTAGACAATGAAGAATTTCGAAACTACGGAAATACGTTCCGGAATGGAGATTGCCACAATTACAGTATAATTTTACTCGGGTGAAAAACGCGATTACGGATCAAATAAAAGCAGAGTTAAAAGATCAAAAAATATGGCTAACGGTAGATGAAACAACGGACGCAAGAAAGAATAGTATTTTATTTGTGTTAGTGCGCACTTTGAAAAGCAGTGAAATTTCTTCTAGAATATTACAGAAGACAAACGCGGAAAGGATAGTAGAAACTATAAAACAAACCTTTGGGAAGTTCAATATATCGACAACCCAACTTGTAATGTTGGTTGCAGATGAAGGTTCGAATATGGTTAAAGCTGGAAAGCTACTAAAACAATCTTATCGTCAATTGCTTCATGTAACCTGTTTGCTCCATGAATTTATTTGATACAGTTATTCGAAAGTAGATAAATTTATAGTTTATAGCAAAAAAGTTTTTATTAAATCTCTGAATCGCATTCGTGAGTTTAAACAGACTTGTCCGGACATTACTCGGCCACCACAGCCCGTATTGACGAGATGGGGAAATTGGCTTAAAGCTGTTTTATATTATGAAAAATTTTTCACATTATTAAATGTTGTATCCTAAATTTAATTCCGCAAATTGCTCAAGCATTTTTAGTAAGTCAGCGGCTGATCTCAGATACCGAAATCCATACTCAAATAGAGCAAATTTCCGAAAATTATTCAATTCTTTTAAATACTATTTCCAAATTAGAGAATACTGAGCGGTCATTATATGAAGCGCTAAATATAGTATAATATATATATATAATATCAAAGCCTCGTTTGGAAATCTAACAGATAGTATAGGAAGATTAACAACGGACAAGTTGCGTGCGGTTGTAAATAAGAATCTCGATTTTCAAACAATAGTGTGTATAGACAAGAGTTTAACTGAAAACGAATATAATGCGAAGGTCCTTTTTAAATTCGCGAACATCTCATCATTAGATCCAGAACGCTCCTTTTCCAAATACACCAAAATATTTTCACCTCGCCGTAGGAGTATGACTTTTTGCATCACTCTACGTCAACATCCACTATAAAGTTCACTCTTCAAAGTTGTTTTTTAAATGCATACGGAACTTTTTAAAATAAAATAAAAGTCTTATTATTTTGGTAAAATTCATTAATATTATTCAAAGCAGTCGCCTTCTGCTTCAATACATCATTTTGCACGGTCAATTAACATGTCGAATGGATTTTTAAGTTCATTTCTAGAGATGTCCTTCAAGATCGCTGTCGACGCCTTTTCAATGGCTTCGACGTCGACATAACGCTGTCCTTTCATCAGCAAATGTAGTTTGGAGAATATATAGAAATCACAGAGGGGCAAATCTGGTGAATACGGTGAATGGCTGATGGTTAAAATGCCATTTGTAGTTATAAAATCAGTGATAAGAATCGAGCGAAGAGATGGTGCATTATCATGTAACAAACGCCAGCTACCATTTTCACGATATTGGGGGCGCACACTACAAAATATGCACCAAAAGACGCTTCATAATACCAAGATAATATACAGCATTGACTGTTTGACTAGTTGGTACAAACTTTTTATGCACCATGCCTTTCGAATCATAAAAACAAACCAACATTGTCTTCACTTTTGACTTCTCCAAATGGCTTTTTTTAGGTCTTTCTTCGCTTGGATGCTTCCATTCTGGGCTTTGACGCTTGATCTCTGGATCATATTGAAAAGACCACGTGATACTTGCTCTTTGTTCAAAATTCATTCACCAATGTCAAATACACACTTTTACTTTATACACAATTTTTCTGCTTCTAATGATGCAAATGGCATGATATTTTGACAAAATATTGGTGAAAGATCTGCTTACCGACGAATATTTTTTTAATAGATGGCGCCACTAAGAATTGCTTTTTTAAAAAAGTTTCGTTTTCTCTACGACACACTGTGTATATTCCACTCGTTATTGTTATAGACATGACTGGCTTTGTATGCCTTTTTAGTTTGATTTTATTTCTAATAAATTTGTCAATGTAACGTAACGTAACTCCCTGACAAAAGTATCATAGAATTTTACCAGAAAAACTATGTAAACTTAAAACTAAACATACATACCTATTTCATTTACGCTATCTAATCACTGTATATACAGATATCTTCAAACCAAATCTACTCTCATCTCTATTTATATTATAAAACTTTTAAATGTCGGTGTGTGCGTGTGTTGCATGCATTGAGATGTTTTTTGTTTTTATATTTCTTTTCTCCATTAGCATTTTGTGTCGCCACATATCGCAGTTAATTTGTTAAACCGCATCTATGCATAATGAACTTGTATCGCTTTCAAGTCTTTAAAAAGTAGAATGTGCTCCTAATACCTTATATATCGTAGATATAATTGAAATAATGTGACTGATTACGTGGCTAAAGAAATGTATCTTGAATGTAAATGAAAACTGCCATGAACTAGTGAAAGTGTCTTAATGGTTAAGAAAGAAGCAAGTTAATGTAAAATTCGCGCAACTTATTTCTCTTTTTTTTTATTATGAAGTGATACTGTAATAAATTACAGTCATCCACGGCAAAAACGGGTTTGGTTACAATGATAACATTAAAAGACTGGAAAATGTGAAATACAATTACACCTGAGCTAATGACTAACGTAATTACAGATTAAGTAACTACTTATAATATTTCATTTTGTGTCTAAATGTATAGTGTTGCCACAACTATATGTTATGGATGCAATATTCAACATTTTTAAAATAAAACGAACAGGACTACGCTCTCTAATCATACTCTTTTTAATCTTTCATACAATGTTAATTCAATAATTAGTTTCTTTCAACAATTACTTTCAAAATTGTACATAAACTTCATTGCACATATGATTAAGTGTTCACCATTGCTAACTTTCTTATTATTGGAGCCATGAAGTAATTTGGTACATTTTTTGTTTTAGGTAATTTTGATAGAACCTGTGATTGATTAACTTAATCACTGAAGGTTGATATATAATCGCTTTCCACATTAATTTTCGTATTCCGTATACGTATTTCGACAACTAAGTCATCATCAGCAGATAATTAAACAGTGTCGCACCTGGAAAACTACGGCAAAAATACCCGTACGAAAACAAATTTCACACACGGACAGTACCGTCGAAAACCAAAACGCACACTGTATATTCGTTTCACATAATTTTTAAAAAGATTGTGTTCTAAACTAAGATAAAAGACGACAGAAAAAAGAAAGAAAGGGAAGACAAATACCTATATGCGGTTTATTGCATGTCTCTTCGGTCTCTTAAATGACAGGCAAGGGAGAGTGCAATAAACAGTATGTAGGTATTTGTCTTCCCTTTCTTTCTTTTTTCTGTCGTCTTTTATCTTAGTTTAGAACACAATCTTTTAAAAATTATGTGAAATGAATATACAGTGTGAGTTTTGGCTTTCAACTTTACAGACCTTGTGCGGAATTTGTTTTCGTACAGGTATTTTTGCCGTAGTTTTCCATTTACGACACTGTTTAATTATCTGCTGATGATGACAACTTAGTTGTGGAAAATGTATACAGAATACGAAAATTAATGTGGAAAGGGATTATACCTTATATCAACCTTCAGTGATTAAAAAAATATATATATTTTTGGTTTCGATTAAAAAGGCGAAAACTAGAAAGCAATTGAACATTTCATTACCGAGATATTTACTTTTTTAATCGAATACTCTGTATATTTTTATATATTTTTAAAGAAAATAATATTCCGAACGCTACAAATAAACAAATGAAATACATTAAACTATTTAATAATTGTTTCAACTATAATCAAATCGTCAATGAAAGGAAAACTAATAAATATCAAAACAGTGAGAAATTTAAAACGCGTTACACGCTATAAAGCGATAAGATAATTTAATGACAAATTTAAATCATGTAAAACTGTACAAAGGAAAAGAAAAAAATTATGTTCATTTATTTATTGTATTAAACGTTGAAAAGTATTGCCGTTTTTCAATTTTTGAACTCTCCTGATACTGATAACGTTTCTTATCGCTTTGAAGATAGTTTTATTTAAAGTGCATCTAATTTGATCTAAACCTCCATCACACTTCTATACCATCGCCTATAAAAACTGCTTTTTACAAAACCCCATAGATAAAATCTAAAGGGGTTATGTCATCGTATCGTACGACCAACGAATTGATGCAACTGTTTCTATCCTTCTATGATATTATTAAAGATCCTACCCTATTGACAATGAATGTGCAGGTAGTCAGCTAATAATATGTTTTCAATAAAAACTTCAAGAACTCCCGTTAATAATTCAACATAGCCCTGCTCCAATGCCATGTTACGAAATAGAATCGATAATTTGCGAGCCTACTAGACCGCACCAAACATTTAAACTAAAGCGATTTTGGGGATTACGTGGATCTACTATTAAAGGATATTTTCTGTTCCAATAATGTTCATTCCTTTTGTTGCATATATTTGAATTGGATAGATTCTTCGGACCATATAATGAAATTACAAACAAATTACAGAGGTCCAGTAACCCTTTACAGAAAGTTATTAAATATTTCTTCTTACAAGGGCAGAATTTATGCTTTTTAAAATAATTCGAACGCTCAACAACTCGATGCTCCAAAATAAACTAACATTTTTCTTTCTCTACTTTTCTTAAATGCGAATTCATTATTTCACAATTTTCTGTATAAACGAAAAAATTACTTATTTGATGCTGGACGTACTGAAAATACGTGACAATACAGTAATGCTTCAACTAAATTCTTTTGTGCAAATTAGATGTATCTCTAATATATCACAATGTTCTAAATGAGTAAATGGCATATTCAATAACTTCGTAGATGCTTAACAGTAATAAATTATTTTATATGAAGCATGTTTTTGAAAGTGCCGTTTTGATATAAAAGAACACAAGCGCAATTTTTATAAGAAAGGCTATACCTTAATATACTTTTAAACATAATTACCACCAATATTAAGTTATTTATCCGCATAGAAACCTGCTGTCTGATAATTTAAACTTTCTGCTACAATTTCGTAAACAACACTCCTTGAAAGTAGCACATGTCAGACAATGACGAAATTGTAAACTGTCGGTTTTATCAAACTTTTGCATCAACTTTCTGCACTAAATCTTCAGTAATGACCGACGATCGCCCACAATGCTCCTCTTTATATGAATATTAGTACAGCCATCTTTAAATAATAATAAATTCGTACCATTCCCTTACTCATAGGGTTTTCTCAATACAATTGACTAATCCGCCTAAATACGCACAAACAAACGTAAACACGAGCGAATGCTTCCGCAATGGCGTTTGTGAGTAACCAACGGATATAAGTATACGGCGCGCATGCGAGGAATGATGACTGCAACTCTACAATGTTCATATTTAAGAACTGTACTTACTTAAAAAACACGCCTCGTACTTATAAACAATTATGAATAATATTCTAAAATAATAATATTATCCTAATAAAGAAAAATCTATTTTTTTGACAGTTACTATAAAAACCTCTATGTGATCATTTATTCTATAATATTCAGTCAACGCTTTCTTACACATTATTTTGTTAAATATCAGAAAGTATAAATGCACTTTATTTATTTCTAGCATTGCAGTAGTAATGTATTAACAATCTTTTGTCAGAACATTGTTCTCTTTCAAAATGTCAAAATATAAAGGTATTCGATTTAAAAAAGAGTGTTTTGTGAGTATTTAGGAAATGAAACGTTTAATTGCGTTTTATCGCTATCTCAATAGAAACAAAAGCTGGCACCAAATTACTAATTTAACCGATTTGATAGCTCCAATAATAAGGAAGATGGAAACAGTTAACTTTGAACAAGTTATACGAGGGTGGTCCCATAAGTACCCGGCCTGACCGAGAGATCACACAATCTATAAAGCATATGTTTCAAGTCTGAAGACGCCACGTTGTTTAGTATTTGTTTGGCAGCCATCGATAGTGAACGTTTTCAGTGAATTTGTAAGAAATAGAGAAAATTGGTCATCGTTACGTGATACGATAGTTTTATTTGAAAGGCCTAAGTCCAACCGATATAAAAGCTGAACTGGATTCTATTCTGAGTGAGTCTGTTCCTTCGTTAAATATTGGGTAGCAGAGTTTAAACAAGTCCATAAGAGCTGCCAAGACGAGCATTGCAGTGGTCGACCAAATGAGGTGACGACTCCAGAAATGGTGAAGAAAATCCACAAAGCGGTACTGGATGATCGTCGACCGAAAGTGCGCGAGCTAGCAGACATAGTAGGCATTTCAAAAATTGCGGTACATCGCATATTATCTGAAAATTTAGACATGAGAAAGCTGTGTGCAAGATGGGTGCCGCGTTTGCTCACACTCGAGCAAAAAGAATGTCGTGAAGATGTTTCGATTGAGTGTTTAGCGAAGTTTCACAGCAAAAAAGCAGAATTTTTACGCTGTTTCATAACCATGGATGTGGTGGACCCATGGGTCCACCACTTCACCCCCGAGACAAAAGAATAATCAAAACGATAGACTCAAAAGGGATAACCGGCTCCAAAGAAGGCGAAGACTGTTTCATCTGCAGGCAAGGTCATGGCATCGGTTTGTGGAATGCGCGTGGAATAATTTTCATTGACTATCTTGAAAAAGGAAAAACTATCAACGGCGAGTATTATGCGAACTTATTGCAACGTTTGAGCGAAGAAATCAAACAAAAACGTTTGAATTGCTACCTCATGCACCCTATTCGCCAGATTTAGCCCCCTCGGATTATTTTCTTTTCCCAAACTTGAAAAAATGGCTCAGTAGTCAAAGATTTTCCAACGATGAAAAAGTGATGTCGGCAGTTAATGGCTATTTTGAGAAGCAAGACAGTTCTCATTATAAAAAGGGTATCGAACTTATTCTCCTCCTGAGAGGAGATTATGTTGAAAAATAAATATATTTCTTTCCAAAATTTTTGTGTTTTCTTTTTTGGGTCGGGTATTTCTTGGACCACCCTCGTATATAAAATTTTTCGAAAAATTTCTGTATGTATGATATAAGTACAGGATTCCATTCAAGGTTTTTATCTCTACGGGTTTTTTAACCGTATATCTTACTTTGTAAATTACTTAATTAGTTTGTAATGTTAATTCAAAAATAAGAATTAATTGAATGACAAAGCAATCTTTTATTCTAAATTTTGTGTTCTTTAAGAATAAGACCTTAATCAGTAGTCAACATTCTACTTTTTCCACATTTTAAAATATCCTAAAGGCAATTTAACTTTCTATTCAAATAACAAGCGTTCTTACGATCGGTAGGAAACCAAACTTTGGCAGTTATGTTTTGAAGGATAATCAAATTGAAAAACAAATAAGATTTCTTTATTGATTCTAACCTGTTTCGTCAAGCTCGCTAATAACTCATCCCTCTTCATATCTTTAGATTTTAAATCCAGGAATTTAAATTTTTTTTAATGTAGTATTAATAATTCTTTTTTCCAATTTAACCTTGATTCATTCGCGATGGGTGCCAGTTCTGCGCTATAACCTTATTCTAAAAGTATTTTAGGCATTTTTTGACTTATATCTTTCCTAATTTCGATATTCAATATTTATTCATGTCAAAAGGTTACTTCTTACTGTCGCCTCAATATTAAATGAACGCTCCTCGTACTTGAACCTGTGTTTTCTAAATATTTTAAGATCATTAACATCAAGATTAGAAAATCAAATAAGGAAAATTAATAGTTAGAAAATTATTACAGTTAAGAACATGCCAAAGGAATTTTCAGTGACAGGATATATCTACTATTAAAGCCTTTAAAGTATGCTGTAATAATTACTTGTATGTGCTTTACTAAAGCATTTTAACAAAACTTATCATTAAACCATCGATTTCAATATGTACTTTTTTAAATTCTGAAATGTAGTATTTTAGAATTGTGGAACTAGACATTTTAAACATGCATTTTACAAAGGAATTTATTGTATTATAATCTAGTTTGTAACAAAGCAATAATTTCTGGAATTATTCTAAGTATTTTTAAGATAGCATAATTAAAAACATGAAAATGTTGGCAATGAAAATTCATCTTACACTTTTATGCAAATTTTTTTAATTCATTTCTTTCATTAACCACTGTTTCGAAAAGAACATTTCAAACTTAAATCATTTAAGTTTTTTATAAAGAAATTTTCAATCAAACATAATTAGCTTTGAACAAATAGTTAGAAAAATATACGTGAAAGAAAATCAAGGCGTGAAAAAAAATTGTCGAAATTCTTATGGTTTTCAGTATTTTTAAGGAACAACATTTATGATAATTTAGTTACAGTAGTCCTTCAAAGGTTATAGCATCGAAAAGTGAGGTTGCTTTAGCCAGAGAACAACTCTTGAAGAAAACTCTCGACCTATCATGCGTAACACGAAACAACATGTTAAATAACCAGTCTGTGGTGGAGGAATATATTGGCAATACCGATTAAAATTTTTAACTTTTAGTTTCAATAATTATCGCGACGCGTGAATGTGCTTGTAGAATAAAAATTAAGAAAATTTCAATAATTGAGTCAGTAAAGTAAATAAAGCATTTTCTCAAACTAAATATCTTTTGGCTAAAATGTACAATATTATTATTTGAGATAAATATCCCTTAAAAATGATACCATACTTGATTATCTATTTGAAAGATTTACTACAGGAAACATTCCTATTTTTGAAAATTTTGTATTGCTTCAACTTTCTTCGGCTCTTTAGAGCCAGCGTTGATTGATCACTTTCGTTTTTAGAACTTTGTGATGGAAATAAAAATTTTGCATAAAATATCGCAAACGCAATATATATATATATATATATATATATATATATATATATATATATCGGTTCTACAGATCAAGTGGTCCTTGGCTCGACATCTTGCACTCTTCTTTTCTATTTTTGTCTGTCTGGCGCCTCCCTTTTTCCAGTCCCTGACTTTCTCTTTCCTCTTTTCTCTCGCAACAATATTCGTTTAACCAATTTTTGTCGAACATTTGCGCTATCTGCTCCAGCCATCTAGCTCTTTGTATTTTTACCACTCGAACGATCTCTGATCTTTAGTATAATTCCTCCATTCCTCCATTTCTTTATTTGTTCTTCTTCTGAATTCGTTCTGGACTTTAGTTCCTCCAAAAATCCTTTTAATACTTTACGTTCCCAGATCTCCAGTTTACTTTCCTCCTTCTTTGCCACTATCCACGTCTCGCACGCATAGGTGACTGTAGGCCTTAGTATTATTTGGTACAATCTTACTTTTGTTACACTTGCTCTGTTTTTTTAGAATCTTTGAAAATATTTCTGCGGCCTTAGTTCCTTTCCTAGCTGTTTCTAAACATGTGAGTGTTAGTGCTAAATATTCAATTTGTTCCACTTCCTCCCTCGGGTAATAGGAAATATCTACACAATTAATGACTAGTTTAGCAAACCGTCTTTTGGTACTATCTTTCATTACCATGTCTTTAGCTTGGCTTTTATTAATTATTAAGCAAAACGCCAACGACTTGAATGTCCTTACTACTTCCTCTTGGGATCTCGCTATTAATATGTCACCGGCATAGGTTAGGCATTGGGGTCTTGTGACATATACCAACCCCTTTTATTGATGCCGCTTCTCCTCAGAACCACTTCCTGTACTAGATTGAAGAGAACTGCGGATAGTGGATTGCCTTATCTTAGTCCTTTCCTTACAGTAAACTCCTCAAACATTAATTATGACCTGCCAATAATTTAAGAACAATAAATACAAACTCAAATTCTGTTCATAAGTATTTTATTAGATCTACTTTACGACAAACGTTTTGTAGATGGTTGAGTTTTCTGCCTAAATCCTCCCGGATATTTTCATACTTGCTCACTGCGTTATTTCTCCAGTCAGTTTTTAATTATCACCTCTACCACTTTGTATGCCACATCCTGCATAACAATTCCCCGATAATTACTGCACACCTGCTATTTTTTTGTGAGAAGACCTTTATTCCATTTCTCTATCATCTTTTCCTCTTCCTAAATATTGTTTATTAACTCCTATATTCTTGTTATCAGTATATCACCACTGTGTTTTGAGATCTCTGCTGCTATGTAGTTTTCTCAGCGCTTTTATAATATTTTAACTGGTTTACATAATCTCCTACTTCCTCTTTTATGAGTTAACTTATAATTTTGTTATTATCTACACTCCCATCTTCCATTTCATGTTCACTCGAGTTCCTTTCTTCTCCAGTTTCATTGTTGTTTCTGCGAAATACTAAGCAAATCTCTTCAGCTTTTCTTCCGTATTCCCTAGCAAGGATCTGTGTTCCGGATAGAAATTTTTTTTTTGTAAATTCTGGTTCTAAATGTGCTTCTTTTTTTTTCGCTATACACAGTTTTGGCTTCTCTTCGTATGTTATCATATTTTTTCTTGTTGCCTTTACTCCTTCCTTCCGTTATTGGCTATATTTCTGCATAAATAGCAGGTTAATATTAAACGATTGTCGAAACTGACTAAAAGTGTACAACTTCTCAATGACAATGCACCAATTCGAGAGCCAGGGTTGAGCAAGTTTTTATTAAAAATCGCAACTTTATTTAGAGAGCATCAACGTATCTCACATATTCCTAATATGAGTTTATGTGACTTTCGCTTTCGTCTCAATATTAAAAATCTCTTCGAAGACACTGTTTTAACACAGATAATGAAATTAAAATAACGAGATAATTATTAAGCGATGTAATAAGTGAAATCAGAATAAGCTATAAGATTGCGTTTCATTTCTGTGCTATTTATATCGAATATTTGTGGCACTATCCACGCTACAAAAGAAATTATAAATAACAGTTTTAAATTTATTAAGCAAAAGTTTTAAAATATGCGTTGGAATGTATGTGACCATTTCACATGCTCTGAACATTTACATAAAATACAAAATAAACATAAACATGACAAGTTAGAAGAATATTTCTTATAATTAAATGTTAAGACACATCGCGTGAATAGGTGTGATTATTTTTCGGGAGTTGCTTCTGGTTAATTTAATATACCAATACTACAGCTTTGTTATCAATAGCTTCCTAGATTTTACAACGTCTTTCTTTCTAGCGAATCTTTAAGAAATAAAACATATAAACTACTTTAAAATCAGAAATATTTTACTTATTATTTAATTCGCCATAGACCCTTTCTGCAATTTTGGCATTTTATATCACAAAAAGACTATTAATTTTTAATTTGTATTTTTCTTATTTGAAGTACACATGCATACAAGCCCCTGGTATGTGTACTTCTTATATGATATTTATACATGCACTTTTTTAATACATTAATAAACGCAAAAGATATTTTGTTGTATTAAAGATTTTTTCCAAATTTTAAATATTATTTCTTATAGAAAATTTAAAAGAAAATCTAAAGTGAAATGGAGATAATATTCACTTCAATAATCATCCGTCATTTTCCAGGCATTGTGATAAAAATACATTACTTGATCAAGCTAGAAAATACATTGCCGAACATATTAGTTTCATTTAAATAAGCGTAAGAATGGCCAAATTTCAATCACTGCTGCACTGGTTTCCTAAAAGTGTTTTTGTATATTTTTGTATATATTTTGAAGGACATGGTATATAGACTAACGATCATAAATATGGAATCATTTGCATATTAATACATCACTCCTTCTCCTTAACTACTTCGCTGACCGTAATTGAAGTAACTATTAATGGTATGTTTACAGAGAGTTTATAATCATTCTTTAAAATGTTTTAGCATTTACATTATTTCGTTCATTAAATAAAATTGTATGTTTAAACTAGTTTATACTATAACAATACAAATATTCCAAAAACAAAGTATTTATGAATACACCAAGCAATTCACTCAAGCACTCAAGGAACGTCAATCTACGTTTAAAAACTCGTTATTAGAAATGTTGACATGAATAGAATTAAGCTCAAAAACGTCTGATTACATTAACCCATTAACACCCAATTTTTTTTTTTGAAAATTTTTTCTGAAAGGGATATATAAATACTCAAAGAAGTCTATAATAATGTAATTATGTTCAAATTATGTTTCGTTTTGAAAATATTTTATATTTTTCAAAAAGTCCCAAATGGGGATCATGGGCGGTTGCGTGTAAAGAAGAACTAATAAGAAAAATACTTTTATTTTATGAATTATCTACATCCCCAAATGGGGATTATGGTCGCTAATGGGTTAATCACTTAAGGTTGTTATACAACCCCTTTCAACATTAATTTACGTATTTCGACAAATAAGTTGTCATCATCAGCACATAATTAAATATTATAGCATCGCACCTGGAAAACTACGGCAAAATACTCGTATTAAATTTAAAATCAGCAAAATTTCTAAAAAATTCATTATTTTTCTTTTCAATCTACACGTAAAAATAGGTAAACGTAAAGGTCTTCGTCTTCCTATACAAGGTATGTTAATTAAATAACGAGACAACGCTCCTTCCATCGCGCAGCTGCATCCGGCGAGGCAGTAATTAGAATGCAATTGACCTTGATACTTCCCTAACATAAACCCGTAGTTTCGTCTCTGGGTCTGCTTTAGTTTACTTTCGTACTTCAATTGCACGGGATACTGTTACTTAGTAATGCCGTGACTATGGTTGACATAAAAATCGAACGGCGAATTTATCTGAAATTCCTTGTTAAATTAAAAAATCGCCCAAAAAATGTTTACAAATGTTAGAGGAGGTGTTTGGAGATAATGTTATGTCAAGTGCGCGAGAAAAAGGCACGAATGAGCAAGTCGAAATCGAAGGTTGTACTGATCGTTTATATATATATATATATATATATATATATATATATATATATCAAGGGTGTTATCATGACTAACTGGGTGTCTGAAAGGCAAATTTTTAATCAGTAATACTACCAAGAAGCTGAGGAACGAGTAACGAAAAAAAGACCGGATTAGTGGAGGAACGAATCGTGGATTCTACACCAGAACAACGCACCAGCTCACAAATTTAGAGAACAAGCGCATTGTTGTACTTGATCATCCTCCGTATTCGCCAGACCTCGTACCATATGACCCCTACTTGTTCCCAAAAGTGAAAAGTGCATTAAAGGGAACACATGTTCAGTCTGTTGAACATGTAAAAGTTAAAATGGCAGTGTTTCTGAAGGGTCTGACAACTAATGAACTACAGTATTATTTTTAATAAATAAAGTAGGGGAGAAGAGTATGTTAAAGGGGATAAAAGTTATATAAATTTATTTGCAATGAATAACATTTCTCACACCAGTCTCGATATTTAGTTGCGACCCCTCGTATGTTGACTACTCGTATTAATATACGCCTCCACTTATACTTATAGACATCTTTTAAGAGCCGTATCTTTCAAGAACTTAGAGATACCAAAATATGATATATATATATATATATATGTATATAATACGAGGATAGCCGTTTATATTTCGGGAATAGAAAACAAAAAAAATTTTTATTATCAAAAATGGTTTTATTGCTTTTCAGCATATTCTCCTTGAAAATAAATGCACTTTAGCATTCGTTTAAACCAATCCGAAAGACATTGCTGCTACTGTGAATGCGATATCTCCAAAATATGAGTTTTAAATGCCTCAACTGCCTCTTCCAGCGTAGAAAACCATTGACCACGAAGCTTATTCTTTGCGTGTAGAACAAAAAGAAATTTGTTTTGATGTGCGCCGAGCGCGAAGAACTTTCGTTGGTTTTGGCTCATCTTGGAATACCCACATACTCGACTACTGTTTACTATCGGGCTCATGCGTATAGATCCAAGATTCATCACCTGTGGCGACTTTATAAATGTTCTTTAAAGCACCGCCATTGTATTTTTTGTGCATTTCTTGGCACCAATCGACGCCAGTCCTTTTTTCATCTGTTGTCAAATTATGTGGTACCCAACGTGAACATAGCTTCTTAACGAGTAAATGTTCATGCAAAATCTTACGCACGCTGGTGTTACTAATACCTAGAGATGCCTCGATCTCACGGTATGTCTCATGACGGTCTTTCAATTCAGACACTGCATTAATGTTTTTCGGCACCACAACATTTGTGGTACGACCTTCACGAAATGTATAGTCCAAAGAACGCCGTCCAAGTTTGAATTCACTATACCGACGGTATACTGTAGTTTTCAATGATGCTTCATCACCATATAAAGAATTCAGCTCGTCGATGTATTCTTGTTAAGATAATCCACCCCGAAAGTTATGAAAAATAATTGCACTAAAATGTTCACGAGTTAATTCCATTATTTCGCTGTCATAAAATTTCAAGTTACTGTCAACTGCCAGTTCCCGACATATAAACGGCTACCCTCATATATATATATACACACATATACAATATATAATTATATTTTAATGATTCTTTAAGTATTCTGTGTGATAACTGTTGTAAGTTATGTTTACATAAGCATGTGTAATATACACATGTATATAACTTACAACAGTTATCACACGGAATACTTAAAGAATTATTAAATATAATTATATATATATATATATATATATATATATATATATATATATACATATACATATGACATAACGTGCAAAGAAACGACAAATTGCCCTTAATCGAACTGCAAACTAAGTCAATAAGATTATATAATTTTCATTTATATTTTTTTCGTGAACAAAAGATACTATAGGACACTCCTGCAAGCATACTTCATCTGACATGTCTTTTTATACCTGTATGCTTCTGCAACAAGATAAATATACTTAAGACCGGCTTATTTGAAAATCATTATTAAAATTAACATGCGATCTGTAACCAACTATTGGTATCCATTAATACATTTACCACTGCATACATAAATACATATTTACTTAATCAATATTTGTAATCTTTATGTATTTGAGATGTAAATAATTACAGTTCATATAAAAGTAAATAGCTCGGCCTGTATTATATAATCTAATTTAGTTATTGAAGTAATCTATCATTTGAATATAAACTCTGGTGAAATTTTTGATAACTATCATTTACCTAATTACTATATGTTATGTTAATCTAGTTTGGTTAACTTATGCAGTGATTGTGGTTAGAATATTAATTTCATTAGCGCAATTCTTTTATTCGTAATGAATAAAATATTATATTATTTACTTTTTAAAGATATGCTTGTATTTCTAAATAAAAGCCTTGTAAATATTTAATACATTTATTAAAATAAAATTATTTTACATTAACTGAAAAGACATTGTAAGAAAAATATTTCATAACTGGCAATATAAGCAGATAATGTGATACACAAATTAAGAACGCACTGTATATTACGGAAATTTCGGAAAGCATAAATTTTATATACGAAGATAGTCGTTTATATTTCGGGAGCTGGCAACACTGTTATTGTTGCCTCCGATCTGATGATTGCATTGTGAAGTTTGTCAATTCTGACAATATATTTACCTTGACAGTTTTATTATCCGGTTGCTATTCTATGGTTGGCAGTAACTTGAAAATTATATATCATCGACGACCTGAATTCTTTATATGGTAATCATGGTGAACATAAGAAACTATGCATATGTGAAATTAATTAAACTAAATATAAACTATGAAGAAATAATTAAAGTTCTTAGCCCTATACGAAAATATTTTTTGTGGTGTTCAGCACGGTACTTGCATAGATATTAAAACCAGCGCACTGCCGGGCTCCGTAAGTCGTAATTCCAATATATTTGTGTTAATATTCTTACGTGTAATTGTTCCTGATATACCACTACTACCCCTACTTAATACATGTATAAAAATTAACCCCGTGAAATGGGTCCATCATTTGCATTTCAGCATTTGAAGTGACTCCATATCGGTAAAACGCGATCGTGTTATCTTTGTGGCTTATTAGTAACTCTAATTGCCCTCTGCATTTCTCGGAATTATTTGTGTTTTGCTGATTGTTGTGTAATAGAATACCAGGAAAGAGGTACATATGTACTCTATTCTTATTTACCTCTTTAATGATAATATTCCATAATATTTAAGTAATGTGACTGCTACGAATATGAATAATAAAATTTGAATTTTTTCATGTATTTCTTCTTCTATTCCTATTCTTTTATCAATTGTCTCCACTTCTCCGTCTTGCGCTAACTTCCTTGCTTGCTTGCTCAGTCCACATTCTTCTTTTCTTCTTAAGTATTTATTCATCTACATCTTCCCACATCTGCTGTGATCTTCCTCTTCCCCATCGGTTTAACACCCATACCATCTTCACTTGCACTCCGTTCTCCATGTGTTCTCACCATGCTAGCTGTCGCGGTTCAATTAATTCTTCAATTGACTTTATTTTTAGTTCCGCCCTTATTTCCGTGTTTCTAACTTTGTATCTCCTAGTGACGCTTAATACTCTTCACAGATACTTCATATTTGCAGCAGTATAATATTGGGTCTGGGAAAAAGTTCGTGGCGTTTTTCCCGATAGATGGCATTCGTTGCCGATAACTAAAGAACAACAAGTCACAGCGACACCACCGACGGCTCGTTTTTTAGATGACCTTCCGAACGTTAGTTTGAGCGTAGAAACATTGTAATCGGTGCAGTGGTTGGAAAGTTATTCGCACTTGAAAATGGAGAAGAATAATGAGAAATTTCGCTATATTCTGCAATATTATTATGATAAGGGGAAGAACGCTGCGCAGGCTTGTGATAAAATTTGTGCTGTGTACGGTGAAGGTACTTTATCGAAATCTGTTGCGCGGAAATGGTTCGCTCGCTTTCGTTCTGGAAATTTCAATGTGAAAGATGAGTCACGCTCCGGTCGTCCAATCACTGAAAAATCTGATGAAATTCTTGAAAAAGTCCAACAAGATAAGCATATCAGCAGTGTCGATATTGGCATGGAGCTAGGCATTGACCACAAAACTGTTTTGAACCATTTACACAAAGCTGGTTACAAAAAAAGCTTGACGTATGGGTTCCTCATGAGTTGAGCGTGAAAAACATGATGGACCGAATTAACATCTGCGATGCGCTGCTGGAACGGAATGAAATCGAGCCGTTTCTGAAACGTTTAATAACCGGAGATGAAAAATGGATTACGTACGATAATCGGAAGCGTAAAAGATCGTGGATAAAGGATGGTGAGCCGTCACAAGCGTTCGCTAAGCCAACATTGACGCCAAAAAAAGTGATTCTGTGTGTATGGTGGGACTGGAGGGGAATCGTCCACTACGAGCTACTTCCAACTGGTCAGACGATTGATTCTCAACTCTACTGTGCACAACTAGAGAGATTACGCCAGGCGATTGAAAGAAAACGGCCCGAATTGATTAATAGGAAAGGTGTTGTCTTCCATCATGACAACGCCCGACCACACACTTCTTTGATGACCCGTCAAAAATTGAGAGAGTTTGGTTGGGAAGTTTTGATGCACCCACCTTACAGTCCGGATATAGCACCCTCTGACTATCATCTGTTTCGATCTCTGCAGAACTATCTCAATGGAATTAAGTTGGTTTCAAAAGAAGCCTGTGAAAACTACTTGATTCAGTTTTTCGACCAGAAACCACAGAAGTTTTCCACCGATGGGATCATGGATCTACCAAAAAAATGGCGAAACATTGTCGATAATAATGGAGCATATTCGGTTTAAATGAATTCGTCCACGCGCCATGCGGGGACCAGTTGAATTTTACTGAAAAAACGCCACGAACTTTTTCCCAGACCCAATATATACGTACACTGCGCGTTTTCGCGTTCGACGATACAGATCGTGCAACTATCTGCTGATGATAACAACTTAGCTGTCGAAATACGTCGTGTGCAGAATACAAAAATTAATGTGAAAAGAGGTTATATATCAATTTTTTGTTATGTCGAGAATTTTTGACACGCACTTCGTATATTGACATTAAGAAGTGTAAATTACATTAATATTTGCAAGAAGAGAAAGCTATTATATGAGACATTTTGTTATTTAAAAAATCTTAACTAAATTAATAAAAACAAGATTACATAATATTTTCTTCGTATTATCATTATATTAAGTACGAATTTTAGCATGCTAAATTAATCCAAGGAAACGTATACATAAGCAAAATGCAAACAAGATTCTGTATAAAAATTATTAATCACTGGTCCGTCTAGGTTGAACGACGCGACTCCTTGAACTTTAAAATCTACAAAAGCGGACCCGTGCACAAAAACGACATGCAGCGAATATCTCTTGCTAAACTGACATACCTCTACGGTCGATATGTGCGCTTAATTTGGTCGAGACGAATGTGTTTATTTATTATTGAAAAAAAAAGAAAAAGGCGAAGGCGACAAAAAAACCAGTTCATTAATACAAATTATCTCATGTAACGGTATAGAAATTATTTCGGAAAGTGTTTTCATATCAAGGCCTATTGCCTGTCGTTATTTCAAGTTAATTTTTTTTATGTCTCGTGCTTTTTTTTGTAAGTTACATATTTGTAATATGTATAATATGTATAACATGTTAATATGAATTTCAGTAAACATTCTTTCTGATATTTTTATTAATATAGTAGTACACAGGTGTGTTAAAATTCGAAGATAATCTATTGGTGTCAGTAGTCTCTGGATATATGATTTCCTCTATCGCAACACGAAGAATCTCAGATAGTACTGGTGCTATAGTTGAGCCCTGCCCCTTCAAGAAGGAGTCTTGCCTATTTGCTTAGTTCAAAGACTTTATATTTTTAAGTGTCGAGCAGTTGACCATTATGCCAATTTTTAAAGACCTTTGTCAAGATCCTCAAGATAGTTGCTAGAAGTAGTTCTTCATTCAAACGCAACTTCTTTCCATTAAGTTTTCCAATTAATTTGGTGAATATGCTAAAACTATTTGGAGCTACATCTGACAAGTAAGATAGATAGAGCACAACAAAGAAATCTCAATTGATCCACTTTTTCGCTTAACTTCACTGGTGCAAGAAGAAACATTGTTGCGATGACGAAGGAATTTTTATTCGCCCTTCCAGGTAGTTTTTTGGGTACTACTTTGTTTAATTTTCTAATAGAGCGGTATAATACGGTTACGGTTTGACGCATTTCAAGATAATCTATGAAAATTATCACCTTCAAAGAACCATACCCGTTGCCTTACTTGTTGATGGAAATGTCTTAGCTTTATTTATGAGAGAGTTACCATAATGTGTTCACTATTGAAACTGCTGTTTGGATTCAAAAACATAGTGGCGAAGCCATCTCTCATCAATCATAACAAATGTTAGCAAAAAAGAACTTAAGTCTCGTTAAAGAGCTTCAAATTGTCGCTGGAGGCTCATATTCTCTCACTTTTTTTAGTGTAATTGAAATTCGAGGCACCTAACTTACCAATAGTTTAGATATGGCCAAATCCGCGAGTAAAATATGACCCATGCGTTAAGTTGGTATGCTCACAATGGCGTTGATGTCTATTTTTCAGTCATTCGAAATAATACCATTAATTTGACTGATCATTTTTACAGTCCTTTCAGTTTTTGATAATCCTCATCGCACATCATCATCGATGCTCGTATCGCCGCGCTTAAATTATGCAATCCAGCGACAATCTGTAGATTTTGAAGAAAGATTATCATGTACATTTTGTTGTTTGTAGCAGCCAATATTTGATATGACCTCTGTCCTTTAAAAAAATAAATATTAAATTGAGAGTTCATTCATTTTAGATTTTTCGATTTGTTTTCTTTGTTCGCACTACCGCAACTTTCAAATCAAATACCAGAAATTAAACTTTACTTGTCGCCATAAAAATGGCAGAATTAAAATATAATGCTAATAAAATTTTCCAGACTTAGTCACTTCTTACTTCCCATTAAATCATTTTCGTACTATATGTAAACCTTTGAGAATAATTTACCGCTAACAATTATTAGAAATAATAATTGCCTATAGTATAATTTTGACTTGTTTTTGATGCCATAGTTGTCATATTTCGTCTGCTAGAAAGGTATATTTTGTACATTTCTCTATATATTTTGCTCAAGGTTATGGGTATAAAAACTTCAATTAGATATATACTTTTTGAAGTATTTTTAAGAGTAAGTGCAATGTCTGATACATTATGTGTTATTATGATCTGTAAGAATGTTTCCATTCCAGTCTAATTTAACCTCCGAATTTTCTAAAACTGTTTGTCGTTCATATTTTTCCACGAGACAATTGTGTGTACTAATGTGTATTTTTTATAAAATTTCTATGTACTACTTTACAAACAATGTCATATCGCGTTATGTATTCTGTTTGTGCTAAATTTGTGATATGTTCAATTATTACTGATGTTTTGTGACATTGTCTGCATGTCTTCAATGTCATTTCTTTTCATAACATACGTATTTACTATAGTTTCTGATTTACACAAATCTTATACTGCAATCGTGAAACATTTAGATTCTGCGTAAATATTTCTGATTTTCATCTATTTGTTGATTTCCTATTTGTATTTGGCGAGAATGTGTTTCATGTATTACTTTGACTTTTCAGATGTCTATTTTGTTATTATTGGTTATTATATGTTATTTTAGATATAAATTTACCATTATTATGGCGTAGATTTCATTTACTTCTTTAGCCTAACGCCGGAAAACTTTTTACTCAACCTCATGTACATATATTTGAATTTGAACTCATACTGTACGCGGCCGTTATTGAGTTGCTACTATACATCACAAAACGGTTAATCAATACAAATTTTGTGATGCACTATATCTAACGAGTATTATTATTATTATTATTATTATCATTATTATTAATACCTTTGTATTATTTAAATGCAAATGAAATCATGCTCCTCTCTATTAAGTATTTAGAAATCTTCTGACGATTGAGCAAGTATTTAAAAAAATATTTTTTTGTAATATAATATTTGTATATCTATCTATGTGTATATACATATATTGATGGAAATCAAGTTCTTTAAGACTGTCATGGAATTGTTTAGGAATTACTTCAATGCTGTCACTGTTTCTGATCAATTTATGGGTTCAAATGAGTGAATCAGAAGTAGGATTGCATGTGCATTAACTGCTTTAATTTTATATTTAATGTTTAACTGAACATTAAACACCTTTTGTAGGCATTTTTAAAATTTTTCTTTAATATGCGTTTTAATTAATGTATGATTAATAAAAAGACTTTGTGTTATAGCAAGGTGTTTGTGTTTCTTTTTGTTGATATTATTCTATTTCACCTGTTTATATACTATATCCATCATATATTGTATTTTTCCTCTAATTATAGAACATGTTCTACATTTGTCCAATACCAACTTCATTGTCATGTCAGAGCTGAAGATTTTTATTGGGCCTAGTAATGAGTAAAGTTTTGGTCCGTGCCTGTATATATTTTAATTCATTCATGTATAGAAGGTGACTTATGAGTTTCTTGTTTCTTTTATTATTATTATTATTATTATTATTATTATTATTATTATACACGTGGCATAAGAGAAAAACTCAACAACTTTTCAAGAAGTGATGTAATAATCAAATATCCTGACGTTGAAAAGTGTTCAACCTTAACACTTTTATTAATTATTAATTAGATAAATAGATTAACGGAATGGAATTCCAATAAAAATCAAATTTAATCGACGGCACTAATTGCCCTAAACTTAAACAAAATGAAATACAAATTTCTTAAATACTAAACCGTTTTTGCAAGTATTTTATTCTGCTGATAAACTAAGTATTGATCAATGGCTATCATATTTTATACTTCAATATAAACAAACAAATTAATTTAATAATTATATATATATATACATATACAATTTATCCTTTTATTAGAAAAAGAACGAAATGCAAAATTAATGGCTTTGTATTGGGTCGATGCCCTTAAATAACCACTCAGTGGGCTACCAATTTATGCATTTATTCCTTACACGGCGTGTTTTCAAGTTTTTTCCTCGTATCCTAGGGGTCTAATCGATTTCATTTACCATGAATTCACTCCCATACTAAATTAAACTAGTATATTTAGTTCTTTTATCAGTTTTCGTTTTTTTTATTCTTTTCTTTTTTTTATTCTATTTTTATACTTTTTGACGATTTCCAAATTTCTTTATAATTTTTGAAAGTTTACTTTCAAAGGTATATTTGGAACGAATTAATCGTTCCAAACAATTAAATAAAAAAAATTTGTGCTTCATACGCGTATATGTTCAATTGTTTCTAATATTTTGTGACATTTTCTTCATATGTCTCCAATATCATTTTGTTTTATGATACATTTACCATAGCTTCTGACTTTTACAACATGATTTACTGCGATGCTTTTTGGAATTCTCTTGAACTTATATTCGACTGTTTCAACTAGGTAGAAGAAAGCAAACAATATCTTATTGTGCTATATTTCTCGTTTAAATGTGGTGGAACAAGGACAACCAACATTAACTCACAAAAACGTCTTTTTTCACCAAAATAATACACCGTCCTACAAGTCGACCTTTTTCATCTGAGCTTGCTGGTCATTTAACGGCGACAATTCCAAAAACGCTGAAGTTTTTTGGCTTTTTTTGCATTCTTCCTTTATTGCCTGGTTTATCCAATTCAGTCCCATTCATTATACTAATCCTTCTTTCCCTTCTTTGCAAGTCTTTTACTGTGATAGTCCCCAAAACGCAGCAGCCCTGTTAGCTTATAATGCATTCTCCCAATGTTGCTTACTTCATCAAATCCAGTACTTCTATTCCCTATACTAATCCGTGTAGACACAGGGCAGATCGGCTGCTGTTTGTTGAGTCTACTGTAATTAAACTTATTTTAGATATCCGTTTTATATGCTTATTTTGTTTAAGCATTATCTCATAAGCGAATGGCCTGAGAAGTATTCTATTATTATTTGTATAGTTTGTTTTACCAATAAAGACTTACCTTGTCACGTCCATTCTTAGTTCTATCTCCCAGTACGATCTATGATCAGATAGTGCTCTTAGGCACTCCCATTACAGATTCGGTTCCAATATATAATGAAGCCGATCCTCCTCTAGCAAGCTTGTCAGCCTTTCTGTTTCCTGTGACTTCTCACCTGCTACAAGTCAACTGTCCATGAATTAGAATTAAAAGTGATTATTAATTCACCCTTCCCGTTATTTCTCTTCTTTATATTATGTTTATTTTCACACAATTCTTTTTTGTACTCAATTACTATTCAATCTTTCATTACCACACCTTTTAGTCTACGTTTGTATTTTATTTTAAGAATCTGTATTTTAATATTTTTATTTATGACAGTTATGGCCCAAGTCCGGGTATAAGTACCGATCTGTAGATAATGCTAAAGCTCGTTTTCCTTGAAATTCTTTTCTTATAAATAAATTTGTTTTTCATCGCGCGGAATATATCCAGCATTTCCTTTATTATTATTTTCAAGTACCTGAATTTATTTTTTATACTGTCTCATTATCAACTTATATATTCACTGCCTTTTGTTTTTTCTCTCATGAACATAACTTTATTCAAAAACAAATAACATATTTAGCGATAAAATATCTGTTTTCATTACTAATTTTCGAATACACTGCATAACTCTACATATCTTATAATCGTTGTAATTGCCAATAATGCTTCAATACTATTCAACGAAGCAAGAACATTTAAAAAGATAGAGCTCTTCGTAAAAAATATGAGAATCTAATAATACTTTAAAATAAATAAAGTTATTTACTTAGATTTAGCCAGTATAGGCCAAATTCGATAGCGCATTAGTAATTAATGAGTCTAACAAAAAAGTATAGCAATTTAGCGATCCTTCAAAATATAACTGTAAGAATTTGCATTCATTCCGACTCTAGAGATGCTTGTTATTTGAATATCCGTGGACTGTTTTAAACTTGTATTTAAACATGGAAAAAGTGAAGTAGTGATTAAGTTCTTAAAGAATAAAACCAATAACAATAAAATCAAAGCTGAACTGGAGTCTATTTACGTGGAATGTCTTTTAATTTTTGCATAATGAGACATTGAGGGCGCCACTAATCAAATACCAGCACTAAAAATTAACCTCCATCTTTAGTTAACCCAAATCCAAAGTTTCAGTGTGATACGTATAGTGTTGTAGCTACAACGAACTGTCAAAGTCGACAAGTTAGTTGAAAAATGGAATTAAACCGAAAACATTTTCGAAGATAATTCATCTGTTCTCGAAAAAAAGATGATCACAACGTTTGTTTCGAAAGCAGGTCATGTAGCAACAATTCCTCTACAAGATCAAAGAACTGTTACTACCGATTGGTATACAACCATTTGTTTGACACAAGTCATCGCTGAGCTTCCAAGAAAAAATCAAGAACCGGAACCTTTGACCATGCGTCCGATCAAAGGTTCCGGTCATCAGAAGGAGTAGTCAATGCCTTCAAAAACGCAATATTGACTGTACCAACAAACGAGGGCATGCAAAAGTGCATTAATCTTCGCGGAGAATACTTCGAAAAACAAAGTCTTTAAAAGCTATCTACTATTTCATTCCAATTTTATATACAAAACTTAAAAGACAACCCATGTACAAGAACCAATTTTCATTGATTGCAACTATAAAACAATAAACGTGTGAGTTAAAAGCTAGCCGATCCACTATATTTTATGAATAATTTGATGAATTATTAATATTACACGCAGTACCAGAAGCTCTACAGGTTATCATATGGATAAGTTGTTTCGATTTTAAACAGGGACCGTACAGTCGGTCAGAAAAGTTTTGGCTACTGTCTTTCTAAACTTCTTAACTTGTCGATGATCTTCAAAAAGATAAGAAGATAACAGGCGAATAGTATGCATCGACATGCATTCGCTTGTTATCGTCTAATATATGTATATACCAGAATTTATTAAAAGGTACATAATATGGTACTAGATGACTTTCGGATAAAATTACGTTATTAAAGTAGCAGGAACTCTAAAAAAATAAATTAGTGGTTTTGAGTTTGGAAACAAAAACCTTACTCTCGATAAGAATTACTACTATCTTTTCGGGCTTAAGTGGAATTCTTCTTATCTTATCGATTACCTTCAAAAGAAGTAAGACGCTCTCAGGTGAATACTATGTATCCCTTCTATATGCACTGCACGATGCAGTATAACGTAAAAGACACCACTTAAAAGAAGAAACGACTCCTTTTTCTTTAGGATAATGCACGTATTCACACTTCGATTGTTTCAATGGCAAAAATTCATGAACTACATTTCGAACTGCTTTTGCATCTAGTTTGTTCACCAAATTTGGTTCCCCTGGGCAACCTTTGACATGTTGTGGGCCAAACTTTAATATGCAAATACGTTCGCAGGCCGCGTTAGTAGTGCAATTTAAACTAGTGTTAATTTTTAGCGATAGATATCAGACATGGAATAATACGACAATGTCTCGCGGGCCGGATCAAATCTTACAACGGGTCGGATTCGGCCACAAATGTCATTGACTCGATAGCAAAAATTTTAATTAAATAAGGATGTAATTACTAAAACTGACATATTTCGTACAGTTCGAGAAAGCTTGCTTTTTTTAAATATTGGTGAAGCAAATACAACGAGTTACAAGTTAATTTTTTGACAAAAAGTTTGTATGTTCTTGTCTATGCTCACTAATTACTAGTAGCATAAGAAATATTTAGAAATAATCGATTGAGTGAACTTATAACAATCAACCTCGAACTTTCGTCCAATTATTTTCACTGGTCATTCTCAAATTCCTAATAATAGACCTCCATTAAAAGTCTGGTATGCCGTCTATAATATACATACGAGGGTAGTTTGACAAGTAGTGAGAATGGAAAAGAAAACCGAATTTTTTAAATACAAAATAATGCCCTCACGCCATCTCTAAAATGCGATTCCGGAAGGCTTGCAAAATACTCATTTACGAAGATGATAAGCTCGTCGTTAGACGAAAATTTCTTTCCACCTAGTGCCGTTTTCAATTTTGGAAAAAGGTGGAAGTCGGAAGGAGCTAGATCCGGCGAATAAGGCGCATGCGGTACTAATTGGAAATGCAACTCGTAGATTTTGGACATCGCAACTGTGCTGGTATGCGAGGGAGCGTTGTGTTGGTTAAACAGAATCCTTTTCTTTGCCATTCCTGACCGTTTAGCACGAATCTCAACATTTAATTTTTGTAGAAGTTCTGCATAATATTATCCGTTTATTGTAGCACCTTTCTGAAGGTAATCAATGAGCAAAATGCCCTTTGAATCCCAAAAAATTGATGCCATCACCTTGTTTGCCGATAAAATGGTTTCCGCTTTCTTTGGAGGTGCAGAACCACGTTCTAACCATAGTTTCGACTGTTGTTTAATTTCGGGTGTACTGTAGTGTATCCAAGTTTCATCGCAAGTAACAAATCGCCTACAAAAATCAACTGGATGCCGCTTATAAAGGTCCAAACACTCATTAGAAATGCGCAAACGAGTGAACTTATGATCAGTCGTAAGCAATCGCGGCACCCATCTTGCCGAAAGCTTGGAAAGGCCCAATTCTTTCGTTAAAATGTGGTGTACGCGTTCCGTTGAAATGTTTACCATGTCTGCAATTCTTTTTTAAAATTAACTTTTGACATCGATATGCTAAATATGCTACTAACTTACTTGTTACATACATCGGGTGTATTGACCTGTTGTGTGATTCTTTGCGATAAGTATAATAGATAATTCAAATTTATTATTCAGCCTTTTAACAGTTAAGTCTAAAGCACGCAGCAACTCATACATAATTAAAAAAACGGATTCTTCTTTCATTTATCAAATTTTAAATATAAAGTAATGCATATAGAAGGTAAAGGACATAAACTAGATTTATTAGAATATTTGGAAATTAATAAACTTAATAAACGAACCAACTGAGGCAAAAAATTCACTGTTATTAATTTTATTTGGATAATAGAAGGTTAAATAGTTCAGAAGAACGTGATTTTCTTGACTTCCCTTATTCTAATTTTAGTTTATTACATATTGTATAAAATACAATTCACTTAGGGTTTCTACACTTTGCATTGGAATGTAGTTTACCTTAAACATCTGAAGAAGCTACTGTATAGTGAAATACTTGTCATGCACACTAATTAAAATAAAAATAAAATTAGTGAAAAATCGTAACACTCTATGCATTTATTAATTTAATCACATTAAGCAAAGTATAAAGAAAGTTTGAATAAAGGTACGCGAAATTTGCTTGAGACTACAGACAAAGAACTAGAAGAAACGTTTAGTCTGTATAACCAAGAATTTAACTGACTATTAATTTTAACAAACGATTAGATTTGTTATCGGCGCTAGTTCAATTTCTTTTACCTGTCAAAGCCGGACTTAATGACTGAAACATCTTCACATTTCCTCTACTTGTAAACTGGCCCAGTGACATTTCCAAATAGTACAGAGGCCGTCCTACTATGATTAGGATAATTATGTATGGAATTAAGAAAGCGCCTCCACCATTTTCGTACGCCGTGAAAGGAAACCTCCATATATTACCGAGACCTACTGACATAGCTATGCAGGACATAAGGAACTCTATACTGTTGCCCCATTGTACTCTATCCTCTTCTTCCGCTTCTTTAGGTTGTTTCTGAAAATATATGGAAGGCATATTACTTTAATTATACAATTGAATCTAGATTTTCTGCAAATGTTTTTATTGTATGACATGAGACGTTAAATAGTACGTTAAGCGCTAAAATTGTTTATGCATATTTAATTAGTTAAATAAGAATCACAATGAAAATTTAAATAGTGGATGTTTCCGTTGTTTAAGTTCAATGAAAATAGTTTTAATCGAAAAAAAATGTCATTCACTAGGAAAGTTCTATCAAAGGATCCCAGAAAAAGATTATGTGAAATAGTAGACATACATAGTTGCAAACATGATTCTAAATCTGGTGGAGAAATGCATAAACGAATTTACTTTGTAACCCTTAATTTAACCTACTAAAGTATTAAAATCAAATTGTACTCCTATATAATTAAATTGTGGCATCACAATTATTCGTTTTTCGTTACTCGAGTCAACAAAGACTACGTGATTTATATGCAGTCGACAAAGCAAAGTGCCTTATTGACCGTAATCTTTCATTCCTTAAAATGTTTCGTCTAGCAAGGGCAGTTTATTTGAACGGTCGCTATTCACATTGGCAATAGATGTTCTAGGCATTGATATATGTATAAAGCGACATAGTACTCTCTATACGTTCATTTCACAGATAGTTACCACTCTTTCCGAGGAAGGAAATATAGCATTCCTTTCTAATTATCCGAATCTCAACACCGACTAGGTGATTTATATACAGTCAACAAAACGGTATCTACCTGACGGGTTCTCAATGAACAAAACGCGTCGTAGTCAGTGCTTTATTGATTGTATCCTTTCATTAATTACGAAACAACATGTATTTCATCTGCAACAAAATAAGGACCCAGTATTATGTTTGTAGATACTTTCGAACCGATCCCATACATCCAATAAGGCAAGTTGTCTGACAATGGGTAAATTCAGTCTAATAAGTCAAAAAGCCAGACATTTGAAAGGAACATTGGACTCTCACTTCGAATCGTCGATCTTGCGTAATAATATTATGGATTTTTATAATCATTTCCTTAGAAGTCACGATTTTGGGTGCTGCAGAGCGCGCTTCATCAACACAGCTTGTTCTACCAAGGTTAAATTCATTTACCCATCTACTTATTGTGGCGGATGATAGAGTAGATTCACCTAATGTTTCCCGTAACTCATCTATTATTTCCGTAGCTTTCATACCCTTAATTACGAAGTATTTAATCGCCGCACGATACTCTGCTTTTTCCATTTTAACAAAACGACGTGTTGCTTCTTTTTCAATCAGCTGTCAAAAATAAACTAATCAACCGATTTATCTAAATATCAGAATGTAAACATATAAATAGGTAACCTAAATTACAGTGTATTTGTTTTACCAATTAGAGCACCACCACCTATGTGTCATTCTCACTACTTGTCAAACTATCCTCGTACTTTCCAAATATTCAAAAACACTATAAAATATTAGGACTATACACAATATTTGCATCGTCCATTGGAACAATGTTACGCACACATTTCGCACCATCGCGCATGTAAGATCATTAATTTACTCTGGGAGTGACCTGCTAACCGGATATTTATTACAATAAAAACACATTTCGTAACACATTTTTCATATTCATAATTCCTAACGGTGTTACGCCAATTATTCATTCAACGCTGCCGACCATTTTGCTTCTTTCAGTTTGAAATCATTCTTTATGCGAGGCACTTAATGTAATGAGTTTACATGTGCCGCTAAAATTATCTTAAACCACTGTACATTCAGCGAACGCTTTTCTTTGGATGTTTCCACTAATTGCGAGTTTAAAAGGAAAGAAAGACTTTTTTATTTTATTTATACTTTATTTAATGCACACACATAAAAGAACGATGTAAGCAGTTGAAAAACTTTTAACATTGAAAATTGCCGCGTGACACAACACAACACGTTCAAGTAGCTCAATTTTTTGATGTTACAAATTTTAATAAGATATAAAATTTCGAATTATTCCATTTAAATTATTTCATAGTTCCCATTAAATGTATTTTTCGTTTCAGTCATTATCCTTTCACAATATCTTTACTATAATATTATGCAAGATACTTGCTTATTCTAAAAGATTTTAAAACCTTTATATGTTTCTTTTAATAATAGGTGTAAGTGTTTAATGTAAATACAACAACCAAAATATTGCCAAACCTACAAACTATGTTGCATTCACTATAGAGCATAGATATCTCTCCTCTCTAAATTGCCATTTTTTCTTCAGCCGCTGTCTTTCCTCATGCAACTTTTTTTTTAAAATTCCATTCACTAGATGATAAGGATATGTAGAAATGCAATCATTTCTACATATTCTTATCATCTAGTTCATTGAGCTTTAATACATTATTCACCAGGGCATTTCTTTGATTTTTCTTCATTTCTAGTTTCCACCTTTATCTTCAAATCCTCCATATATACTCTTTGACATTACAAAATGGTCCATTTCTGCAAAATAGTAGATATTTCTATTATGCCACGTTACTTTTAAGTTACGTCTTTCTGTATTCTTTCTCTGCCCTAATCATATATATGCTATTCCATAATCATATACTTTCACTTATCTGCAATCTAAATTCCCCTACTTTTCCATTCAAACTACTACTCTACTTTTTCATGTGCATGAAGCTAATTATTTCTCAAAGACTGTCAAATAGTTTCTTTGCTTCATACATATATCTTGATTATTTAACCTTATCGATGGAATAACGCAGCTGCAAGGTGGTAGTCTTTAAATTATTTATCTAGTGAAATCGATGGTTCAAACCATCGGATGCGATTTTTATATCGCTTCCCGTCACAGAAGTGGTCGATACTTATCCCGGTACCTTTCGACGTTGAGGAAGAATAATCAGCACTGTTTCCCCTCTTACGATTAGGAGGGATTTGAAACAAAGCAATGGAACACTTTACACACTAAAATAAACTTTCTTTATCATGGTAGAGAAAGTGCATAGTGGTAGTGACGACTCAGATACAGTTTGGAATCCACCACAAGAAATGTTCGATTATAGTCAATAAAAATATTGAGTAACGGTAAGACCCCTTCATAACTTGTACATTGTATATGCTTCATAATAAAGATTTGCTCTTTCTAAAGCCACCATTGTATTCTCCAGCGATATCCCTATCAACCATGTAATTTGTTTCTTATGATCTCTGCACGAATTTTATACGTTATATCCAATAACGAAATGCCTTGCCGTTACAACATAACGTAATATTACCTTTTCCTTAAATGAAGCGGATGCTCATTACGATCTGCTAGTTATATTCTCTTTTTGCAATACTAATAGAAATTTACAAATTGCCATACGGTCTAGATATTGAATAATTCCATCTTTTGGTCTTATATCGCGCCGACCATTTCTTTGCTTATTGCAGGGCTAGAGTAGTGTAACAAGTTGAATTTCAATATTGTTTAAATGGTCAGAAATCGTCCCGGTGGTAAAAGAAATTTGCAGTTTTTTAAAAAACAACATACAGCACTTACTCAAAGTGTGATAGGGTGACTCTCTGTCATGGAAGTAGATTTCCTCTAGTAGTAATTTAATGGCATTAAATGCGATTCATTATGTCAAAAATGTTCTTAAACCAATATCTACTCGTATACCATACTTTCGACAAATGGTAATTCTAGTTTTTCAGCAGAATAATGCGCCACCATATACCGCGGAATTTCTGGATAATGATCGCTTATCATCTACCGTCTAGTTTTAATTAAAACGTTTACCGCTTAATAATACTCTATCTTGCTAAGCTTCACTAATATTCCAAATTCCATACGTGAATTTTTTTTCGACGGAATGCTTTTTGCGTTTGTGTTTGAACTATTTCCACCGTTGGAAAGATTTATATAATTCGACGTTTCGGTGATTCTTCTACTGCAAAAAACATAATTCTCAGTGTTGTTCTGATACGTAAATCATCCGGCTAATAGCTCAGTGATAGGTCACTCGTTTATCACGCCTGAGGTCTCGAGTTCGAGTTCGATGGCCTACTGTCCGGGACTGTTTTCCATAATTTTCTTTTCCCGTTTAAGCGAATGCTGACAGACAAATATCTTAAAGCGCAGGTGTATCCATTTCTTAAATTTTAATTTTGTACTGCACCAATAATCAGCAGTAGCAGTACAACAAGTTTCAGAATATACTTTCAGCGCGGAAGAGAATTTTAATTCCACATACTTCTCCTTGAAAATTGTGATACATCTAGCGAACAATACATTAAACTTCTCGCCATATATTTGCATACCTATTCCACTCACTTTTCGTATGACTTCTATTTAAGATTCTTAGCGAATGTCATATAATCGGAATGATTAGAGAATAGGTAATGATCTGCATTTACGTAACAAACTTGAAAGTAAACACATCTTATTAAAGTTGCTTCTTTAATGTTCAAATTTACTTAAGTACCGTCAATTGAGAATAACGTCCGCGATAATTACGTATTGAAATCGATGAAAATTACTTTCCTAATCTATCGTCGAAATCTAAAAAGTCATTAACTGAAACCTTGTAAGTTCAAATCAGTCGATCTCTCAATAAGAGAGATAAAACAATTTTTGCAAAAATACCTACCTAATTGCTGTATTTTTATGTCCGTATATGTGTGTGTATGTATTTGGGAAACTGAAGGAGGGCCACCGTTCTCTGCAACACCACAGACTGGAGTGGGGCCTCCCCAAAAATGAGAGCGACCTAGATTTTTAACATTATCCATTCACCAACAGTTAACGGGAGAACGCAAAAATAACTAAAACTCGTTTTGGCTGCATTAATAGCGCGTTCAATTCATTTGATTCTCGATTGCCAATTCTCTATTTTAGTTTTAGCCAATTTAAGGTGTACCTCGACAATAAAATCAATTTATTTTAAGGAGGTTTAAGTGTTTTAGTTGAATATTGTGCTTAGAATTAATCAGTGCATTCCGTTCCTGCATGGATACTTTTACTTGTATAACATTTAAAACGGTGAGTTCTTTCATTGCGTTACATTTTTATGAAAATTAACAAATTTTGTGAGTACAAATATATTACATGAAATACAAAAAATACCTGTTCATTTCTGAGAGTTTTTACTAATTAAATGTGTATTTTGTGTATTGAAATATACAATAAGAAATTACATGTTCGAGTCCTATGATTAATATCTTGTTTCTCTCAGTAATTTCTAAAGAAACATACAATCGAATTCTTCAAATACGTAAAGAACTAAGAAAGTTTCTTTGTACATGACACTAAAGTGAATTAATTTTAAGAAACGTTTCTTATGTTTCTGTACGTGTTTGATCATGTCTTTCAATGACTTGAACAAAAATTTATTTTTCTTTCTTCGTCATTGAGCTATAGTACAATAAAGTTGTTAAAATATTATCGTTATATAAACGTGACAGTTGATCTATTATAGTCTACGATTTAATGAGTGGTGAAATACGCCTTGAAGGTTTCAATGAACTGACGCTTATCCTTAAAGACTATGCGATGATAATTTGAGACTTTAAAAATTAACAATTTTTAGTTGGATGATGGATCTCTGTTTAAAGGACTAATAAAGGAAACCACTTCGAAAAATATAGCAATAAAAAGCTGCCACGTAAAGGTATAAACAGATTCAAAGGACATTGATCATTATTGCATCAGCTGTATACGCAATTCTTTATGATCAACTGAAAGTATCAAAACCTTGTACTATATGGAGGCTCGACAAATTAAGGGATCAGCAAAACAGCGAAGTAAATGACTTTATAAAATAATAACGTAGACCTTCGTTCTAATTTAAATTCTATATTCACCGTTGGTGAAACGCGGCTTCATAATATGATGTGTCGTCGAATCTTGGAATAAAGTTTGAATATTTACAGAGGACCAACTACCAACAGTGACAAAGTACGCGTTATTTTAAAAACTATTTATCGGAAGTCGTAAAACTTTTGCCCAAACACTACTTAAAACTTAACTTTTAAAATCTCTCAGAGAATTACGACTTCAGTTTTTCCGTCGAAATAGCGCCTGTGCACAATTATTAGATTATTTTACGACTAGCCCGGATTTACATCCTACGATGTTGGGCTTTTCCATACGAAAACAATCAGCGAAATAAACTTTAACTAAAGATAGTGAGTGTTCTTATCTTATGTTCATGTTGGTACACATATTAATTTTGTTTTATTTCTCCAACAATAAAAAGGTATAACATATAACTCACCTTTAATTGAAATTACAGATTTATTAAGAACATTCCGTTCAGTTACTTTTAATAGAATTCGCTAACATTATACAGGTGCCGGTCACATAAAAAAAATTTTAATTAAAGTTTCGTCCAGGAATCTAATTCGTCAAAAAGTTTTGGTTCAATATCACTTTTAGAATAAGGTACACAAAATTTATTCTGTGTCTAATGAGTATAATTGGAATATCTTGAATTATCTTAAACTCAAACTTATTTCTATTTTTGCAATTACATACTGAAGCCTACTAAGTTGAATATAAGGAAGATAGCTCGATAGAAAAACTACCACCCATCCAAACAATAGCACCTACTATGTGTTTTTAAGCAATAAAGAAACCTTGCTTATATCATTTGACAAAGTCCCAAAAATATCTTATAGACGATAGGTTGATACTAATTCTTCTGTGAACTATATATTTCTAATCTGGTACGTAGACTTCCGCGGTCGTGGTCCATACTATCTTCTTCTGGGCTTCCGGGCCAACGTTTCGTACCCACTCGTATGAGTCTATCTGTCGCACGGTAACTCAGTTTCAGTTCGACATACAGTAGCAGTAGTTGAGCCCTGAAGATATCCCATACGAGTGGGTACGAAACGTCGGCAGTTATACCAGTGACGCGCATATTTCCATTTTTGCTAATACACACTGAAGCCTGCTAAGTTGAATATATTAAATGCTTTAAAGATAGCTCAATAAAAAAAACCACCTCTCCCAACAATAGCACTTACTATGTGTTTTGAAGCAACAAAAAAACCTTGCTTATATCATCTGACAAAGTCCCAAAAATATCTTATACACGATAGGTTGATATTAATTTTCTGTGAACTAAATGCATTGGTTTTCATTTTTAACCGATTGGTTTAACTGTTCATGTATTGATAGGCCTACAAATTTAACATCTTCAATATTGACAATTAATCGGTTCACCTCTATGTTTATCTTAATACGTAACCGTGCGTAGCAGTTAATAGCAATATTGCCAACCTAGTATCGTAAACAAATCTATGTTCAGAGTTGGAAACTCATAAATTGTTGTTGCTGTAGTTATGCAACCAAAAATAAAAATATGTAAAAGTCTCGAAATTTTTGTTTTGCTAGTTTAAAAAGCAAAAGACAATTCTTATATTATAGATCTTAATATGCAGTACAGCATTGGATTGATTTAGCCTTTACTTGATGAACGTTCATGACTAAATTAGTACATACACAGAGTTGTTATAATTTACACTAATTTTATTTTTAATTAACGTACATGATAATTGCTTCACCACACAGTAGCTTCCTTAGATGTTTAAAGTTAACGAAATTCTAATGCAAAGTGTAGAAACTCTAAAGAAATTATACATTTTTTATTTTTTACAATACGTATAATAATAAAACTAGAATGACAATAGTTTAAAAATGTTGGGGAAAACACACTATTGAACTTTTTATTCTCTAAACAGATTTAATAACGAAGAATCGTTTATATCAGTTTGAGCATTTATTAAATTATTCGGTTTTTAAAGTTTATTGATTCGTAAACATTCTAATAAATCGAGTTTATTTTCTTTGTTTTATGTATGCATTATTTTATATTCGAAATTTGATCTATTGGTTAAATGACTAATAAAAGAATCCGTTTTTTATTTATGTATGAATTGCTATGTTCTAATATACGTTTGGCGAAAGTTCTTCCTGTTCGACCAGTATAAATATCTGAGTATGCACCACATATTAACTTATAGACTTCTGACTTGCTAGTATTATGGGTTTGGCCTTTGTTATTTTTATGTGTCTTACAAGCGAATTATTATTTCTAAATGCCACTTGTACATTTCGTTTGTTAAGGATTTTTTTTCCAATTTAATTCTCGAAAGTCTAATGCCAGTATTTACAGAATACGTTTTAATACTTGGTGGCACAATGTAAGTTGGACCAACAATCATTTAACACTTGTAAAATAACAAATAATTTTTTTTATTTACACACGGTGTGCGTTTTGACTGCAAATCTGTAGTTTTCCAAGTGCGACACTGTTTAACTACGCCATTAATAAAATATAGGAAACTTATTAATTAGTAATTAGAGTGGGCGTTTTGGTTTTCGACGGTACAGATCGTGTACGGAACTTGTTTTCGTGTGGATGTTGTGTCGTAGTTTTCCAGGTGCGACACTGTTTAATTATCTGCTGATGATAACAACTTAGTTGTCGAAATACCTGTACAGAAGACGAAAATTAATGTGGAAAGAGGTTATATACCAACCTTAAGTATTTAAGTTAATCAACCACGGGCTCCATCAAAATTACCAACTAATCAATTAATAGTTAGTAACAGTAGGCCAAATTTTGAATATAAAGTAATGCATATAGACAACAAAATATCTAACATTTTTTAGAATGTTTAGAAATTAATAAATTAAATAATTTAATAAATGAACAATTGATATAAATGATTCTCCGTTATTAAATCTGTTCGGAGAATAGAAAACTGAATAACCCAACAGAATGTGTTTTTCCCAACATTTCTAACTTATTAACATTTTAGTTTTATTACGTATTGTAAAAAATAAAAAATATATCACTCTATCTGCTTCTGGACTTCCGGGCTGGAACCGCGTCATTTGTATATCTGCCGACGTTTCGTATCCATTTGTATGGGACATCTTCAGGGCTCGACTACTGCACTGAAACTGTATCACTCCTTTAGAGTTTTTACATTGTACATTGGAATTTATTTTACTTTAAATGTCTCAAAAAGCTACTGTGCGTGAAACAATTGCAATGTACATTATTTAAAAATAAAATTGGTGAAAATTGTAACAATTGTGTTTATTTATTAACTTAGCTTTTAGTGAAATTGATTTAATAATTGTATTTTACATAATTAAACCCTTGTTTTCCGCTTCTTTATTTCTTTGTTGCTTCAACTAAGAAATAAAGAACAAAAAGATACCTACAGAGAAATAAGAAACCAAAAAGGTGCCTACATATTCTCCACCTTCCCCAAAAATTGTTTTAAAAAAACACTCACTTCACGTAACCAATAAAACAAAGAAATTAATGAGACAATTTATTTTATATTTTCAGTGAAACAAAAATTTGTAATTAAATTGCCGAACAAAAGTAAAAAACCAAATAAATTACTCAAAACATAACGTCCGCGAGTACGTATATTATGTTATACATATTATAAAAATTACAATGAGAACAATTTAAGGTGGAGAATATAGCATGTACGAAAGAAGAGATAACGAGAGCAACAAGATAATACTTTTAGTCAGTCATCAATTATCAGATAGAATCACAGCTAATTCTCCTTAACATTCTACCGCAGGCAATTAATACATATTACTTCAATGGACGTTGTCCTTGCTGTCATCTTAATTTGTCCTTTAGTATTGCAGCAATTAATATTCAGCAATACAACAATACTTAAGACACTTGCAGCCCAGAAGAAAACAAAATAAAACTTTTAATATATAATTTTTCGTTATTATGGTTTCGTAGAGCTTAAAGTTTTATTAAAAGAATAATAAAGTACACGTTTTTTTATGATTGAATACTGACATTCTAACATTAACAACGTAATTTATAATTTCTTCAGATTCTATAACAATTAGGTATCAACTATTTAGTCCATTAAAAATATAATTTTAATGAAATAGTAAAACAGAATATTAAAAATGATTTATGAAAAAAATTGAATTAGTGCAGAAAGTTTTACTTCTTTTATTACTCGAGGAACCAGTTACGACTTCTAATGATGAATACGTCTACCATACCATCAACTACGCCTATATCTTTTCGATATTTTTTACGTATGTATGTAGTTTTACTAATTTTTAACTGACATATTTACATAAAATATCCCAATAAATTCTTCGATTCCTTACACTTTAACTGTTCGTTTTTAATATATTGTCTAACTTGTAAGCGTACCATCTCAATTGGATTTACTTTGTTGTAACATAGCTAGCGAACATATAGATCGTTATTAAGAGATTACTGAGAATAATAGACACGAAACTACTTTTGAATCTCATACTGTATCTTTAGGTTGAGACTATAGATATTCTTTGCATGAATTTAAACGCTTCTCAATTCTTCTTCAATACTTCGTGTATCTGTATAACTTTGACATATTATTTTAATCACTTAAAGTTGATGTATAACCCCTTTCCACATTAATTTCCGTAAGCCGTATAGGTATTTCGACAACTAAATTGTCATCATCGGCAGATAATTAAACAGTGTCGCACCTAGAAAAGTACGGCAAAAACTCGCACGAAACAAATTCCGTACACGATCTGAAGCGTCGAAAGCCAAAACGCACACTGTGTGCGTTTTTACTTAAGTGATTAAGTTAATCAACCACAGGCTCCATCAAAATTATCTTGACATTTTATGAACGTTACGTAAAGGCAGGGGTAAAGGCAGTGTTATAAATTCCATACTTTTGTCGACTTCAATTCTGAAATTTGATTCCAAAATTCTTTTTATTTTATGTTTCCTCACTAGAGCTAACGTATAATAATAATTTCACAAACTCTAAAAGCTTAACGCCAATTACAGGTTGATTTGGCAGACAATGAGATATTATTATGCCTGCGGTCACTGTGCAACTTAAGATTTTTGTCTGCCACCGCTTAAACGTATTATTACCGTAATTTTTTCTAAAAACGACAACAATTGCGCTAAAACTAATTTGAAATTCTCTACTGAAGGTACAGTATAATATAATATACGACAATACATATGTCAATTCTCTAATTATCTTCATTAATTCAGTAACAAATATATATACAAAAAAATTAACCATTGAGAATAACAGAATTATTTCAGATTTCATAACTTCTCTATTTTAGCTTTAACATTAATTTTAATAATTTTTCCTCGATTCCTAAACAATTAGACAAATAAAAAAAATAAAACATTGCCTAATAATCTTGTTTCATTCTGTAACAAATACGAGGAAAGCTAGAAAAGTTTTCTACCAAGCAATAAAACAAAAGGCCAACAATTTTCTTTATAATTTTATTTTTCAACGTAATTACCTTTAACTTCAACATATGTAGTTATCCCACTTGCCGACGACTTTATTCTATCAAAAAAAAAATTATTTCTGTTGGTCTTCAAAATAGGCATCGATCTCCTTTTTCAATAGATTATCATCTGCAAAATTCCATCTCCCGAGGTGCTTCTTCAAATTTCTAAATAAAAAAAATCAGACAGAATCAAGTCTGAACTACATGGTGAGTGATTAAACCTAAAGAAGTTATACTCGTGGAGATTGTGTTGAACTTTGGAGGATTTCTTTACGGCGTAAACCCAATTGACATGCATTCACTAAGAATAACTTGGTTGCTTTGTCCGAAAAGGCGGTCGGTCATCTTTCTTGAATTCAAAACTCTACCGCAACTATATTGACCAATATTTCACATTAAAATATACGGAGTTTCGTCCTCATATACTGCAAACTTTCATGAATAGTTTTAGAAGTATGTTCCTAGATCAAAAGTATTATGACACTACAACATTCTAATTTCACAAAACTTATTTCCTGCTGTGAAACACTTTATAAAACACAAAATAATGTACGAATTGTAGTTAAATTTGTCACATAAATAGAAAAAATGTTATTATTGAACGTTAGTTAACAACGCCTAATTAGTAGTTTTCTTCAGTCTCCTATAAAGCATAGGAATTAAGAATACCAAATCAATTTAGATGTCAAATCAAAAGCAGGCATAATTTATCCACCGTTTATTTTTCTAAAGTAATTAATATATGACCAAACATTTATAACAGTTGATTTCGATACAAGAAACGTACATTAATAGACTAGCAAAACAAATTATCAATTTTCCTAACTATTGAGAAACAAAAGAAATAGTTAAATGTACTATTATTGATAACAGAATCTTGCTCAATAGTCTTAATGAAAAAAACACACTTATCATTGAAGATGGATTCAATCTGCTGTGTTTTGTACTAGATTCAAAGTCATCATATTGACTAAACTTCGTAATTTTGAAGATACCTTTAATGGTAATATGACTGTCTGATTAATAAAATATTCATAACAAAATAATTATGCATTTATCTGCCAAACATTAAAAACTTATTTTCAATTTTCGATATATTTTTCACATCTATCTTTCTTTGTTGAACGACTCTATAAACGTTAATATATGTGAATTTTGTAAAACTATTGGTTCGGAACAGGTTTTTAACATATATTAATATTGCATTTTATTATCATAACTTAAAAAACTGATACTGCAAGGTTAATTCTTTGTTTGGTGATATTTTAAACATTTATATTTTAAATCTTATTAACATAATTGAAAGTTTCAAGAATTTAAATGACAAATAAATTAAAAAGTATTATCACCTTTTGTTAGCAACAAACTATATTGTAAGAACAATGGTAACATTTATAAGCAAATTTGTTTGACTACCTTGATACTTTCTTCAATTTCTTAATTTATAAAATATTGAATACTAGAACTATTTCCCCTTCACGATATCTATTCTTTAATTTTCGTATCAATTTTAAAATTTTGTAGTTAGCCTTCTGTAGTAAATTCGCTTTCAAATTATGTACACTTCTTAACTTTATCTCTTTTTATTTCATCTGATATAAATTTTTGATACCTCATTGTCACCTTTTAGTGGTTACTTTTCTGTATATTCCACTACATAAGTATGGATTCTATACGAGGGTAGGCTGAAGCATCCGTAGTATGACGGATAAATGGCGCAGTTTTAGACTGTTTTTGCGATGCCCCGCCAATTTGTCTCCCTAACGACGTCAACTGTCCAATTTTATACTACAACGTTTATTAGTCTTATTGTGATGACTGTTTAATTAAAAGCGTCTTCTTGCTGATAAAATACCGTCGTTTGAAAATGCTAGAGATAGTAGAAACCATACACACCTCTAAAGAACGCAACATACATCTTGAATTAGGAATTATCTGTTGATCAAAACTTTGTGTAAATACAAATTTGTCATGAGTGTTTCAAGTATTTTCTAACAAACAGGGTAGAATGTGTGCACCGATCTGTCACCAGATAGAGACTTTGATTCATAGTTATACGCCCAAAACAAAACAATCTATACAATGGCGACACAGTGGTTCTCTTTCCTCAAAGAAGAGGCGACGATTGTTCGATTTGTAAAAAAAGTAATTGCCAGCTATCTTCCAAAAGGCGAAACTATCACATATTATGTGAATCTTTTGGATAAATTAAAGCGAAAAAATAAATGAAAAGCGTCCTGATTTAGCCAAGAAAAAATCATTTTCCACCAAAATAGTGCAAGGCCTCGTACCACTGTTGTTGCTATGGCAAAAATTAAAAAATTAAGCATCGATTTGTTGCCACACACACCTTATTCTCCGGAGTTAACACCATCAAACTGCCATTTTTTACATCTTGTAAGTCCAAAATTTTCAATAGACAAAGATAAACGCACAGTGTGCGTTTTGGCTTTCAACGGTACAGATCGTGTGCGGAATTTGTTTTCGTACGGGAATTTTTGCCGTAGTTTTTCCAGGTATGACACTGTTTAATTATCTGATGATGATGACAACTTTTTTGTCGAAATACGTATACAGAATACGAAAATTAATGTGGAAAGGAGTTATATATCAACCTTCAGTGATAAATACATTATGTTTATGCTTATTTTAACTAACTTGAGAGTTATACTTTTATCGAGGCACATAGACTTTAGATCATCGCTGGTCCAAATGTATCGAAATGGCAAAAGATTATGTTGAGAAATAAACCCAATTCCAAACTGCCTTTCTTCTTTTGTTTATTTCATTATAAGAACTTGTCAACCCATCCTTGTATTATTCTCTAAATCTTTATTAATATCCTTCGCTTAGTTATGAAGTTTTTATTTAAGCTGTAATATACTTTTAACACTTATTCCATTATTTTAACAATTTTCACTTTTTACATTACTTAGTAACAATAAATCCTGGGAAAGCAACAACTGTCGAATGAAGTACTGATTGTGACGCACAGATAGTCTAATAAAGTGTACGCACCTTGTAGGTGTTCATATCGAAGCGTAACAACAAAGTAGTGAGAGAAGAATACTTCCATCTCTTGGACAGAAATAAAACTACTCTATGTCCTTTTTTCGGATAGTTTCTTTTCTACCCGAGAGATGGAAGTATAGTTCTCTCACTTCGTCCACAACTATTTAATAGATATTTAATAATCACACTGTTTTTATGAATTCTTAATAATTCTTAACATAGCATTGAAATTCTCTTTAATTTTTATGTAATTGTTTTATATATTCACGATATTTGTAATAGGTTGTAGCTATGTATTTTTTAACTTGAATATACACGTGATTGTAAGGCGCAGCATATTTTGCTACGTACATTTCCCAAAAATATAATGCTGTGGAATCTTTTGATTTTATGTGCTGTTTGTTCATAACTGACACTATTTTTGTTTTGTCTCTGAACACAGTCTATCAAAGTAATCACCAATTGTGTTCTTTCCCCTTACTGCACCATTCATCGTAGGTATCAACCTAAGTTTTATGGTGCTCCAACATTTCAAATCGGTTTAATAAATTGTATATAAACTGATTGCATGTTTATATATGGGAGTAGTTCAAATGTTAGTGCATTAATAATGACTCGAGTATTCAATTTTTATCCGCGCGATAGGATAGGATCTTCTATAGAAAGTACGTAAATACGTATGTACGAACAAATATATGTTTAACTGAAAAGAGTGATCGGCATTGAATGGGCCACCGTATGTAATCGGTATGTATTTATTACGAATACGGTGTGCTGAGAATTTCTTTTTGAGCAAAAGAGGAAACTAAAATTTAAGTTTCCGAAAGTTGTGTTTTAGGCTCTTCAATCCCTTCTAATTTATCCACTAGTTCCTCTGTATCCATCTTCTTGCTCTCCTTTCTTTCTTTTGATCTTCTCAATTTTCTTGATCCCGTTATAATTTGTCCTTCCATTTTAATATTTCAGTTCTTGTTCGTTACACTTTATTAGACATTTATCTATTATTATGGATCCATTTTTATTTCAATGAGGTAAATACAAATATAACTAAACTATGAGAGATCGTTTATAAAAAGTTAAAATAATAATAAAGCAATTGAAATAATGTTATTAAAACATATACATTATAAGTATAATACATGTTACTTCCTAATAAGCATCTAATTAAAGGTGTTGCAAATAGAATGCTTGGAATTCTAGGAAAGTTCATTACAATTTTGCACGTTGTGGTATAGCTAATGTTGTAATTTAAGCGCTGAGTATTTGTGAGAAGCTTGTAATGCCAACTTAAATTCGAAATTCAACTTTATTCATTCAGAGACTCGTGTCTGCTTCGAAACTAGCATAATGTTTGTAATGCAAATAAGTAAAGTTTGTAAATGTAAATATTCAGATGGGATTAAGTATTCGGATTTATCGCGCTAATTAACTAGAATAATTAAAGATTTTATAAAAGGTGCAAATGTAATTATGAAATACTTGAATTGATTCGAAAATACTTAAATGGAAAACTTTCTTCTATTAATTTGCCAAACTACTTATTCTTAACACTATTTAGATTTTGCTAATATGAAATTATTATATTAGTAAAATCTAAGTTATGTCAAGGCATTGTATATACAGAGGGTACTAGGAAAGTTTTGCAATACAGCTTTGTTTATTTAATTTTTTCAAAATAATTTCCTCTATATTCAATACACCTGTCCATCCTCCGAAACCAATCTTTAGACCAGTTCTGCCAAGTTTCACTAGGGAGTAAAGCACACTCGTTGTCCCAAGCCCGCAGAAGGTCCTCATCACTGGAAAACCACCTCCTTTTTAGATTCATTTTCACATGCGGGAATAGTGCAAAGTCGAAGGCAGCAAGATCTGGACTGTAGGGAGGGTGCTCGAGAAGTTTCAATCCTGTCATGGTCAAATATTCGGTGCAGGCTTTGGCGCGGTGAGCCGGAGCATTATCGTAATGGATGAACCAGGTGTCCATTCTTGACCTTGGCCGCAGGTACTTCATAGATCCAATGACTTTAGGCAGGCAATGTTCAGTATACCACTTGGCTGTGACTGTCTTCTGTGTGTCCAAAACGACGCGTTCCACAATTCCACTCGATTTGAAAAATAAAGCTGTCATTTTCTTCTTTACAGATCGGGATTTTCTGAAAACTACGGGTGTGCTCGCATCATCAAAGAACCAAACTTTGTTTTGAGCTTTGGTCGGCAGATCGCAAAAGTACAGTCAAGTCTCTTCACCTGTCATAATGTTGTTCACATACCGATATTGTCCCTTATTAAATTTAAATTTTTTTAGCATCTGTCGACAACAAGTCACACGTCGTGTCATCTGCTCTTCCGTCAATCGATGCGGTACCCAGAGAGAACAAAGTTTTACGTGCAAACGATCATGCAGAATCGAACGAATTGCTGGTGCTTTTAGGTCTGAAGTACCCTCTCTCTGTTGGTAGGTCACTCGCCTGTCCTCGCCAAGCATTTTCCTCACAGTAGTAATGTTTTCCTCCGTAACTGACGTTCGTGGCCTTCCCGGCCTCTCAACATCCTCCACAGTTAAATTTCCCCTTTGGAATTCTCTATATCACCTGAATATCGTTGTGCGATGTGGACAAACATCACCTAGTGCAAGAATCATTTCTTCGAAGCAGTGCTCTTATCTCATTTCGTGACCACGATGCTATCGCAAGCACTTTACACTCTCACTGCTAATAAATAACTGAGCCCATCGACATGGCGCGGTGACTACTATGCACGTATGAACATGTTTCAACATACAAGCAGCTTCCTACGATTCATTGTTGCGTCATATTGCAAAACTTTCCTAGTACCCTTTGTAGTACCATCTACAAAATATTGTTCATTTAGTGTTAAATTTATGCTTAATACCTCTTCAGTATCACATTGAATACAACTTTCTTTGTCAAAAAAATTTTACAGTAATTGAAAAAAAATAAAGATCCCATACCACTATATTTTTCAAATATGGTGGCATGGTATCATTGTTCAATAGAGTTCCACCAGCTGTCCCTAAGTCGCCAAAGCTGCATGTGATCTAGCGTTATCATATAGAATTCCTGCCCTATAGGACGATCCAATGATGGATTGCTTTCATTCCATATTAGTACCGATAAAAAAATTTCAAACCAGCTGATCAAGTTACACTCCACACTGGCATATTTCAGAGCAAATACTGAATTATGAATATGTTTCATAATTATCAAATATAATGCATTAAATATTTCTACAAACACCTCTGATATTCACTATGGATTTCGTCTTACAATTCTTATTGTAAAGCCCCATTTCCACTGCAAGATTGATAAGAAAGAGATATGTCATTCAAACTGAATTTGCCATTCTTAAAGTTCGCGAATCATCTTCTTTCAGAGCGTCCACCAAAAACACACAACTAAATTTTATCTATGACTTTTTTGTTTGAAAACACAACATCCACCCATGGCTGCTTTATTCATTTCTGTATATTGTAAATATAAGCTTGCTAATTTTAACCACATTGCGGAAATTTCTTAGAAACAATTAAATAATCTATATTTAATGATTATCTTCAAAGAATATTAAATATAAAACCCTTTAATAATTTAATGAAAAATAGAGATTTTTATTCTGCTTATAACGGGTCTTCTAATAAGAGGTTTCATTTTGATATGTAAAAAAACGAGTATTTTTAAGCGAAATCATCGTATGTTTATTTAATTGTAAAGAGAAAGGTATGCCATTAATAATGGAAAACAATATCAGCCACGGCTACTCTTTCGGGACCATATTCTTTTCATGAAATTTTCCATCACCAATTCGCACATTTGCGTATGTCCTCAATAACTTCACAAATTCCATTTTCGAGGTCTTGAATCTATTGATCTGATCTTTTGTCTGTCTAACTTTATAGTAATGTAATCAGTTTGTACGAAGAATAGTTTAATAACATCATATCGAAAGTTCGGGGTGGTTTTTCTTTTAACAACAATCTCTCATCGAAAAATGCTTCCAATAAAAATCCAAATACCTTGTATGAGCTATATCATTCTACAGTAATGCCTAATTGCCTAATTGCGTAGTATATGCGAAATAGAAGGACGTTAGAATGGTTTAAATCCTACTCCACAAAAGCAAAGTGTAAAGGTAAACGACTATTAGTCTCCCTATAGTATTATAATAGATGGTAAAATAAAGCTTATTACTATTATTATTATTATTATGCTGATATTAGCAATGACATACTTGATACTGCAAATATTTAACCGATCTTATCCGTTTTGTGCATTTGCGTACTGAAAACGTTACTTGTAAAGGTACATATCTATTTATATTTATTACCCTTTGCATTTTTTAAGTACGCTCCATTAATCGAACGCCCGTAGAACTAACTCTACTAATTGTCTCCCTTATAAGTATATTAATAATATACATACTTACAAATATAACAGGAGCACGACAAATTTGATATGATTTTGTTAATACAAATATACTACCTCGAATTCATCTAATCTAACTCATATACTACCTACACCTGCTACTTTTAACGCCAATGTACAAAATTAGATGATATACAATCAGTTTACTGTTAATGAAAAATTATATGGATTTTTATAAATATATGTTTTATAAAACAATATCCATCACTAATATTTGTATTAATAATAAAACTCTCCTTTCAATAAAAAAAAATGGAAACCAAGAGTGTGTAAAGTTTGGCAGCTTCTGTATTCTTGACCAGTCACTGCTCGAACTGCTACAAAAACTACAAAAATGTTCCAATTTAGCAGTACCTGGCCAAAATACTTATAAAAATTGAAATAACAATCTTTAAAAATAATAGTCATTCGTCATTGTTTTCATAGCCAGGTAAATTATTTAAAAATATCACCTCGTTAAAACTCAATATCAATGCTATTTACGGAAATACGTTAGTATTTCGATTTTACACTTTCTCTAGTGCATTTCCAAGAAGACCTTTTAGAATTGTACTATGTCAATCTCAAATGAAAGAATCTTTCTCGAATACGTATTTATATAATGTAATTATAGAAAAATTCGTTTGAATTTGAACATCGTTAACTGCATACAATAGTAGCTTTGAAGAATTTTCGCATAGTGCCCTTTTATTAAATAAATAGGAATACATGTTCCTTATTATAAAGCGAAATTTAATATTCTCTTCTTAACTTGCTTTACATCTACAAGTATTGGATTTAATCAATAAAGGAAGTTTCAGATTTAAGGCCCTGGCATATTAAAATGTAAAATATATATAAAATACATCTAATAATAAAATAATTAATGTGCTATTTAAAATTCCACTGTTAACTTTTTAATCTCGTAATGTACCCTATGCAATAAATATTATGCAATGCTGTTTATAATAAAAAGAAAATTCAATAATAATGCTTTTGTAAGAGAACCAAATCAGAGCTGAAGAACACAGTGTAACGAATGAAAATAATACGCAAGATGAGTTTCTAAATAAATCACAGGAGAAGTAAAATATTGAGGATCAGAGGCTTAAGTCATTCTTCGGGGAAGTTTCATTCCTCGGGACTATGCGTCAATTTTTATAACCCCCCTCTGTGTAAAATATTTAGAATCAATACTTATCATTGCAGATACATATTTTTCCTTATCTTTAGAAAATTACTATAATTTACCCAATAAATAAATAAAAATGGCTACAATACTAACGTGAAGAACTATAGACGTATGGCAAACTTATCCAGTATCGCTAAAATTTCTAAAGCTGTCGTCTATGAGTGGATATTCAAAAACATTACCATTGTCATCTTTGAACCTGTAGAGATTTATGAGTAGACGATCGATAATGTCTAATCTAGCTACACTTTTCAGGATTTGTATGAAGCACTGGTCGATGATACACAATTAGATGTCATCTACAACGATTTTTCTTGAGCTTTTGATACAATAGATCAATCATGCAAAAATAAGTTCGTTTTACTGGATCCTTATTGACATTGGTGTACACCTAACTTAAAAATAGACCAAACTAAATCTACTAAAACAAGTGCGTTTTTTTTAAAAAGCATTTCCATTCGCTAGTCGTTTTTTGTAATGTCGGACTTAAGTGAACAGCATGCAACTGTGAAATTTTGAGGTTCTGAGGAGACTGCGTAATAGTGTGCGACGAAAGAGGCCCGATTTGTGGTAGAGATGCGAATGGTTTGTCGACCATGACAATGTACCTGCTCACATCCTTATCGGTTCGCCAGTTCTTGGCTAAAAACGGCATAATTCCTTTGCCCCGCGCTCCCTATTCATCTGATCTTGCTCCGTGCGATTTGTTTTGTTTCCACGAATGAAGACGGACATGAAATGAGATTGTTTTAACGACGTGGAAGAGGTGAGAAAAAAAACGACACAGTAGTTCGCAACCATACAGAAAAACGAGTTCGAACAATGTTTTCAACAATGAAAGCATCAATTAGACAAGTGTATAAAGTTAAATGGAGAGTAAATTGAAGGTGTTAAAAAAGAAAAATAAAATACAAGTTTTTATAGAGAAATGTCGGTTATTTTTGAGCAGCTCCTCGTGTAGTATTCCGTATATTTGTAACATTGTAATTAGTGAAATACAGCGAATTCAACCAAAATTTCTGAAGTTCTTGTCGCTTAAGGTTGATTAACTTTATCTTGACTTTATTACTCGTGGTCTAGATTATGTTCTGCTATTAGAGCGACATGAGTGTGATTCATTTACTAAAAGGAAGCAGACTATCGGCGGCAACTTTTTAAACAAATTAATAACGAACGAAATTGACTTTCCTGGTTTGTTGTCTCATGTTAGCTTCTGAGGACCACGTCTCTTCTTCGGAAACTTTTTCCGCTAAACGCCTAGAACCAATCTACTCTTAAGCTTCAATTAAAAATTTAAACTTATTTCTGGATTTATTTCTTTAATTTTTGAAATTATTTACTGTGTATTCATTAATGCACATAGCTACCCTATTGTGCAATTTTTGTATATTGGCTGCTTTGGATTTCTGAGAAGCAATCTAAATAAATATTATTATTATAAAAAAAAGGGACGAACGAATATAAAGTTTATATGATGTAAAACCTATCTAGACATAGTAAATAATGAGAAAGTTGACGAATATGCAAAAAATCCGATTATTGATAAAAAATGTCCTTCACTATTGTCAGACTGTGTTGGTTATTTGGAAGCACTTTACACAAGAATCTCATTATCAATATGCCTTGTTTCATCCTTCATTTCCATCGCATATTTCTCGTATACATCAATATAACTTTTCCAGATATTACAGTTCAACCATGTTTCATCTAAAACTTGACCATATGTGCATTCCTAAACATTCAAATCAGTGTACTCCATAGTCCTTGCTGCTTATATAATAATAAATCCCTTGGAGATATTAATCATGTTTTCTTTGAGTTTTCTAATTAAGCCAGTTACCAACACGAATCTTAAATTACGCTGGGTAATTAGATGACATTTCCTAGTATTACCAATTATCTATTAGCTTTAGTTGGTAAGAGAATTCAAGATGTCTTAACTAAGTTCTTAGTGCAAAGCAGACTAGGTCTATAATAACACATTAAGTTTTAGAATAGATTCGTTTCCTTTGTTTTCTTCCTTTGCAGGTTACCTTTTTCCGCAATCTAGTGTGTTTTGTCTGACATAAATCGTCACCATCGGTTCCATGATCAGAAGCGTGTCTCCCTATTTCCTCCCTTAATGATTAGGTGTAATGGATAAACTATTTATTAGATAAGTGTCAAAATAGTCTTTCGTTACCAAAAGAACCTCGACAAAGAAATTTCATGGCTACATAAATGTAAACTTCATTCAGCCTTGTCCATTATTCGTTACTGGTTCTAACCTCTCAAGTATATTTCCGGGATACGATTCCATTTAGATGTTACATTTTACTTCCCTATTTCGATTTTAAGCAACATGTAACCATACTTTAGTAGTATATGCAGTAGTTATGTTATATTCTCAATTCATTTCTAGTAATAGATTCTTGACACTTTGTGCATTATAAATTATTAAGTCTTTGCAATAGAATTTGAGTGGGGGAGCTAAATAAAAACGTGTCTAATTTATTCTGTATTGCATTCGTATTATTTCGTATTACTACTGTCACCATTTAATTATACTGTTGCCCATTTAAACTACCTATAGCATAAAATGAAATGAAATATAGAGTATTAAACGTACGTTTCCAGCAAATATTTAATTTTCCGTTTAATTTTTTTTTTCATCTTTAAACGAAATATGATACGTTCCACAGTTCAAGTTGTGCTGTGAACGCCAATGAAAACACTCAGAATCCAAGTCTGAACTCGTTCGAATATCTATCCTAGTCGACAAGTGAACGTCGAACAAAATGGCTATTTGTCATCCTTATTGGCAAACAAATCGAATAAACATAATTGATTTTCTGGGTTATAAACACATTTCCACGATACGAGAAATCCCAGGGGTGACTGTTTTGCGGAGGTGGATCGTGAACTCGAGATGCGAAGGGTTGATCTACACACACTGCCGGCCGGTTTCTTTAACCCTTAATATTTACCACCCACAACTCCATAATTATGGGGTCTCGAACCGTGGGACCTGATTAAACGTTGTGAGATATTGATTTTACTTGCTAATTGCAGGACGAGAATTTTAATAGGAATTGGTAATTGAAACTGTAGAGTTCTTTTTGATCGGACTGAAAATGAATTATAGAGATGTCGAGAAAACAAGCACTTCAAAAAATTCAAATACGAATCTCTTTTTTGTGTATTATTATTATATTCGAATTTACAATCGTCGACTGTTTTTGAAACGTTATTTCTATATTTAAAACTCTAATTTTAGATATACAGAATTAATATAAAATGCGACTTTGAGAAATTAATTCAAACCCATTAACATCTACATACATATAAATTAACTTTTGCTCTGATATTAGGCGACAAATATTTTTAGAGTTCCTGCTGTTTTTTATTGTTGAAATCCTCAACTATTCCTGTATACGATTCTTCTGAATTATACAATCGACTTTCGAAAATTTTCATTTTCATGTACTAAAACAATTGGACATCCAAGGGCGTAAAATTCTGTGAGTGTGATGGCCAACGCTCTTCAATGATTAACCCCTTATCAAACAATTCCTGCATGTATTTCGAAGTATCTAATATTCCTATATGATACTGCTTTGTATTAATACTCTTACTAAGAAATATTGGACCAATTATTCAACACTCCACGTTTTCTTTTGATGTAGACTACGTGGGTTGTCTTTTAAAACTGGAATAAAATAGTAAATAGCTTTTAAAGACTTCATAGGGTTGCGAAGTATGCTCCAAGAAGATTAATGTACTTTAGCATTCGTTCGAACCAACTCTGAAAGCGGTTGTTCCACTCGTTTGTTGATACAGTCAAAATTGCATTTTTAAAGGCATCGATCGACTGCTCCTTCTGACGACTGGAACATTTGACCACGTAGTCCGTTCTTGGTTTTCGGAAAAGTAAAGAAATCGTTGGGATTTAAGTCAGAAATGTACGGAAGATGATCCAACAATTCGACGTTTTATTGTGTTAAAAATTCAATTGTCTTGCGTGCTGTGTGAGAACTTACATGGTCTTGGTGGATGATTCAGGGTTGGTTTTTCGAAGTTCAGAAATAACTTGTGGCAAACAAATGTTTGTATACCAATCGGCAGTAACAGTTCTTTGATGTTGTAAAGGAATTGTTGCTACATGACTTGCTTTCGAGATAAACTTCGCGACCATCTTTTTGGAGACACTTCGAGAACGGATGATTTTTGTCGGCTTTTCTTCACCTTGGAATACCCAAACAGACGACTGGCGTTTATTTTCTGTCTCGAATGAGCAATCCAAGATTCATCACCACTGACAATTTTGTATACGTTTTTAGAATTTTCGGCGTTGAACCGATTTAGAGCGTTTTGACACCAATTCACCCTAGCTGCTTTCTGTTCTTCGGTGAACAGATGCGGTATCGAACGGAAAGCTAATTTTTTACACACAATCCTTTTTGCAATATATTTTGAATTGAGGTCTTCGATATCCCCAATAATGCTTCGATCAGGTGATATGTCACATGCCGATCTTCGTTGATGATCTTGCGCATAGCCTCGACGTTTTCCTGAGTGACTGCCGTTTTTAGGTTTTTGGTGAACCTGCACTTAGATCGTCCCTAATACTAATCCGTCCACGTTTGACTTCTCCATACAACGAGAAATTGTTGAAATAATTGTCTTCGAAACTTTTGAAAAATTATTCCACGAAAATGTTCTCTGTTTAATTCCATTTTTCAACTAACTTGTCAACTTTGACAGCTCGATAGTTGGCAACACTACACGTATCGCACTGAAACTTTAGATTTAGCTTAACTAAAGATGGAGGCTAATTTTTAGTACTGACATTTGATTAGTGGCGCCCTCTATGTTCCACTATGCTAAACTTAAAAGATATTCCACGTATATTCTACATATTCCACGTTACATTCTATGTAACTACGAGGATTTTCTATTGCCAAAGTTCTGTAGTCCGACAGTGGATATATCCCAATAGCCATATACCAAGTCTCATCGAACATGAACGTTACATTAAAAATGTCATTATTACTCAGATTTTCGTTTAACTATTAACAGCACTGTCCACTTCGTGCATATACAACCTAAATATCTACATATACATTATAGATGTATATGTAGATTATCGATTAATAATTTTTAATAGAGCTGTGCGATGAGTCTAAAATTACAAAATTTGTAGTAAAAAATAAACGCACAATTACAGAAATGATATTCATAAAAATACCAGAACACGATAAACGATAGAAGAGGCATTATGAATCTTAATGACATTTATAATAACTTGATTCTTAAAAAATAAATTGTTTGCATCTGTCTGCATATACAAACATTCAACAAAGTAAATTTACAAATACACAAACATATCTAGCACGGGAGATAAAAGAAAAAGAAATAACACACATGAGCAGAAAAGCGCTTACCAAACATTCACAGAGATTACGTCTTCAGACAAGTATACGCACAAAAAACACAGTATAAATTTGTTAATTTTAAAATTGTTTGATTATGAAACTTACAATAATAAACAGGGAAAAAAAATTAATAAAATAAAAAATATAAGTACTCACAAATATTTATATATTATATAAAAAAAAACATTATTCACAAAAAAATAAAATAGAAATATGTAAGAAATAAATAGCCTCAAAAAGGGAGACCCTCCTCCCTAAACGTAGTTAATAAAATGTATATTATTATCCTATTATACCCAATACAGAAAAATAACATTTATAGCAGAAATATTCAAAATTAATTAAAATATGAGCCGCTAACTTTCATATTAATTTACTACGGTTGGTTTAAATCCTGTGTCTAATATCATTAACAACTGTTAAAATTGATAATCACCTTGTAGATTCGGCCTTGCAAATGTATTGTTACGTTATTCTAGTTTGAATAACTGTAAGTACTTTTGTATATTATCTTTATTGTTCGACCCTGCTAACATGGCGCAGATATTTGAACCTCTGTGCTTTAATATGTTTTATTTATCAGAGATTCCGTTCAACAGATGTATTCTTTTTCATTAAAATCCATATTTTGCAACATGCGTCGAAATGAGTCTAAACATTGTTCTATAAATTCTGATTTTTACTACTCTTGATATCTTTTTAGATCTTCACCATTTTATTTAGAATATGTATTGTCTGCAATTCATTCTCTCTATGAAAACTACGTACGTCTTTTCTATAGTTTCTTCTACATGATAGCCTTGTTTTTTATTCATGTACTGTTAACACGACACTTTTTTCTTGTATTCCATCTTTTTAAAGATATTATTATAGCTAAATCATCTGTGTCGGCAATTATCTAATATTTTTTATAGTAAAGGGTGTTTCAAGTTTCGCGTTTTTTTAAATAATAAATAAAACACATAATTTGCATTAACTTTCAAAATCTTTTTATTGGTAATTGAAGTATCAGTTATGACATTTATATGCGAAAAATAATATCTGCCAAATAGCCTCCTCTTGCAACTCCACAGACGTCCACTCTTTTGCTAAATTTTTCAAGGACATTTTGACATAATTGAGGCTCTAACTCACCAATGACACGAATAATTTCATTTTTTAAGGCAGGAATTGATTTTGGATTGTTTTGATAAACCTGACTTTTCACATAACCCCAAAGAAAGTAGTCTAACGGTGTCGAATCACATGATCTTGGTGACCAATTAACATCACCGTTTCTTGAGATTACACGTTCGGGAAATTTTTTTTTCAATAAATCAATTGATTCGAGTGCAAAGTGAGGTGTAGCGCCATCCTGTTGAAACCACATATCCTCTAGATCAATATCCACTAATTCAGACCACAAAAATTCGGTTATCATCCGATGATATCGATCACTATTGACGGTTACAGCTTCACCAGCAGCATTTTCAAAGAAGTAAGGTCCAATTACACCACCTAACCATAATGCACACAAAACAGTAACTCGTTTAGGATGCATAGGTTTCTCGTGAATAATTCGTGGATTTTCCTCACCCCAGATACGGCAATTTTGTTTATTAACATAGCTACCAAGTTCAAAATGTGCCTCATCGGAAAACATTATTGTTTGAGAAAAATCAGCTGGTTGTTCATTGATGAAATTGACAAATGAACGACTTTTTAAATGATCTAATAGCTTCAGTTCCTATGTTATTTGAAACTTATATGCCTTCAGAGCTAAATCCTTGTGTAAAATACGCCATGTTGTTGTTCCATTAAGTTCAAGTTGTTGTGAACGTCGTCTAATGGACATTTCAGGATCTTCAGCAACGCTTTCACGAACCAAGCCAATATTTTCTTGTGAACGACCACTATGACTGTATTTTTCACTTTTTTGATCTTCCACGGAACTGGTCTCTTGAATAATAATAATAATAATTAATAATTCGACCAATAGTGCTTTCAGATGGACGATTATGCAAACCATAAAATTCATGTAATTTTCTAAACACTTTTCACAAAACGCTGATTTTCATAAAATAATTCAACAATTCGAACGCGTTGTTGTACTGTGTACGAAGCCATTTTTATAAATATCATACATCGCACTTTTTAAATGCCCACATACCCAGACAAATACAGTGCGCCATCTATATTTTATTTATTCTTAAATAAAACCGCGCAATTTGAAACACCCTTTAGATTAATTCTTGGATACCACTCTCGTTAGATATCGCTTCTACAATAAAATCAAAGAATATCATTGGCAGCAGATTCCTATTTATAAACCTGCTCTTATTTCAAACTGATCAAGGTATTTCTTCTGACATTATTTTACTTTTGGTGAATACAACATTCTTACCAATTCCAAAATTTTCTTGGAATTCCAAGTTTTCTTATAGGATGGAGCTCATTCTTTATTACAGAATCAATAGTTAAAATTAATATGAAGTTCTAATTTTTATTCGTAGTACCGTGATAATTTGATCTGCTTTCCTTGCAAACCTCCCGACATTCTCCTTCCAATACATTACAATACTTATCTAATCTGGTGATTTTTGCCAGATCTTTATATATCACATCTAATGATAATATCTTTCTATTATTTTAGCAATCGTATTATGCTTTATTATTTTAATTTAATATAAATATAGAACCACTTAGAATAAAACGTATTACAAGTAAAGGTAATCGACCGTTCCGTTGCGTTGGGTTAAACCTTGTATTTATACATACATGTGTTACATATAATTCAAGTTGCTTCGAAATTCCTGTGTTTATACAATAAAAGTATTTAATGTTCTTCACACATCATGTATTAACAGCTTTAAATTCGTTTCTACTTAATGAATAAGTTAGATCTAATTAAGTCAAGTTCTATTATTGTTTTCAGTTCAATTTCGAGCCTTGCGAACAACTTGACTCTACAAGTGAAAGGAATAATTTACATTTGCCCTAACTACACTTTCGCGTTCGAATAAACAAATTGAGCGCAACATTCTGGAAATATTTTACGAAATGCTTAATTATAACTTAATTTATTGATAAAATAGGAAAAAACATCTCGATATGAACAAATACGTGCCAACTACAATATTAAATTAATTGTTTATAATATACGAGCATTTATTTCTAAATATAGAAACGTTCATGACAATAAAAACATTGAAACCATTATTTGCATATTATATAATAAGTATGTATTTACATTGGATCACGAATAATATTTTATAACAGATAAATTTAATTCTAAAAATAGTCTCAAATGCATTATCCATATCTGTTTTAATATTCAGACTCATGAAAAATAACACAAGTTAATTGAAACTGTACAATACAACGTCGTTTCAATCGGATCTAGGAATATTATATGAGCTGTCATTTAAACAGGTGTAAAAGTACTTACTGCTCTTTTTACATAGTGGCCTTGAATCTTCAAAATCACAGAGATATCTAAACACATATATAATTGTATTCTGAGATTTTATCGACAAGCTTTTAAATAAATTAATTTTGTTATTTTTAAATGTTCATTTGATTTTTATCCATATACGAAAGCGTTTTGAATTCGTCATTCTAAACATTCGTTAATTACGATTGATTTATGAAAACTAAATTAAATACTAGATGATGTAATGAATAATGATTGCTTGCAAAGTTATTTGCTCTTTCTACTTCCATAGAGAAAACATTGTTTGAAAAGGGGAATACTTCGCTAAAAAAATTCTTAATTATCAGAGAATCTATCTCAAAAGTTTTGTTAAAGTCTTTAATTTTTAAAACTCCTTTATTAATAAGGTTGATATATAACCCCTCTCCACAATTAACTATTTGTAAATTCTGGGGAAAAGCTTTTTGTTTGTTTACCTTTCCATCGTGTGACAAAAAATCTGAATAGTATTTTTAAAGATCGCGGGTTTAAAGTTTGTTCCCGCCCCAATAATTCCCTTAAAATGCTTTTAGGAAATGCAAAAGACAAAATTGAAGAGAATAAAAAATCGGGAATCTACCGAATTGAATGTTTAGAGTGCAATAGACAATACATCGGCCAAACTAAAAGATCGATCGAAACCAGGTATAAAGAACACCTTTCGCACATAAAATTCAACCGACCGGAAAAATCGGGTATAGCGAGACATGTATTAGAAAATAACCACAGTGTTAATATGGATTGTTTACATTTGATAAAGAACGTGTACAATTATCGCGAACTGGACGCGTATGAAAGCATGCACATCTTAAAGAATTTAAGCCATGTGGTGAACTTTAATGACGCCGGGCCCTTACAAACCCCTCTTTTCTCTCTACTGAAAGACAGGAGGAACAATATCATAAAACACACATAAATCACACAGACACTTGCTTGACCATAATAACCTTTTTCAATGTAGTGCATGTTAGTTTAAGTAAAAGTATTTTTTAAAAATCTTGTGAAACAGACATAGTGCACATCTTGGTTTTGAACGGTGAGGATCGCGTACGGAGTTTGTTTTTTCGTGCAATTTTTTCGCCGTGTTTTACCAGGTGCGACACTTTGAAATTATCTGCTGATGATGACAACTTGGTTGTCGAAATGCGTATACAGAATTTACAAATAGTTAATTGTGGAAAGGGGTTATATATCAACCTTATTGATCAAGTCAATCAACCACAGGCTCCATCAAATTCAACTCCTTTATTACTTTGTATTACTTTTCTTGATTCATTATGATTTCTGTAAGTGTAACCTTGGTCTTTCTTTTCTAATTTTATCTATTGTCCCCATAATCACTATAATATTGAGCATTGTTCCATGTTATCGCTAATTACAATCTATCAATAAATATTGTCAATATTTTAATAACGTATAAATAGAATAATTCATCGCTGAAAACTAAATGCATACATTCGAAAAGTAGAGAAAATAAATTTTCAAGCAAAATAAAATTACATCTCAGTCGTTTACAAATTTATGCACTCATATTTTGTTTCAAAAACTCCAAATTTGGGCAACATTTCTACACTCCATATCTTCAAAAACAACGACAGTTGAGAGGATTTGCGTTCAGACTATAAGACGACACAGTTAGCAACCTTAATGAAACTAGAAACATTGTATTTCAGAAATACTTTAATCATTTTTGCTTTGTATCGAACTCTGTTGGAATATCCATTTCTTCCCCCTGTACAGTGTATCGTGGACTTCATCAGTTTCCAAAACAGTTTATGGGCACACTCAGGTCAATGTTTTCGCCCTAATGTTGCTAAAACTAACGCCATCATAGAAGACGCCCCAGCAAGTCCAAATAGTGAAAATACTAAATCAATATCACAATATTCCGAACTTCTGGAAAACTGCAAAGATACAATCTAGCATTTTATCAGTTAAATTTGCCGCGTATGGTAAAGATTTTCTCATTCGGGGATAAGATTCGGATATCCTCTTTTACCAAAATGACTTCTTCACCCTTTCAGTTCTTATGTTCTTCAAAACTGGTGTTAAAAGATGGTGTTTGCTCCTTCTGCAAGAATTCACACCTAACCTTTCCCGATAATGCGAATGGTTATTCTGAATACGATATTCATTTCATGCACAAATTATCTTAGGTGATTGCCTACTAATTTTACGTATTGAGCTTCCCTGAATATCTTATTTCTGATCATATCCATTTTCCACCCCCCACCCTTATCCTCATTTTGCTCAGATATAGTTTTTGCAATGGATTTTTGCACATGTAATGGATTTTTGCACATGTTCATACGCCTCTGACTGCAAGATAAGACCAAATTTTCACTTCATTCCAATATGTATTTTAAAATAATGACTATATTAACAGAAGACTTAGATTGGGCCACATATCTTAAGATTCTTTACATATTCGGTATCTATTTTTTTTTTCTTCATCAAAACTTTTCGTCTAAGATGTTATAGTTTAATTGTCTTGTCGTCATTTGTGATTTTTGTTCTATCGTTCAAACATTTGTTAGCATTTTATGCCTAAATACTTTCTTTTCGTAAAGATATGTTTGCCACACGTCATTCTTCTAGCGAAGACATTTAGTATCTTTTGCTTTATTTGAATTTTATTTATTTGAAAGTGTCAAATTGATGACATTAAATGTAAAAAATTATATCGCTCAAATGGCCACCTCCCGAGTTGATGTATAATTGCGCTTGTTTTACAACATTTAGAATTGTTGCTCGCAAAACATAGCTTTCAAGACTTGCAAGGTTCGTGGTTTGTCGTGGTAAACGCGAGGTTTTAAAAAGCCCCAGAGGAAGAAGTCTTGTGCTGTTAGATCTGGCGATCTGGACGGCCAGTTCAAATCTCCAAAACGGGAGATCACTCGACCTGGAAATTGATGTCTCAAAATCTCCGTCGTTGCCCGAGCTGTGTGAGCGGTTGCTCCATCCTGTTGAAACCAACAATGATCGAAACCCAATCTAGCAACTTGCGGCAAAAAAACTCGTTTAGAATCTGCCTGTAACGCTCACCATTTACGGTTATGGTGGTGCCATCGGCGTCTTCAAAAAAATAAAGGCCAAGTCACTTTGAGGAGATGCAATGGCTCTTCATGCTTTCATGTGGATTCTTTATGCCCCAGAAATGCAAATTTTGTTTGTTAACATAACCAATTAAGTTGAAATGGGCTTCGTTGCTCATTATGATTTTTGATACGAAATCATCCGCTTCTTGCACCAAGTTTAACAGAGTATGGCAGTAAGTTAACCTTGGCCGACGGTCAGCAGGCAACAATGCGTGGACAGTTTGCACTTTGCAGAGGAACAAATTCGTTGCAACGAACGTCTGGTGATGCCTAATTGTGTGCGCCGTCGTCTCGCTGATGTTTGTGGATTCTCTCTGACGTCGTCGGCAACAGCAACGATGTTCTCGATCGAACTAGCAATACGGGACCGGCCACTTCTTGCGACATCTATAGTGGACCCAATTTGCACCAGGCGCTCAGCAAAACGCTTAATTGGTCGAGCACATAGAACACGACAACGAGGAAAACGACGACGAAATTCACGATGCGCTAAAACAACAGATTGAAAATTTGTCAAATAAGCGGTAACAATAATTTCACATTCTTGAGGTGTGTATCCCTCCATGGCTTGTTGACAACCAATCCTCTATATATCTACATCATAAATGTCAAAGCACAGTGACATTTGGGGCCATCTGCAAAAATGGCAGCCAATTCAAGTTATGACATTACTTTTGCGCCACCTGTTATATACGATATCATGTTTTCTTAGTAGCGTACCATATTTAAAACTATTATTTGAAAGATAAAAAGCATATCTTTTTAATCAATACTTAAAGATTAAATATAATAAGGCGACAAAATTGGTGAAGCATATTCTACTTGACCAACAATAATACATAATTTTGAACAAAGATGAATAACTAAAGAATTTTTAATTACACAAAACAAAGCCAAATGTTTTATATGCAGAAATATTCTTGATATGAGATTCAAAAGTTAAACGAGAAGCAAACAAACAACCAGCATGCTTCATATTCTGTTATACATATAACAAATCGTCTCATTTTCTGATGAAAAAATTAGTTTTTAAGTCATCTGCATATGCAAATACTGGACAAAATAAAGACATCGACATATCGTTCAGAAACAGCACAAGTAAAAGACGACGAAGTCTTATAGGATAGACGGAAAGATTGAAGGAATTTATATCCTATGTACTAAGTAAGATTGTAAACAGTAGTAATAAAGAAGTACCTAATCTAAACCCTGATATCTTAATAAGTAACTACTAAACGATCGCTATTATATGTATGCTGTATTCCCATTTTTGGATCCTTCTGCATTCTGGTATATAAATTTTCTTGTAATACTTTTTACCAATTCCTACGTATAAAACTAATACTTCACCGTCATCGCTTTAAAATTAAAATTTATGTACCTTACAATTAGTACTTTTATAATAAAACGTTTATTTTCATTATATTCTTTCCATTGATATACTTAATTCAGCTTTTCAAAAAAAGCAATTTAATTATAAAATCCTCTTTCCGCCTGTATTTACCATTCATTTAAGAGTACTTTTTCATTTGCGCAGCGCTAAAACGAGAAAATCGAATCGTTTCGCTAGAATTCGCTTCATTAACGCAACGTTTCACGTCAAATATTTAAGATAATAAATCGAGCAACGCGAAATGTGCTTTTTTCGTCATCGTCGACTAATTTAAGATTCTTAATATTTTTTTCAACACGTTTACCGTTGATTTATTTATTAAAGAAAACGAAATGGAAATAAAACAGAAAGTCACTTTATTTTTCTTATATTTCTTAATTAACGAACTTTTGTGCTTATTTCATATTCGTTAAGAAATTTGAAAATAATGTATTGGGTTGGCAACTAAGTACTTTCGGTTTTTACTGATAGAGAGCGTTGCTTTATTTTTTGTATAACGTATGTTAGTGCTGTACTTTACTGTTTGTCGCGTGATACTAGTCACATTGACGTAACTTCAGAAGCAAGTAGTGCGTGATTTTTATTAAAGTTATTACTTGTGGGTTAATTTTAAATGGAGTGCAGAAACGAACATTTTCGACATATTTTACTATTTTATTTCCGTAAAGGAAGGAAAGCTGCTGCGGCTCACAAAAAGATATGTGAAGTTTATGGTGCTAATTACTTAACAGAGCGCACGTGTCAGAATTGGTATAAAAAATTCCGTTCTGGAGATTTTTCCCTCAAAGATGAGCAACGTTCTGGTTGGCCTACTGATGTTGATGATGACCAAATCAAAGTCATAATTGAAGAGGATCGTCATGTAACTGTTCGAGAGGTTGCGGAGAGGCTACATGTATCGCACACAACAATTGAAAAATATTTAAAATGTCTTGGGCTAGTTAAGAAGCTTGATATTTGGGTACCTCACGAAATGAAAGAAATTCATTTAACACAAAGAATCAACTTTTGCGATATGCACCTTAGACGAAATGAAACCGACCCTTTCTTAAAAAGAATCATCACTGGTGATGAAAAATGGGTCCTGTACAATAACATAGTTCGAAAACGATCATGGAGCAAACACGATATACCAGCTCGAACCACATCGAAAGCTGAATTGCATCCAAAATAGATCATGCTGTCTGTCAGTTTGGTGGGATTACAAAGGTGTTGTGTTTTTGAGTTGCTTCCAAGGAACCAAACGATCAATTCTGATGTTTACTGTCAACAATTAATAAAACTGGATGAAGCAATCAAAGAAAAACGGCCAGAATTGTCAAATCGGAAAGGTGTAGTTTTCCACCAAGATAATGCAAGGCCTCACACATCTTTGGCAACTCGTGGGAAACTATTGGAGCTTGGCTGGGAAGTGATGCCACATCCCCCATACAGCCCTGATCTAGCACCATCTGATTACCATTTATTTCGAAGTTTGCAGAATTGTTCATTACCATTCTTTGAATGGTAAAACTTTCACAAATGACGATGACCTTCACTCGCACCTGGTTCAGTTATTTACTGATAAGGACCAGAAATTTTATGAGCGCGGAATCATGCAGCTGAAAGAAAGATGGCAAAAAAACTATTCTTTGTTTAAAAAAAAAGTGTTTTATTTTATACTACAAAACCGAAAGTACTTAGTTGCCAACCCAATACGTACTAGCTCTACGGGATAACTTCTAATACCAATATAAAAACGCCACGGGTACTTCAATTGAAAATTGAAAAGACAATACATATAAAGCATATTATTAAATTGAATATAATTTTATTAATATTTAATTAATACTTTATAATTTCATAAATATTTTATTTAGAGACAGGCACTGTAGTATATAAAGAGCTACTTGAGACCTACTACAGAATCAAATAAAATTGTGATTTCGAAATATTTTACTGTTCAACATAAGATCCTCTTAATTTAACACATTCGTTAGAATGAACCTGGAACATCTCTAACCCTTTCAAGATTTTTTTACTCTAAAAACCAGGCCTCTACAACTTTAAGCCGTCTTTAAGGTTGGACTATTTTCGGCGTCTTTTTTCATTACCTTTTTTTTGTCCGTAATGTGAAATAATATTCCTCAACGTTTTAGCATTGCACAAAAAGTCCATGATCACACCATGACAATCTCAATTTCATAAAACTAATTCAAGAACTTTTCCAGCAAGTTTTTGAGCTCGTAACTTTTCAAAGCTTGAGAAATCAAAACTAATCCATTCCATCGGTAACTACTTCTTTTGCATTGTTGAAATGTACCCAAATTTCTTCCGTGATAACATCATCAACAGTATTACAGAAATTTTTTCATGTCCAAAGTGATCCAAATTCTATAATGGTCGATCATGTGAAATATTCAGTGCTTCGTTTTAAGCGTACTCTAAAACCAATCTTGCAGGTCTCTCTTCATCTTCAATGGAAAATTTACTTCTTTTTAAACATGCAATCTATTATCGCTCAGTCACATAGGAAGTCAATGATCATCAAGAGCATTAAGCATCGTAACCTGCGTACCTTTTAATTTCCTCAAATAAAGGTTCTTAATGTTTTCTTGATACTCGGATTTTCACAAATTCAGTAGAGCAACTCTTGAAATGTCCAGTCTATTTTGCCCAAGCTTTCCATATACTTTACGAACGCTGCTAATTACATATAAAGAGTTTTGGGTTGTACTCATATCCAGTCGGTTTTTCCCAAGCTTTCCATATACTTTACGAACGCTGCTAATTACATATAAAGAGTTTTGAATTGTACTCATATGGTAAAAACAAAGAGTTTTTTCGACCGTCTATACTTTTGCTTATTAAATTAAAGAATACGAAAATATGATTATAATCTGATACACTGGCAATGCTAGTTTAAGACAAAGTGAAGAAGCAGGTCTTGTTTATTTAAACTATAGAGTTTTAAAAGTTATACAAATTAGAGCAGTGAAATGTGTGTCCATTTTCTTCCTAATATCTTTAGGTTCTCTTAAGTATTGCTAAAAAGAGCCCATACGAGATCTCAAAGATATTGGGAAGATAATAAACATATACAATATCGCGACCAAAAATCTATTACGAGAAGTTAACAAATTGTTTAAGCAAATGTTGCTGAAATCTTTCTCACGTTCAATTCCTCATTTAATATTAATCTAGCTATCTAACTGTAGCAGATTCAAGCTACAGTATATAATGAAATTCCTAAAAATATTAAAGTTATAAACCACAGATGCGATCTAAACCAAATTATTGGCATTAAATAAATGTATATTTATATGTTTATGTAAGTATTCGAATGAAATTATTTATTGAAAACATAATCGACTTAACGATAACTTATCTACAAAATAATGACTCCGAGTAAAATAGAACTAATTAGATAATTAATGATTTTAAAACCCAAAATCGCATATTAAGCTTATTATATTGTGTGTATGTACATATACAAATAACTAACTCATTACTCTGCATTTTGATGTAAGTCAAGTACTTTCACATATTTCATAACTACCAATATTCATATACAGTATAGCCACACCTTTTACACAATCCGGATCATATCCAGCTTTCGATGCGTGAAAAATTCGGTCGTGCTTTTTTATCACACCTTATTTCGTCTCTCTCTTATGTATTATTTTGAATACTTTGCTTTTATTATTCTCAACCTGTTGTCACTCTATTGATTCTATTGAACAAAATTGTGCTATGATGTTTCAAAGCCTCTACAAATGTTCACCAATATGAGAAAATCGAATAAAAATGAAATAAAAGCTTGTTATTTATTTCATTTTTTTTTACTAGAAATCAATCATAGACTTTTCACACCGGACGATATTCATTATTTAGAACTATTGGGTTGGCAACTAAGTACTTTCGGTTTTGTAGTATAAAATAAAACACTTTTTTTAAACAAAGACTAGTTTTTAATCAATTATATATTTTTCATTTTGCTCAATGATCTTTTGCCATCTTTCTTTCAGCTGCATGATTCCGCGCTCATAAAATTTCTGATCCTTATCAGCAAAAAACTGAACCAGGTGCGAGTGAAGGTCATCGTCATTTGTGAAAGTTTTACCATTCAAAGAATTCTGCAAACTTCGAAATAAATCGTAATCAGATGGTGCTAGATCAGGGCTGTATGGGGGATGTGGCATCACTTCCCAGCCAAGCTCCAATAGTTTCCCACGAATTGTCAAAGATGTGCGAAGCCTTGCATTATCTTGGTGGAAAACTTCACCTTTCTGATTTGACAATTCTGACCGTTTTTCTTTGATTACTTCATCCAGTTTTATTAATTATTGACAATAAACATCAGAATTGATCGTTTGGTTCTTTGGAAGCAGCTCAAAAAACACAACACCTTTGTAATCCCACTAAACTGACAGCATGATCTTTTCTGGATGCAATTCAGCTTTCGATGTGGTTTGAGCTGGTTTATCGTGTTTGCTCCATGATCGTTTTCGAACTATGTTACTGTACGGGACCCACTTTTCATCACCAGTGATGATTCTTTTTAAGAAAGGGTGGGTTTCATTTCGTCTAAGGTGCATATCGCAAAAGTTGATTCTTTGTGTTAAATGAATTTCTTTCAATTCGTGAGGTACCCAAATATCAAGCTTCTTAACTAGCCCAAGACATTTTAAATGTTTTTCAATTGTTGTGTGCGATACATGTAGCCTCTCCGCAACCTCTCGAACAGTTATATGACGATCCTCTTCAATTATGACTTTGATTTGGTCATCATCAACTTCAGTAGGCCGACCAGAACGTTGCTCATCTTTGAGGGAAAAATCTCCAGAACGGAATTTTTTATACCAATTCTGACACGTGCGCTCTGTTAAGCAATTAGCACCATAAACTTCACATATCTTTTTGTGAGCCGCAGCAGCTTTCTTTCCTTTGCGGAAATAAAATAGTAAAATATGTCGAAAATGTTCGTTTCTGCACTCCATTTAAAATTAACCCACAACTAATAGCTTTAGTAAAAATCACGCACTACTTGCTTCTAAAGTTACGTCAATGTGACTAGTATCACGCGACAAACGGTAAAGTACAGCACTAATATACGTTATACAAAAAAGTACTTAGTTGCCAACCCAATACAACAGACAAAATCTCAATTTTCTTTTATTTTCTACAATAAATTAATAATATAAACAAAATTGATCACACAAAGCAAAAATTAATCGCTTCAAATAACCTTCAATGGGCAGATGTAACTTGGGCCGACGGCCAAGCCATTAGAAAAGGTAAACATGTAAGTTGGGCTGAATGATCATACCAGCCCGCCACGGCTATATGTAATTTGGGCCGTTTTTAATTAAAACAAAATACTTTAATGATTTAATTTTATTTTCCTTATATATAAGATAAAAAACATTTATTCTTGATACAGATGTATTTACAAGTAATTAGTGATTGCAAAAATGGGAAACTTGTTTTACAAACAACAGTCTATTAATTTGGTACGTAGACTTCCGCGGTCGTGGTCCATGCTATCTGCTTCTGCGTTTCCGGGCTGGAACCGCGTCACTAGTATATCTGCCGACGTTTCGTACCCATTTGTATGGGACATCTTCAGGGCTGAACTACTGCACTGAAACTGTGTAGGACAAATTATAAAAATATTAGTACATATATCCGAAAAATGTAATAAATATATTACCTCCATGTTAACGAAAATATTCTGTGAATTATTTTAAGCTTTATAGAACAAATTAAAGCTCCTGTGAAAATCGGTCACTGAGCAAAAATTGAATTTTAATAAACTAGAACTTACAAAAAAAGAAAATTATAGATAATTAAAAACTTAATCTTACGTCTTAATAACTTCCTTCTGAAAAAAAAACACAGTAATTATATGAAGCAACGAGTTTCCCAAAATAAAATAAAATCTTTCTCGATATAATTAAGCCAAGATCTGGAAATAAAAACAATTAATACAATTTCATAAATAATTTATAATAATTGATACGTCCGCACTCACACAAACCTTAACATTACAGCGTTTCGCAAAAGAGTGAAATTACGACATTCCCCTGCTCACCGCTGTGTGAAATTGTTTTCGCATTATGATCTCGCGAACAACTGTCCCGAACTATAAAATAACGATTTCCCAATTCCCGGAAACCTCAACGCCTAGCAGTCATTGCGATGTGAACCATCAGGCGCGCGAATTTTTGTAATTTTCTTAATTGTTTACCTTTCTTGATACTGTATGTTACACCGATTTAAAAGAGCATTAAACTTGCCGAAATTGTAGAAGGCGTTGGTAATAACAATTTCCGTTATTAACCGCATCTTAAAATGTAGCATTAAATCGCTTTAGTAAATGTAACTAACAAATCAATAATAATAGATGTTCCACGAAAAAATTGTAATTACAATACTTTCACTTTTTACATCGTTGATTAGCCTTTTACTGTGGGCAAAACGGATCGATTATAAAAATATATTTTTGTGTCTGTTAATTGCCGAACGAAACTCTAATGAAAGAAATACATTTGCAAGAATTCAGAAACACTAGACTATATGGAATACCAAAAACACCTGGGCAAACAAATATACATTGATCCCAAAAACAGAATAGACAAACGAGGACTTCGATTAGTTTATTTATGCAACCACACAACTACTGTAACCAAAATAACTATACAAAAAGAATATTTTGCTCTATAGAAATGAAAATATTAAAAAATATAATTAAATGTAGCCATTTTCTCCGACAGTCAAGAAATGCTAAAGACAGAAGATTCAGTACACATGAAACTGATTCAACAAGCTTGGCCTATGATTTTCATAATAGCGGAGCCTTCCTGGAGCAATGTAAAAATATCAAAACAGAAATAGAAAAATGAATTTGAAACATATCTTGGGATAAATTCACCACATCAAAGGCTGTCAAAACAGTACCTTAGGCAACGCTCACTTAAATTTACAATGAACTTGAAGAAGATGGCAATACACGTATTCTACCAATGTCAAAGCTTAGCAAGTGGATATGAATATACTGAAGTAAAACTCTAAGCAAAAAAATCGTTCGTGACGCTGTTAAGACTGATTAAAAGAATAAAGCTGAAGAACTTACCTTAACAAGATCTGGAAATGTTGAAGTGGAATAGTTTCTAAGCCTCGACAGCAATCTAATCTAATAGCGGAATATATACTATGTACACATGTACGAAGGAATGGAATATACAAATGAAATAAGCATATCTCTTGATTAATAAGTATAGTTAGAAACAACCCAATACCTGAAAATCTATATAAAGCCCGCCTAAAATATAGGCTGAAAAGTAGATCCTGGATTTACAGAAAAAGACGAACTAACAAAATTAAACTGAAAAATCAATGCCCTATTAAAAAAGGAGAAGGAATAAAAATCCTCACAACACTCCATTATTATTTTAAATAAAATAAGTGTCTCCATCTAACCGAAACTTCTTTTTAGCAAGAATGGTAAGAGTTTGTGGAATAAATAGAAGTTACTTAAGGCTAGATCTGGAAAATAAGATAGGTGATGCAAGACCCGAAACCTCAGATGATGCAATTTTTTCCGAATTAATCGACTGGCTTTCATGTGAGTTTCAATGTGAGTTTAGTTGTTTAGGCTATTCCAGCCCTTCTTTAAAAATTGATTTCTTCAATTTGTCTAGTACGGTGATATTATACGGTCTATTAACGGTTCTGCACTTTGCAAGATAATCTACGAAAGATTTTCCATGAATTCCATAAAACGACAGCTTTTCCCTTCGCTGAACATATATTGACTGAAGCAGAACTACCATGATGCGTCCACTGCTAAAATTAGTGTTTAAATTCGAGAATATAGTGATTAAACAAGGTTTAATTAATCTTAACAAATCGTAAAAAATTTTCGCAATAAATCGGCTTAGTTCTAATTAAGATAGCTTTAAATTATCCCTTGATGTTCGCGTTCTATCATAATTCAAGCTACTTCCTTCCTACTTGATCTCAACACTTCAGATGCTCATACTATTATGTCAAAAAACCACCTAAATTATATAAATCTGAGGCCGATTAGTATTTTATTACATTTTCTTAATTAACAGAAAAGATCATGTTCTTCAAATCAATGAATTTCTATTCAAAATAATATAATTCCAAATTATCTCTCTGCTCTGTATCGTAATGTTGCTCGAGATAGTAATTTTCATTTACGATTGTATGTACCCAGAATTATACGAAGTTAATTTTAACAAATAAAGAAAAGAATAAATTATAAACAGTAAACATCAAAATTAAATAAAAGATAAAACCATTGTAATAATATACGCTATTTGTATATTTATTTTATGCAGTTTTAATGTATTTATTACAGGCAAAACAGAAATTTGCAATAAACTGTATATTATTTTCGCGCCATTGTACTTTAAGTGTGTAAATTCTTTTAGGAACTTCCTTAGATTACATTTTCTACTAATTGTTGCACGAACAGAACTTTCTGACATTATTACGCTATACAAAGACAACAATATAACTAATACCTGTTTGTTCTGTTGTCACCGAGCTGACGCGATGTACTAAAATCACTCCATGAATTAAATAGGCGCACACGATACTCAGTAGTAGTGATACGCCCCCGCTGATATCTGAAACAGTAAATATTCCTGATCATGAATCTATAAATATTGCATAATGTTTCATTTACTTCAAATAAGTACTTCAACAAAGGTAACTGTTTTGACAGCCCTATGTAATTGAAATAAAACACACAAATGTTTTAAAGAATTTTGTATTGAGCAGCGAACTGTTCGGAATGTGGATATAATTCTACAATTTGATAAATATAGTAGTTCAAACAGTATATAGGAAATAAATAGTTCAAATTACTCTATACCTGTAAATATCAGTTCAAATTCATACGTAACAGTTCAATACTTCGCTTCGCGTTCAACGCATCGAGGTACCCATGTATTCCCAATAGAGTGGAAATGTTTGACACTGTCAATCTTGCACCTATTGGAAAGCGTCATGCAACTACCCGGCAGCAGGAGTGACGCAATCGGTCAGGTAGGCGATCTCGGTCCCTTGACGTACAATTCGCACGACGATAAAAGTTGCAGCCGACTAGTGTGTGTGCGTCAATTTACGAATAATAACAAAAATAAATACAATTACTATATAAAATACATTATAATGTACATAAAACAATAATATTTATAATACACATTCCAAAGAAAAATAAAATATTTTAATTTTAACATGGCTAAGTCTTTAACAATAGTAGAAATGTATTAATTTTAATTACATACTTACGTTGATAAATTATACTTTCTTTATATCTAGAAACACTAACTATGAGCGACTTCATTGACATCAAATTCCATTAAAAACACCCTAATGCAATTTAAAACGTTCACTGAGATTCACAATCCAGTCTCGAAAATGGAAAATCGCATGTTGTTCGAGTCTCTTTCGTGATTAAAATTAGAAAAGGCATTAATATTAATTAAGACTTGAACTAGTTTGAAAAACATCTAGGCATTGCCCTTTTGTCATTAAATTTACTTAAAAGTAAATTAAAACTTCTACATTAATCATTAATTAATTGTATATTAAGCGGACATTCCTAAGCTAATTTTTAATAGTAATTTAAGAAACAAAACAAAGCTGAAACTATTAACAATACAACTTCGGAGTATTTACTAAATAGCTGCTATAAATGGATTTTATTAATTGAACACGTTTCGAAATATTACATCGAAAGCTACCTTCATTACACGAACAAAAAAAAAAGATAATAATTAGCAAAACAAGCAACAGTGGAGCAGATTTATTCATGACTTTGCAACAGCTCGAATGACGAGATGAGAATATATATTGGAAATTATTATCGCGATTACAATGTATATTCCGTTAATTTCAACTCCTCCGCGCTAACGAAAGAGGCTGAAAATTTCGTTTTTTATGTCGCGCCCGTTGTGATGTTAGCAGGACGGGTTTTGAATATTTCCAGAATAAATTCTGAAGCACCACTTCTCTCAGTATTATAATTAAACAAGTTATAAACGCCCGACCTATCTTCTCGGAAAGATGACATAAAACGAGTTAGGGAATTTTTTTTCGTAATATTTAATAAAAGTCATCTGTGTAATTTCTTCGATGAACGAAGTACGCTGGGAATTTTTGATGTTTCGTTGAGGATTTCTCGAATTTAACATCTCTTTAGAAATATTAAGTTATGTTAATTAAGTAATGCATTTAAATAAGAAAATCGTCTTTAGTTTTACATACATTAATATATTCATAGATCAAACATTTTTTTATACACATAAATGCAATACATAAATATGCATACACAACCATTGAGACTATTATTATCATATTAAGGGAGCGTTTCTCAAAATTTTTATACAGCAACCCAATAAATTCGTTTATATTGGTACCGCGGCTCAAATAAATAGGGTGATCCGGTGTAAGTCAAATAGATGGACACGATTTCAATGGATTATTCTTTCTGAAATATATATCGTATTTGAAAATCTGTAAATTACATTTGGTACGTAGACTTCCGCGGTCGTGGTCCATGTTATCTGCTTCTGGGTTTCCGGGCTGGAACCGCGTCACTAGTATATCTGCCGACGTTTCGTACCCATTTGTATGGGACATCTTCAGTGCTGAACTACTGCACTGAAACTGACAGTGCAGTAGTTCAGCCCTGAAGATGTCCCACACTACGACTGTATTTTTCACTTTTTTGATCTTCCACGAAACCGGCCTCTTGAAATTTTTTAATAGTTCGACCAATAGTGCTTTCAGATGGACGATTATGTAAACCATAAAATTTACGTAATTTTCTAAAAAACTCTTTTCACAGAACGCTGATTTTCATAAAATAAATAAATAAATAAAATAAATAAAAATGTACGCCAGTTGATGTTTATACACGCAACTTAAATTTACTGGTGAGACAATTGTTACTGGCGCCACTAATCTATGCATAGTGTAAACCCTCCTTAATTCAAAAATTTGAATGCGTTGTTGTACCATGTACGAAGCCATTTTTATAAACGTCACAGATCACACTTTTTAAATGCCCACATACCAGACAAATTCAGTGCGCCATCTATATTTTATTTATTCTTTAAAAAACTACGAAATTTAACACCCTTTATTTCTAATAGTCAAATAAACGAAAATTAAAGAAACTGAATGTTTAACATCCATTACAAATAAATCTTCACGTGTTAAAAAGTGATCATTTCTCATTACTCGCCCCAGCGCGAGTACATGTAGATGTACATACATATGTGAACATACGCATACGTGTATATGTTCCTAACTCAATCTGTATGTATATACAGTAACATGCAATTGTCTGTGGAACATTTATTAACACTGTAATACCTGCACCAACAAAATGATCTAACGCACTACAAAAAATATTTCTCTATTATATAAGCGATACTATATATTCGTTTCTTATTACAGAACGAAACCAAAACGGGGAATTCCCTGGAAAGATGAGGTCGTTAGAAATGACGACACCGTGGCATGAAGAGGAGGAAGACGTTGAAGTCGAGGACATGGAAATTAGAAAGCACAGAGATGATCTGACAGAAAGCAGCAGTGACGAAGCGACCGGCAGAAAAATCGCAAGGCGGAAAAATGGAGGTATTATTCAGTTACAGAAGTAATTTTCTACCTATTTTCTCAGACATTTTTTCCTTTATATATATTATATATTTTTTATTATTAAGCCGCATAAATCTCCGCCTAACTTCGCCAATTGAAAAATGAATTGTGCGGGCAAATTTTATTAATTCCTCATCTTGTAAAATTTTCAAAACACAAGATTAAAATGTACAAAATACCTAACCTTTCAACCTTTCATCTCGAAAAATAATCTTCGCAAAGCATTAGAGATTAAATAAATTCCAATAACTTCCTTATTCGAGCTAAAGTAAAGTTCCTAAGATAAGTAATTTAATAATAATAAGCATTAAATTAATGCTTTTGATATTTGTAAAATTATTCGCGAGGTTTCTAGTGACCCTTTTCCATAATTTTAAGTATTTAATATTATATATATTTTTGTTAACATACAAATAACGCAGACATTTAAAAATATATATTAATGTCGAAAAGCTAAATTATTTAATAGCGTATCGAACTGTTTTATTAATAAATTATGTGAAAAATCATATCAAAATGACTCACTATTAATAAACATTACGGGACTGATGTTTCATATATTACAAGAACAGGATTACCACAGGGCTATATTCCTAACCTTACATTTTTTTTTAATTACATTAAAGAGATACTGTACTTGGCTATACAGAACTTAAAAATGTGTTCTAAGAATACAATTATAATTATCACCTGATTTACTTTTAATACCTCGAATAGTTTTTTTGTTCTACAAAACTTTTTATCTAAGAAACGTTTTGGTTTCTATTTTAAAAATAATTATGAATAGCTTATTCTATATTTCTCGAATACCTTATAAAAGAACACTTAATGTGTAAACAGTGGTCCTTTTTATCAATAGTATGTGCCAGGAAACAGTGAAGCATATTAAAAAAAATAGTTTAAATCTTTGCATGAAATATATGAACACGGTTCTTATTCAAACGACGCTATTTATACTTTGAAATACCACATAAACTAATAATAAATCTCTCCGTTTTAAAAAGGGAGTTTGCATAATTCCATTCTTGGACGTATGCAAAGTATTCGATAAAGTTCGGTATCTAAAGTTGTTAATTGAAATCAAGAGAACTCTCTCTCTCGAAACTATGTATGTATTTACAACGGGGAGTTATCAAATGTTTTCCCATCCATTCTTGAGTTCCATACGAGAGTTTTCTGCTCTAGTTCTTCACAAATTTAATCTACCAACATCTAGAATAACTACACATATAACATATGCGGATGACATAGCTTCAATACTAGTATACAAAGATTTTGTACTAATTACAATCTATTTTCTAATGCGGAAGAGCGATTTCTCGCCACAAAAAAATAGAGTTGTTATTAGCTGTTCGCAGACCAAAATCACATAGGTGAGATATAAATCTAATTGATCGCCATATTTTTGTAACAGCATTTCACTGACCTTGTCTACGTCGTAACCGCATTCAATTTTTTTATGAAATCGTTCACACCATTCTCTACAAAGAAACTATCCTAATACCAACATCAACCAAGTAGGCATTTCACTAATCTAAACAGGTCAATTTCCTAACCTACACTTGGAAACGTTTTTCATGGAAATCTTTTCTCAAATTACTAAAAAGGAAGTATTCATTGTAGGTTTAATGTAAGCCAGAGGGAGCCATAGGGAGCATCAACAGCAATGTGTATAAATACATCGACTTCGATTGGCTTCAGTTTTCTGGTGCCCATATGTATTCCTTTCATTGTAGAATTCACTTTTATTTGCTACGCCATCCACGACTGTTCTAAACAATAAAAGAATTAGTACACTCCCCTGCCATACTCCTTTCTGTGTAACGAAAATTCTGAAGTAACTACTTCCTGTTCTAATTATGTTTCTGGTTTCGGTATAGTGTTTTTCCTAAGTTGTCTCTATTCAGAGTGTCGAAGACATTTGAGACAATATTCGAAGACAACCAATTACACATAAGATTTTCCGTTATTAAACAGTATCCTTTCTTCTATTTGTCTTATGCGAAAAACTCAATCCTGTACTTCAAATATTTAGGTGTAACTTCTTTGAGGAATTAGTTGAAATGTGGTGCATTCTCGCCATTTTTTTGCGATACGAAGGAAAGTAATTCTCTTACATGAGATCTAAGCGTTGTCTAAATCGTTGTAAGGTTTGATCTTTGTTAATAACATTTTCACTGTATCCATACTTGTTATGGATATTTACGACTTTGTGGAATTTATTCTGATATTATGGAAGATACTTCTTCACTGCCTCTCTTCTTTTATTTTATGGAGCGTTGTTCTTTTTTAGAGTTATTTTCTAATAGGGATTAAACGTGAAAAATTCATCAAATCTAGCAAATCAAATCTTGGAAAGATTAACACAGCAACAATCCAAATTGTGCAATTTTACTTCGGAAATCGTGATTCCATCGTCCAAACGCAAAGATTGTTTCGGGCATTTTATTGTCAGCATAATAGTCCATCTGGACGGATTATTGAGCAAACCATGGATAGATTTCGGTCATCGTACATGCTAGTGGATAACATCAGCGTCCAGACGAGGAACAGTGCTCACAGAAGAGAATATTGCTGTTGTTGCGCAGCAATTTGTGTTGTAACCGCCCACTTTGTGAAAAATTTTACAGAAAGATCTTGGCTTATGTCTTTACAAGATCCAGCTTGTGCAAGAATTGCAGCGTAGTGACCATTGTTCGCGTCGTACTTTGACTTAATAGACCGGAAACCAATGGCGATTAATTGTAAAATTGTGTCCAACGAGGATACTTATTTTTTATAGAATGGCTACGTCAACAAAAACAAACAAAATTGCTACATTCGGAATGACGAGAATTCGCAAGAGGCTCTTCAGATGTTTGGTGCGCTTTATGCCCTGGAAGAGATATCACGCTGTACTTCTTCAAAAATGAGACCAGTCAATGCGATACAGTCAATGGCGAACGCTATAGAGCTATAATAACAAATTATTTCATTCATTGGCGTAAATGTTGAGGAGATGGTTTCAGCAGGATGGCGCTGCGTGCTATACAGCGTGTTACACGATCAATCTATTGGGATAAGGGTTCAGCAAATAAATTATTTCGCGAAATAGACTTGTCAAATAATCACCTTGATCGTCTGATTTGACTTCCCTGGATTATTTTCTTTAGGTATATATCATGTCTTTAGTCTATTCGAATAAGTCAACGACGTCAGTTGATTAGAAGGCCAACTTTCGTCGTCAATCCCAAATACTCGAAAAACTGGTCGAAAATTAAACCTCCAGACTGAACTATATTTAGGATAGTCGTGGCACTCATGTATTCAAATATTAAATGACATAAAATGATCTAGCAAAAAAAAATCATTGGACAACTTTTTGTGTTTTACTTCAATTTGAAAGTACAATATTCTAAAGAAAACACTCCATTGTACTTTTTATTTTGTAATATTTTCACTTCTTGGCGTAAATACAATTTTTTTCAATTTACAAATAAGTACTCTATTATTCTATTTAATTTTAATAAAATATCAATGACGAAAGGTTTGAAATTGTAGAATAAAATAAGGCTTGACCATTCATTCCTTTGACTTTTTGTATCAACGTCGTTTTTAAACCAAAAACAAAACTGTAAATATAAATTCTATTCTCTTTCCTTTTCAAATTTAATTAATTAAAAAAAGTGGAGGGGATGACCTACATTGTAGACTTTCCATTCAAAATTATTTGTTCCTTTTAATGTGCACGTACTTCTTTGTTTGTCGTCTAAATTATGGAAAACACGTTTGTATGTATCAAATACTGTGATGCGAAAGACTTTTTTATAGGCATCAACACGGGTAATTTATTTCCATGTAGGTATGTACATACGTATGTGCAAAAACGCTTCCTCTAACAACAGAAAATGTCAGTTTTCCTTTTACGTTGTAAGTTTTTAAATATAGGTGGCATATGAGGGTGAATAGAGGAAGGGAGGGTGTCTTTAGAGTGGTGTCGGCGCCAGACGCCCACCAGGAGCTTTCTGTCTGATGTTCGAACACAATGAAACAAAATGTAAATAAAGTTCCTACAATAAAACCCCAATAACACTTGCTTCTGTACGAGGAAGTTTAATCATTTTGAAGTTTCTAAGAACAGTTTTTTGAACTTAGATATGTCCGGAAATAACTCCAAAATATTCTCAACATTTCAGTTGGTAAGTTCTTCATTACAAGAAATCTAATCAAGTGGAAATATGAAAATTTAAGGAAGATTAAAATATTAGTACTGCTAGTACTGTTACAATTTGAGGTGTATTGTGTTCAAAATTACATTTTGGCGATTTTTTAAAAATTTAGCTGACGGAAGGGTGACTTACATTCAAGTAGTATATATCATTGAAAATATGACAACTCAACATATTTATAGACTTATATACCGAGAATATAGTACAAAATATATACTTAAATATCAATTTTGTTCTAACACAATAAGAACTACTGCTTAGCCAGGACCGAACAGCTTAAATGATACATTCTTTGTAATTCCATGAATTTTTGTTTATATAAAAATTCTTACTGATACTGCAAGTATCTTCTGTATGTATCTTAGATTGTATTGAAGAAAAAGAAGTGAAAGATCAGTTTTTTTGCATCTATCTTTCAAAAAAAAATAGACAAAGTGGTAAACAGTAAAAATCTGAATGTAGCAATTTTAAATTCAGTAATTGTTTACAAACAAAATACAGAGAATTGACAAAAAATTCATTTAGATCCCAATATTAAAAAAAAATTTTTATAAATCAAGTTATAACTATAGTTGGTACTGCGAGCGTTCGCGCCTCGACAAACGCAAAGTGGATGAAATCAGTTAAATATTTGTAATATTATACATAATCTGTCACAGAGAAAACCAAACTTTTTAAAAATAAAAACAAAAACTTACTATTTAGGTAAAATGCATTTATTTTATTCAAAGTAGTCGCCTTCGGCTTCAATACAAAGTTTTGCATGGTCAATTAACATGTCGAATGAATTTTTAAGCTCATCTTTAGAGATGTCCTTCAAGATTGCTGTCGACGCCCTTTTAATGGTTTCGACGTCTGCATAACGCTGTTCATTTATTGGCAAATGTAGTTTGGAGAATAGATAGAGATCACAGGGGGCCAAATCTGGTGAATGGTTAATGGTTAAAATGCCATTTGTAGTTAGAAAATCAGTGATAGGCGTCGAGCGATGAGATGGTAAATTATCATGTAACAAACGCTAGCTACTATTTTCACGATATTGAGGGCGCTAACGACGAATACGCGCCAAAAGACACCATAACATCAAGACACCAAGATAATATACAGCATTGAGCGTTTGACTAGTTGGTACAAACTTTTTTGCACTATGCCTTTCGAATCATAAAAATAAATCAACATTGTCTTCACTTTCGAGTTCTCCAAACGACTTTCTTTCGGTTTTCTTCGCTTAGATGCTTCCATTCAGAGCTTTGACGCTTGATCTCTAGATCACACTGAAAACGTCACGTCTCATCGCCAGTTACAATAGAATACCTGATATTTTCGTCTTTTTTTGAGTCTTTAATTAAGTCTGTACAATGTTGAATTCAGTTAGCTTATGTGGTACAAACCTTGGACAAATCTTTCCCAGTGTCAAATACTGTGTCAAAATGCGATGAATTGAATCTTTGAAAATATTTGATTACATTCCCATGTATCGCAATGAAGATTTTGGCTTATTTCTGATAAATTCACGCACAAGTTCGGTGTTACCACAGATTTTTTTGCAGTAGGATGTTCGTCGTCACTTATGTCCGTACGACCGTCATTAAATCGTTTATACTACTTATACACGCCCGTACGTGATAAACACGCATCACTATACACTTGTTTCATCAAATTAAAAGTTTCAGTAAACGATTTACCGACTTTAAAACAAAACTTCGTATTTGCTCTTTGTTCAAAATTAATTTTTCGACCAATGCTAAATACACACTGTTACTTTATGCGTAATTTCTCTGCTTCTAATGATGCAAATGTCATATTTTAACATAACATTGGTGAAAGATCTACCTTATCGACGCATATTTTTTTAATAGATGGCACCACTAAGAATTACTATAATATTTTAAAAAATTCGGTTTTCTCTGCGACAGACTGTGTAATACTGTTAGTTCCGCATTAGTATCCAGTTAATTATGTACAATACTTTTTATGAAATCCAGAAGAAGAATGTTTAAATCGCAGATTAATATCGATTATGTATGAACGAAGAAAAAGGAAGTTATCATTAAATTTATTATTATTTCTCCGTACAAGTCTTTGGACATTTAAAAAACGTTTCACAATTTCGAAAATATTTTTTTCAAAAATTTTTTATGAGTTCGTTATTTTTATGGTATCAGTAATCAATTCATAAAAGTAGTATGCAGTTCACGATGTCAGTAGATTCATTACTAATGCTTGCAATCATTACATTATCATTATAGTGAAGTTATTAATAGTGTTAACGAAAAATTCAGATTTTTGGAACTTGTTTCTATCCCTACTACTCACACCATGACGTTACTAGAGACCTTATATACCGCCCTCGTACATATAATTATTTGTTTGATTAAAACTTCATCTTTCTTTTTCTTCCTGCGTTTTTCTTAAATCATTAGCCGGTTTTTTTAATTAAACTTGCATATTCAACATTTTATTTTCTTAGAGTTTTAATAACTATGATATTATATTTATGCCAGATAAATTAAAAGCTTCGAACTTAATATAATTCATAATCAAACGAGATATTAGAGGTAATATAGACGACATTGACTAGACATGTGAATAGAGCTTCTTAAAAAAGTTTTTCAATGAAATGTGATTTTGAAAAGAGTAAAACTTTAATAAGAACGCAGCAAAGCGTCTATTAGGAATCTGCAAAATCTTTTGCAAACATAATTATAGTCCTAGGTTGAGTTTGTTCCAGTTTGAGAATAATGTTAATAATAGCATTTAAACCGTAAAATCGTAATATATATATATATATATATATATATATATATATATATATATATATATTGTTTCGTTGCTACGAATTTTAAAAATTACTGCATTTCACATAGAATTATAATTACTGAAATACATACATTCTTTAAAAATGCATTAGATATGACATAACTAACACTACTCTTGCATTTATGTGGGCGATTTCTTTTTAATAAATAAAAAAAAACATCTACAGATTTGACCAAAAAAATTTACAATTGTATCAGATTGATTCATTAGTGCGTAGCGTTTTTGTTCAACTTAAACTATATTCATTTTAACTTGTTATTTACAATTTCCTCCCATCGATCTGGAAAACATTTCGATTCCGCGCCTGAGGAAATCCGGATGATTTGACATTAAAGAAGTCGTCAAGCCAATTTTGAATCGCCACATTGTTATTAAAAGAGATTCTTTAAATTGAAAAACCTATTCCCGTGATATACTCTCCCCAATTACGTTTCCTTCGTAAACGGCCCTAACGATTCTAGACATTGTCGATACATTAACTTAAATATTTGTTTTTTCTACTTGACATTCCATTTTCATTTTGTCAATAAATAAAACAATCTTTGCATATATCCAAAAACAATAATACAACATTCAAATAACTTTGACATATTCCTAACAATTTTTCTTTCAATGCACTCTCATCCTACAAACTAAAAACGCTTCGAACTTGTGCATTAACCTGATAAATACACGAAATAATAATAATAATCTATACCTTCACATTCACCAACAGCTTAAGGCCAATTACAGAGAGCTTTGGCGGGCTAGGAGTTATTGTTACGCCAGTGCTCGCGATGCGACTTAATATATATGTGCACCAGCATTCGCTTGAACGGGTAAGAGAAACCACGAAAAACCTTCCCAAAATCATTGAACTCGAACTCGAGAATTCCGGCGTGATAAGCCAGTCACTTACCACTGAGTTATCATCCAGCAAGTGGGTTATATTAGTCTGTATTAGTACACGCGATCTTTATCATAACATTTGGAGGAATACAGCTTTACCATAATTGTGCATCAATTTAAAAATTATAACTAAGCTCCTATACACTACTCAGGGCAATAGAGAATTTTCCGGAAAGATTCGCTAAAGCTTCCTTTAATATTTTTTTACACGTGACCTTTTTCTGCATATGCTAAGAAGTACTATGCCACCATACAATGCAGTAGTAATTATAACATGTATGTCTTTAACGATAAAAAGAGCTGCAGCCCCAGTTTCGGCTTTTCAATTGATCAATAACCTTTCAATCATTTATGAAATAATATAAGGTATAACAACCAAAATAATTATTGACGGTTAATTATTTTGAATATAGTTTTGGGCGTATCCCACACATAGTATTATATACGCTGTTAGTCGACTGCGCTATATCCTCCAATGGCTCCACTGTCTTAAATAAGAAGTTTCTCCCAGAAGTATCCAACCCAACAAAGAAAACACAAAAATTTTGGAAAGAAATATATTTATATTTCAACATAATCTCCTTTCAGCTCTATACACTTTTCCCAGAGATATTCAATAAGTTCGATACCCCTTTTATAATAAAAACTATCTTGCTCCTTAAAATAGCCATTAACTGCCGACATCACTTCTTCGTCGTTGGAAAATCTTTGGCCATTGAGCCATTTTTTCAAGTTTAGGAACAGAAAATAATCCGAGGGGGCTAAATCTGGCGAATATGGTGCATGAAGTAGCAATTCAAACTTTAATTAATTAATTTTGGCCATTGCAATAACGGATTTGTGAGCTGGTGCATTGTCTTGATGAAACAACACTTTCTTCTTACCCAAATGAGGCCATTTTTGTTTGATTTCTTCGCTCAGACGTTGCAATAAGTTCGCATAATACTCGCCGTTAGTTAGTTTTTCCTTTTTCAAAATAGCCTATGAAAATTATTCCACGCGCATCCCAAAAAACCGATGCCATGCCTCGCCTTTTTTGGAGTCGGTTCTCCCCTTTTGGTCCATTGTTTTGATTGTTTTTTTGTCTTGGGTGTGAAGTAATGGACCCATGTTTCATCCATAGTTATGAAACAGCTCAAAAATTCTGCTTTGTTGGTGTGAAACTTCGCTAAACACTTAATTGAAACATCTTCACGACACTGTTTTTGCTCGAGTGCGAGCAAACGCGGCACCCACCTTGCACACAGCTTTCTCATGTCCAAATTTTCAGATAATATGCGATGTACCGCACTTTTTGAAATGCCTACTATGTCTGCTAGCTCGCGCACTTTGAGTCTATGATCATGCAGTACCGCTTTGTGGATTTTCTTCACCATTTCTGGAGTCGTCACCTCATTTGGTCGACCACTACGATGTTCGTCTTGCAGCTCATACGGCCTCGTTAAAACTCTGCTACCCAATATTTCACTATTGTAAACGAAGGAGCAGATTCACCCAGAGTAGAATCCAATTCAGCTTTTATATCGGTTCGGCTGAGGCCTTTCAAATGAGAGTATTGTATCGCGTAACGATGACCAATTTTCTCCATTTTTACAAATCCACTGAATATGTTCACTATTGATGGTTGCCAAATAAATACTAAACAACGTGACGTCTTCAAACTTGAAACTTATGCTTTATAGATTGTATACTTTCTAATACAGTGATACTTTTCAAACAACTACCGTCATCTCTAGGTCAGCCAGATACTTATGGGACCACTCTGATATTTTACCGTAGGAAAGCAGAAGTCTAAATACTGAAATTATTATAATATATCAGAGTAAACTAGATGTATCTGTTTGGTCTGTATATCTATGTGAGATAGCATGGTCTTCCCAATTCCATCTAAGCGCTGGCACAAATAGGGAATACATGCAGTGGCAGGGATTTCGGTGGAATAATATTTTTAATTACACATATGTATATAACTTCCAATAATGCATTTTCTTATCTGGTATGCAATCGTTTAGCGAATTAGATTTAACAAAATCTACATGGTTTAGACACTGCTCTGGGCCAACAGTCCAATCAAAAGGGTGGTTTTCGGGCAATTATACTATTGTATTTTTAGTACAGTTTTACTCCACATATCAGTAGGACAACAGTACTTTTAAGCTACAGTAAATTTTAGTACAATTAATAATTTATTTGAAATAAATAAATTTTGTTTATTAGAAATTTCTATTTTTGCTCCACCACCTTGTAGCCCTATCTTTGCCAATGTGTTTTCAATCACACCTTAGTTAATAATAAACATCTACTTCCTACATTGTTTGTGTCTTATTTTTCATTAACCCCCGTGCCGAAGATTGTAATAAAAATATCTTATCCACACTACGACTTCGTAAATTAAATAAGAGCTATTTATAAGGAGACCCGAGACGCTGTCACTATAATTTCTCACCCTTCATCAACTTAAAAATACGTGGTTTCGAGACGTATATAATTGTAATTATAGAGGGGTATAAGAACACGTATGTATATGCCAATTTAGTGCTTCCTTATCGTACGTCTTCTTTGTCCTCTTGCGTCGTTTCCGCCAGCTCTTTTCTCGTTTCGTTAGAAAATTAACGAGAACGGCAGGAGGTGTTTGTCAGAACACCCTACTTCACCCCATTCATCAACCACAACATATATATATATATATATGTATATATTCGTAAGAGAATTAGAAAGAGGTGGTGAAATTCACTGAAACGAGGATATTTATTTTGCAGGCAGCGCTTCGAGCGGGGGCGGCTCTAGCGGCAGCACGACGCGACGAAGAAAAACGTGCATCAGTGCTAGAGAGAGAAACCTAAGAAGACTGGAAAGCAATGAAAGAGAGAGGATGAGAATGCATTCACTGAATGACGCTTTTGAGGTAAGACAAAGAAAATGGATTACTTACTAAACAGTATTACTTTTCAATTTCTATTTTTTAAAGAATAAATAAATTTGAAATTAGTCCGACTGCAGTAAAATGTTTTTCGTTGTAACATCTTTCAGCGTATATTTAACGAATTGTCAGTTTAGGATAAAATGGAATAAAATAATGCTTAATAATATCTGAAATTCTAATACGCGTTCTATCACAATAATAATTGTAGTGAGTCACTAAATAATCGATATTTCAGTTAAGACTTAAAAGAAAAAACACTAAAACTTAAAAATGGGTGTTTAGCAAACATGAATGAATAATTTAGCTGTTTAAGGTGGAAAATTTTTTTTGAGTTATTTTTTTATTGAGTTGGAAAATGACTGGTGTATCACCAATAAAATGGATATAAAAACTGGACAAATCATAGAAAAACCCAATGTTTATTACTACAATTTAAATACTATATAATGGATGTATTATATGGAATGTGAGGGCAAAAAAAGCACATCAGAGTTGGCCAAGACATTTTTAAGTATGTTCTAACCTAATACACCTTCCTTAATTGTCAAACATTAACGTCATTATTATGATTAGTGATATTAGATGTAATTGACATTTTAGAGATTTATATGAATAAAGATTCGACATGCCGTTTAGCGTCACAGATAAATCATGAAGCATGAATTACACTAAGACTAATTCATTTCAATGTCGATGTAGTTACATTGCACTTTTAACTCATAAATAGTTACCGCTCCTAAATAAAGAAAGAAACGGCTCGTCAAAAGACATACGGTTTCACGACTCCCGTGTGCGTGTGTGAACGTGAAGCACCCTTTTCAGCGTCATAAACCAGATAAGATCGGTTAAATATTTGAAATATCAGATATGTTTCCACAGTTGTTTCAACAAATCGAGTTCGCTATGAACAAAGATGTTCTTATATGAATAAAACGACGGTTCGATATCTAGCGATGTAATATTTGCATAATAATAATAAGTAATGTTTATTATTTAACGGCTCTATACTCTCATTATCATTAAAAATTTGCATTGATGCGTTAAAATCTGCATCTTTCTTTAGCATACTACTGTGGCTATAATATAATAATAACATTTTTGTCGTCACTGATACCATGTAGCGGTATTTGTGCGGTATCCACTAATAGCAGCGAAGGATTTTGTAATTTATCAATTGCTTCAACAACTTCTTGACTTTCCTTGATGACAGTTGCTTCTTTAGGATCAAATTGTAAAACTACAGACTTGATTTTTGAAAATGCAGAAATTATAAACTGCCATCCTTAACCTGTCCTCCAGCGCGTAAGAATCGGCTGTGGCTGTTCGGGGATATCAAGGCACTGGCCATGTTTAGGGGATTTAAGGAACTCTGCTTTTGTGTGCGCTATCAAACTATTTACCTGTGGGTAACAACATGGAATTGTTTCTACTACAAGTTGTAAGGCATGAATTTTACACATTACAAGTTAAGAGGTTTACCACAGTCATCTTTAAGAGACCGACTTCTACATTCTCAGCTCATGCCTAATAAAGCGCTGACCAAACTCCACACTAGATATGAAATTTCCTTTTTTTATTAAATATACATACATAGGTTATATTAAATCCATATCTTTAAAAATAAAAATAATAATCTCTGAACTAGTATAATATATCCGTAAAAATGTTCTTTTATTTTTACAGTTACTGTATATTTTAATTATGTTTATTATTATGCAATCATTACAATACAATTTGACGTTACTTATTGCGAAAATGTAATAAACAAATTGACCATTTTTATATAATATTAATCATGGTAATCTGTTCTTAGAATCGCTCCTTACACAAGAAATGTTTCACATCATTATATTGTCTGGCATCAAAGAAATAATGAAATCAATTTGTCATATTTTACGCATTAATTTTATTAAACTAGAAATTACACATTTTTGTCGTACATAATAATCGCTTCCATCAACTCGAATAGAAAAAACATTGGATTCGAAATTAGCGTGATTGCAAACAACAGCGAAATATTTAAAAAGTGATCACCGTTGAGAATTTATTTACGAAAATAGATCGCTAACTATGTTTTCGAGTCCATAAGTTAGAAGAATGAATATCAATTATAAATGAAATTGGCGCGTTCGCAGAATTTTGTTATTGATAATACACGTGTAAATAGTATTGATTAGCATCTTTTAATAATTGTTCTGACAGAAAAGCAATTACTTTAGATTTCCGGGAGTACTATCATAAGGCGAATTTTTAATTAAATTAAACCAAAGCCAACTATCGAACTAAAAAAGTATGGGATGTTTATTTTATTGATGTTAAAATCCTTTCATTTCTAATGTTTGTGTTGCAATAACATTGCATGAAAAAGTTTATGTAATAATGGTAGAACACATTTGGAGAATGTACAGATATACACTCTGTTGAAAAAGTAATATCTCCTCTGGTCATAAGCAAACAACTTTCTAAGATGTATCCATAGCTTCTGACCTCAAATATACTTCACGTTAGTTATTTTCACATAGCATGGATTACTAAAAACATAAAAAAGTATGCCAGTTGAATAATCTGTCAGTATATTAAGTTGTCCATAAAGTTATGACGCATTTTTGCAACAGATAGCGTTTGTTTGAAATTTTATAAAAGGTTAAAAATGGAAGACTAAGGTATGTACATTTTCGTCATATTTTATTCTTTTACTTCCGAAAAATGTACGGTCACGCTTGTGAAAAGTTTTCGGTGATAGTACTCTACATGAACGTTAATGCCAAGAATAGCTTACAAAAATCCATGCTGGTGATTTTAACGACGCTGGTTGGTGAGGGAGTTTCATTAAGACGTTGAAATTGATGGGGCTGATTAATTCAAACCTAAGCCACACGTTACAGAAACGTTGAACATTCATCATTTAAGCGTTAACGATCACATGAAAAAGCTAGAATAGGTCAACTAGCCGATATTTAAGTGACTCATGAACTCAAAGAGGCTCCTATGATGAAAGTGATCCTTTTTGAAGCGAATGTTAATTAGTAATGAGAAGTGTATTCATTAGAACAGTGGGGTGTGAAAATAGTCTTGGGTCACGACATGAAGAGCAATTTGACAATTTGAACGAATCCATTAACCAGAAACGGTCCGAACTCGTAATTGTAAAGGAATGGTATTTCATTACGATGATGGTCACCTGTCAAAATGTATTGGATCTTTAATTAAATGTACCGCTACACTCATCATACTCACTGGATCTTGCACCCTTAGACTTCCACTTGTTTCGTTCTTGTCAACACTCCTTACATCATATGTGGGCAACAACCGGCCCGCTGTAAGATTTGATCCAGCCCGCGAGACATTGTCGTATTATTTCATGTCTGATATCTATCGCTAAAAATTATGAACACTACTTTTAAACGCGGCCTGCGAACGTATTTGCACATTAAAGTTTGGCCCATAACATGTCAAAGGTTGCCCATACCTGCCTTACATGGTACAAATTCAACTTAGATGAAGTTATGAATCTGAACCTTGTAAAGTTTTTCGCGGATGAAAATAGGTTTTTTTATGAACAAGCAATTATGAGACTTACTGAAAGGTGGCGAAAACTTATCGAAGAAAGTAGGCAATATATAATTGATTGAACTTTTTTCCTATATTAATAAATGACATGAAAACATAGAAACAGATATCATTACTAGCGCGGTCACATTTGTCTACACACCAGGTTCATAATAAGTACATATTGAAAGATATGCACTTACTACATCGCTCTAGTCATATATTTTTACCTTGGAAATGAGTTTTTTTAGAAGATTTGAGATCTTGAGTAGATTTGAGAGATGGCAAATATGTACATATATACTTCAAACAGCCTGTAACTCTGATGATGCATTTACATATTATGCTCGAAAATAATTTTAAAGCAGTAAAAAATGATAAAATTTGTTAAAACCTTATTAGATAACACAAGTTACAACGAATATTGAAGGGAACTTTTCAAAAGTTCTTTATTTTAAAAAGATAATTAAAACAAGGAAACATTCCTACTACATGGTAGAGGGAATATAGTTAATATATTGTTTAAAAAATAATAAAAGAATATTATATTAATATCAGTGGGACAATCCTCAACAAGAAACAGTTGTTAAAGTTAGTCAAAAAATACAGACTCGTGATTAATCTATATGAATCTGTCTAATATGAAACTTTTTGCTAAAAAGCAATAAATCAGTACACTAGAAAGAAAATAAAAAACTGGAGAAAAAACAGAAAACAATGTCAGAAGGATGTGGAATAAAATCATTGGCCAAAATGGCTCGTAACTGTGTATTCATACTATTCTATAGAAGTATTCTATGTCCAGGGTCAATGGGGGCAGAGAGAAGTACGATTTTAAGCAAGAATAAGTGCTATTGATTATAGTTCTTCTTTAACCCTCTTGAAGCATATTAAACATAGTTCTTCTTTGCAATAACAACAAGATAATGAATAGAAAACAAAAAATTTTCTAAGCCTTTTTCCTTCTTTAAGCTTTGTTAGGGAAATAAAAACTATACACTGTTCCATCACTTGTATACACATAATACTCTAAATTCATGGAAGTCGATAAATGATTCCTTATTCATAACTAATTGCAAAATATGCTACGTGCTGAAAATCAAATCTTCTATTGTTGGACCTTAAATCTCTTCTAAATACTGATTTATTCCAGAACTAACTTCATTTTATATTACTTATTATCGGCCTTCTCCATTTTTACCAAAATTCCTTGACAAAAGAAAAAGCCGCTGAAAGTCATCGTTTGCTGGTAGAAACTTACGGTGATCATGCTCCAACCATAAAAACATGTGAAGCGTGGTTTCGACAATTCAAAAGTGGTGATTTCGATGTGCAAGACAAAGAACGTACTGGCAGACCGAAGAAGTTTGAAGATGCAAAACTCCAGAAGTTATTGGATGAAGACCCCGCCCCAACACAAAAACATTTAGCAGAAGCGTTAAATGTGGTCCAAGAAACGATTAGCCACCGATTACGAGTAATAGCAAAAATCCAAAGGATGGGAAATGGGTGCCACATCAATTGAATGAATGGAAAATCGAAAAACCGTCTGTGAAAAACTGCTTCAAAGGTATAATCGGAAGTCATTTCTGCATCGAATAGTGACGAGTGATGAAAAATGGATTTATTTTGAAACCCTAAGCGCAAAAGATCATGGTTATCACCTGGCAACTCGAAGGCCAAATCGTTTTGATCGCAAAACAAAGCTTTGGTGGGACCAGGCTGGCGTGATGTATTACAAGCTGTTGACACCTGGTGAAACAGTTAATACTGATCGCTACCGACAACAAATTATCAATTTGAACCATGCATTGGTAGAAAAACGTGCAAAATGGGCTCTAAGACACATAATATCGCCCCGTCCGACTACCACCTTTTTGCATCGACGGGACACGCACTTGCAGAGCAGCATTTCACCAATTTCGAAGAAGTTAGAAAATGGCTCGATAAATGGTTTTGCTCAAAGGACAAACAGTTCTTTTTTAGGATGGCATTCATAATTATCCTGAAAGATGGGCAAGATGTATAGAATCAAATGGCCAATACTTTGAATAAATACATTTTCCATTTTCTTGAAAATTATGTAGTTTTTTTTACGAAAAAACCGATAATGACTTTCCGGTACATCTGGTATAGATTGAAAATTATACATATTATATGTATTGTAATGATTATACATTACATTATAAAATAGAGATATTTAATGGTATATTTATTTAAAATTATTTAATGTTTATACAACAATAATAGATATGAATGTAATATAAAAAAATATGATTCACGTAATAGAATATCTATTAAAATTATATTAAATAGCTTCTTAGATTATAGTCATATTATTAAAGTTTTTTTTATTATTTATTATGTAGTTAAATTATGGTTTCATTTTGTTCGAAATTTATTAATTTAACAGGATTTATTGTTTAATATAATTGTCTAGTTAATAACTCATATGTCAGATATACAATCTATTAAATGTTATTGTTATCTGTATTACAAAAATGTCGAGATTATAGAAACATTAATAGTTAATACTTTGATCTACTGACATTTAATTTTATTTGAAAACTAATTTATAGTAAATAAAATATTCATAGTTTATGTTATACATTATCATTTATATCAAGTTGCCAACTAAAAATTAATTTTATATTAATTCAAGGTTTTTTAAAAAGAAATCAAAGCTTTGAAGGAAATAAGACGGAAGAGGATGAAATTAAGTAGAGTAGAAAAATTTATGCTCCCGTTGAAAATTATAATTGAATTATTAAAAATAAATAATCAATAGTAAAAAAATATACTAATAACTAAGGAAATATACTTTTAAGTTTAAATTCAACCTTTATTCTGGTATCACATAATCTTAGAAACACTTATATTATTGAACGAGTCCCAAGTCCCAGATTAAATTGACGAAGATTATATTTATTCAATCAGAAAGGAACGTAATCGTATATACCGTTCCTGGAAACAAATAGTACTATATTGAAGTCCGATGAATCCTATTTCTAAGATTACATGTTCATCAAGTATTAACATTCACTTACAATTAGTATCCTGGTTAACAATTCCTTCAATATCTTGTTTTTTCAGGATAGTAAGAAATTTTTCAGTCTAGGAAATATCGGAACATGTGAAATCATCTCATGTGAATACAAAAGGTACCTAATAATACAATGAATTAGATTTCATATATATTTAATTCATTAGTGAATATAAATGTTTAAAGAGAATGCTCTTAGTTTTTAAAAAAAGACCTAATAGTATTTATTATCAAATTAAATAAGAAGCGTGTTATCTCAACCATTTGCTTAATTTATTATTTAGAAATTTTGTTAATAATTAGTATGTATATTCATTTAACCTAATAGTTGAATTTATGAAATAATTGAAAGTTTTGATTAAAACTATAAACACAATCAAACTTTGCTTACCTTACCAGGTTATATTAATCTTTTCATTCTTTTTTATACAGTTATAACATTAAAATGTTTATTATTAATATTCTTAATTAATGATTATTTCTTGGTTAGTTTAATTATATCATAAACGATCTAAACGATCATGCGCAGACGTTAATAATTTTAAATTTAAATAGTTAGGCAACCTTTATCACAGATTATGTATAAAACAAAGAGTATATATTTTTTATTATAATTACAATCATATTATTGATGTGCTAATTATTTAATAAATTGTTTATTCTGTATTAATTTATTTATGTCAATTTATTAAATTGATTAAAACTTTTATTGGTGTCTTTTACTTCAAGTTCAAATTAATATTATATTTATAGACTGCTTAAAACAATTAGGGGATATTTGGAAAAATTGTAATAGAATAAATAAATAAAGAATGTAGCACCTCGTAAATGTTTTTATATTTAACTACTACGTTTTTAAATAAGAAACCGAACGCATTGACACGTTTGAACTTGTTTATGCACATTAAAAAGCTACTAAGGCACTAGAATGAATAAATATCATTAAATGAATACACAATTATGAGACTTTGTAAGAAGTCTTATTGATGAAATATAAAATCTATTGTTAATAAGGTGTATGATATCCACGAACGGCTGTAAAGGTTTGACATCTCCACATTGGTTGAATCAGAACATCAAAATATTCTTATGGAATATTAATCCATTCCTCCATCAGAGCAACTTGAAGTTCCTGAATTGTACACGATGGCATATTTCTTGCTGCAATACGTCTTCCTAAGGCATCCCAAGCGAATTCAATAGGATTACCATCAAGAGAATTTGCTGGCCGGTCCATTCTATTGATTTACAATTATTCAATCCAGTTGTTCACGATGTTTTCTCGAAGTGGACAAACATTGTCATCCATTAAAATGAATCTTTCATCCATAGCGCCAGCGTACCGAAGTACAATGGGTCACGAAATTTCATCCAGAGACCTCTGAGCAGCCAGGTTGCCATTCTGTATCACATAAAGTTCTGTATGACCTGTTGCACTTATCCCAGTCCATACCATTACACTCCTACCTTCATATTAGGGCCTTTCTCGAATAAATTGTGGCTTATTTCTGTTCCAAGTTCACGTCAAATTAAAATACACCTTTTATCTAGATTTGAGGCGAATCTGGATTCGTCACAAAACAATACTTGTGCCCAGACATCGTAATTCCAATTTCTATGCTGCTCAGCCCATATTCTTCGCGACCTTTTATGAAAAGCAGTTGGTGGAACGCATACTAGGGATCTTCTGTCATAGATGCCAACGTTATGAAGACGATTTCTTATTGTTTGAGTTGATACTACTCTTCCCGTAGCCACAGCAACCTCTCTTATAAGCGGCGTTGTGAGTGCGGTTTCTAAGTGCAAATACAGTTGGTATCGATCATCCCTTGGTGTTGTAGATGATGGGTGTCCTTGTCCTCGTCTTCTCTGAACATCTCCAGTTTCTAAAAACCGATTCCACAAACGCGAAATCACACTTTGGCTAACTGCAAAAACTTCAACAACAGCTTGCTGTTACTGGAGTTTTATTCCTTCCAATTGACATATGGCTCTCCAAACCTGTGCATGTGTCAAATCGCGCTGCCTTTCCATTGTTACCCGTAATTACAGTTAAAAAATTAGCTATGATAGAGAAAATGGTAAAATCTAACTGTAGTCGAGATCGCTTGCATACACGCTTTTATACCCTCAAGCATTGGCAGCTGCACCGAAGCACTGTACAAATTGAAACCTGTCAACGCATTCTGTTTCTTATTATAGTTGCAGCGTTATAGTTGCAATATAAAAATATTTGCGTGTCTTATATTATTTATATATTTATTTTATTATTATTTTTTCAAATATCCTCGAATTTTTTTGAGCAGTGTATATCAATTCAAGGAATTCCTAATCTCATATACCACCAAAGATAGGGTCTATGCTAGCCGAGGTATATATTAATTTATATGTTTATGGTAAGTAAATATTTACTTAATTTAATAGTAATTTTATTCGAATTTTTGTTTATAAATTTTTATTACTATTACTACTACTACTACTTTATTAATTGGCGCAGAACGTGGAACTAGAGGATATTACCGTTATAATTTGGTCTCTGTGCTCCAATTTCTGTAGTTTGTGTGTATATACTATATATATATATATATATATATATATATACTTATATATAATAAAATGTTTATTTCCTAATATGAAAATTTAATTGTAATTGATACGTAATTCATTAACCGTGTATAAGGATGTTCAAATATTCATAATTAGATTGTAAAATAAATACATGACACTACCTACCATACAAGGAATATCTGAACCCTCCAAGATTGTATCAATAATTTTTTTACAATGGTACAACTTGAAAATTTGAACCTATATAAGATTTATTATAGAATCATCTTGATTCTACTGATACATTACACGAATATAAGAGATTCCTTAATACTCTATTCTTTAATGTATAACCATATATGTACATATATTTTTGTTTTTTATAAAAACCTCCTGGTGTGTCTACTAATATTACAATTTAATTAGTAATAGATCGAAATGTAATTTTATTCTAATCTATCTTAACTAAGATTGAAATCTTAAGAAGAAACTAAGGTCTTACTCATTGGTATACCTCAGAGTCTAATATCTTAATTACACTATCCCAGCGTGTATCACGAAATCGCACTATGCTTTGCTTTGAACTAACACAATTATTTAACTAACTTAAAAGCTTTCACTCCCCCGAATCTTCTTGTTAGACTGGTGTCGCGAACCTGGATGACCTCAACATTCGTGACTCTGCGTAAACCTGGTATAAGTCTCGTCTAGTATATCCATCCGAAGATCTCGATCGCTGGAGGTCTCTGTTTCTAGTGTAGCAAGACACTTGACGATGTTCCTCAATACTTTACTCTGAAATCATTGAATATTTGGGACATTACTCTTGTTGGTGCAGCACCAGAGCTGTATGCCATAAGTATACACTGGCTCGAGGACTTGTTTATACAATCATATTTTGTTATAATTATGTAATTTTGAATGTCTAGCAAGTATCTAGTACATTTTCTTGTATTTTAGTGTCAGACTCCCCTCTTTTCTTTTTTAACATGGGCTTTCTAGTGAAATTTTGCGTCTAATATGATACCTAAATATTTATCTGTATCAGCATAAGAGATCCACGCATTTCTTATCTTAATTGGTATCTCTTCTTCTTTCTTGTTGGTAAAATTTATATATACAGATTTAGTCTCATTCAATTTGATGCGCCATCTTGTAGTTCAGTTCTTTTGGTTAACTGATATTTATAGTTTATTTGCAGCCTCTTCATGATCTTGCCTACCTCTAAGATAACCGTATCGCCTGCAAAGAACTTTATATATAAAACTTGTATTAAAATATTGCCTTTTATAATTGTAATTTTAGTAGAATAAAATAAAATTGTACAAAAATCGGCAGACATTTAATCCTCCGTCCGTTTATGTTTAACCTCGCATATCATACAATTTTAAAACAAAGTTAAATGCTTTAATTAAAATAAAGTAAATTCTAGAGTTTATAAATAAAAAAACGAAATTGTAATTTTGAGAACTTCAAATATGTAAATTATATCTATAATAGACACCTTTTCCTTTCACATAACGCTTGAAATTCCAATTTTCATAAAAAATATTTAGATATGTTACCTACGTATATGTTTTTTACAAAATTTTAACTTAACGTAATGAAATATTAATACATATTTAAGAATGCGCGTCTCTTAATTTTGAAGTAGATTTCCCTCTGCGTAGCCGTATCCATCTTTTTATTTCAAATCTTCGTGTTCATCCGGTCTCATGAGCCAAATCCCCGAACGATTAAGTCTCCTGAGTAGCACTATTTTATCTTTCAATGGCGTAACTTTGAACTATCTAACGTAAATCTTAAATTGGTTTGAATAATAATAATACAAGATTTTATTTTACATTAAGATTTTAATTAATCGTCAACATTTTCTCTATTATTTCCACAAAATTGTATTGACATTACGTCCGTATTACGTTTCAGCTCAGAAATTATATAAATTGGTTTGTAACACCAATATTTGTTATTTTACATAACCTTGAATATTTATCAGTCTTAATACCTTTACACAAGATTTTACGAGTGTTTAAATGGAAATATAATTTTTATCTCCACATATCATTTACGACATGCAAAACAGTATTATACCAGGTTAGTCAATAGGTTTTGTCGTTCGACAAGAAATGACTCTAAAAGATCTGTCGTTTTATTTTTCTAAAAATTGTACTACTTTTCTATGAGCACTTGTGAGGTTTCCTTATTTTATATTTTCTCATTCGTACATTTACATTTTTAACGATTGTTAAAAGTGTATAAGGACTCTTCACATTCAATTAATACAGTAGAAAGATTGGTTGCTGAATTTAAACGTGGTTATACAAGTCTTGAAGATGATCCACGTGAAGGACGTCCAAAAGGTGCAACAAAAATCGTAGCAAAAATACAGGATATGGTTTTGGAAGATCATCAACCGAGAGAGATTTAATAGAAGCCCTAAACGTCTTATTAGGTAACGTGAGCAATATTTTGGTTGAAGTTTTCAGTTTCAGAAAGCTGTGTGCAAAATGGGTACCGCATTCGTTATGGAACAAATCACATTCGAATGCGACTTTCTCAGCAACACTTGAAGCATTTTAGAAGGAATAAAAACGATTTTGTGCGTCGTTTCATTACTATGGTTGAGACTTAGGTTTACCACCACGATCCTCAGTCATAACAGGAGGTTAAGAAGTGGAGTGAACCCGGTACTTTGGCTCTGAAGCGAGTCAGGGTCCAGAAATCGGTCAAGAAGGTGTTAGTATCAGTTTTTTTGGGATGCAAAAGAAATTTTGTTCGTGGATTACCTCCAAACTGGTAAAGGAATAAACACAGATGATTATTATTGTAATCTTTTGAACCAGCTGGATGTGGTAAGAAAAGACCTGATTTACAAGAAAAAAAATCATTTTTCATCAAGACAACGCACCCTCTCACACAGCTCAAAAAACCATCGCAAAAGTCAGTGAATTAAAATACGAATTGCTGCATCATCCGCCCTATTCGTCAGATTTGTCTCCCTTTGACTTCTGGTTGTTCTCGCATCTCAAAAGATTCATGCATGGAAAGCAATTGTCAGCGAAAGAAGAGGTAATAGAAGCCGTGGAAACGTATTTGGACAGTTATCCGGATTCTCACTTCAGGGATGGAATCTATAAACTAGAAGAACACTGGAACAAGTGTATTGAAGTTTAAGGAACTTATATTGAATAATAAAACGTATTTCAAACCACAAAATCGTATTTTTCTAATCGAATGACAAAACTTATTGAACAACCTAATATTATCCTGTTATAAACAAGATTATGGCTATATTCCAAAAACGAAATTTTATATATAGTTTCAAAGCTTAAAATTTTACATAAAGAAATGTTAGTGTTATTATATATCTTTATTACAACTTATTATATTTAATCCTTGTTTTATAGCTGGACATAATCTCACTCCCTTCATATATCTATTATATTTAATTTATGTAGGAGATGTTTAGCATTTTTAATAAAATCAAAGATTTCTAGAACATCAGGAAATCAGTTCTTAAACTGCTATGGTTTAAAGCAAGAGTAAATACCTTTTTATGTATACTGATAAAATATTTTTATTTCGTAACATTGATTATGTGAACATACTGTCTATATATGCAGTGTATTTCCACTTTAATCACACATCACGTATATTACATACATGATACATAGCAGTTTTATTCATAACAGTATACTCTACCATACATATCTCGTAGTTACAAAACATACAGCAATATGTAATTAGATATCAAAAACTTTTACGTAGCATGTTTTTGATGTGTAAAACCTTCCCTTTGAGACCAAAGTCAGTAACAGACCCAAATAAAATTGTTAAATGCTTACCTTTTATTGTCAGTTAGTCGCAAAATGCAATGCTTATTTAAATGACATAATCAAATAATCATGAAGATGTTATTAACTGTCAGAGGAATATACGCGCCTTTAAATGTACATGTTTGGACAGCAAAGAGCTAACATATCCCCTTTGCGATCGAGACGTGTGCATTTATAGATACACATGCACTTTTAAGATTTACATTTATTGCACTGGCTAATAACTATAATTTTAATAATCATTTAAACATTCTCGGCATTATAATATCTACTTCAGCACAATCGATAATCTAAGAATTTCTATTAGGGAAATACATAATTGGATAATTTACTTAAATATTTAGACGCAAGTATTTGAGAAAATATGTTTCCTAAATACAGGGTGTTTCAAAAAGAATATACGTATTTCGAATGCATATATTTAGTAAACTTTAAGACATACGAATATGAAACTTTACACACATATTTACGAACCTCTCAAATTCAGATTATAGATATTTAATATGTCCTCCATCAGCGACATGAACAATATCACATCGATACTTAAATTCCCCCATACTCTGGCAAACATGTCCTTCGTCGCTGATGTTATGGCAGTACGGATCCGATTCTTCAACTCTTCCAGGTTCTGTGGGAGTAGTGGTACATAAACGTTGTCTTTAACGAAACCCCAAAGGAAGAAGTCACAGGGTATCAAATTCGGTGACCGTGGAGCCCAGCTGATACATGCTAAGTCGCCAGCAACTTGGCGACCAATCCAACGGTTTGGTAGAGTTTCATTCAGATATTCACGCACTTAGCGATTCCAGTGAGGGGATGCTCCGTCTTGTTGAAAAATGAAGTTTTCGCGCAACGTCGGAAACAACGAGTTTCGTAACATAGCGAGATACTGCTGACCGTTAACCGTGTTTCCATCAAAGACGAATGGGCCGTAAACAGATGATCGGAACATCGCACAAAATACATTGATTTTAGGCGAATCTCGTACATGTTCAATATCTGCATGTGGATTCTATAGACCCAACATATTTAATGGCTGCGTGTGGGTTCTGTAGACCCAAAATTCGAAATTTTTTATTTATTTACCAGACTACTAACATGGAAAGTCGCTTCATCACTGAACACGATGCGTTGTGCGAAAGTGTTATCATTGTCAATAGCATCATGAATCTCGTTACAAAATGCCACACGTTTCCGTTTGTCATCAGGACCCAGGGGTTGTAACAACTGTAACATGTACGGCTTCATAACCAACCGACGTCTCAAAACACGCCAAATTGTTGTATTCAGTTGTGACTCCCGACTGGCACGACGAGTTGATTTTGAAGGATTACGTTGGAAAGCAGTTTGAATTCGTGCAACATTTTCTTCAGAAACACGAGGACGGTCAGAACTCTTTGCTTTACATACACATCCTGTATCTACAAACTGTCGATACCATCTGCGAATGTTCTACCCATTCGGAGGATCAATTTGGTAGCTCAACCTGAAACGTCTTTGCACTGTAATCACGGAATTGCACTTCGCAAACTCGAGAACACAAAATGATTTCTGCTGCGGAGCAGCCATTTTAAACATATTATGGTTACCAAGATAAACAGAAGACAACTCACATCTAGCGGCTATTAAATAAACTAGACTATGTATTCGTTTCTCCAATAGCTGAGCCGAGGCGCAGCGATCTATAGTTTGGACAAAATAATACTTTGTAATACGTAAATTCTTTTTGAAACACGCTGTATAGTAATATGTATATTTTCTTAATTTATTCCTGAGATAAATGTTAATTGACATTCTAGGGATACATTGTTAATACACAACGAAATATAATAGTGACGTAATAATATTAATTTTTTTTTGATTTTCTTTTGTTATCATTTTGTATCTACATATTAAACGTAGATACAAAATGATAAAACAAAATGAAATTCATTCGTTAGTTTCCGTTTTATAAAGAAATGACAGGTGTAATATCACCCACTTCAGACCATAATAATTTATCGCTCTATGGTAACCAATGAAATTTCAGTAACAATTTCTGCTTTTAAATATGTCTCTACCGCGGTCATAAATGTCGTTATGAAATACGCGATTGTTAACAGAGGCATTTACGAAAAGAAAGAAGTGTAAGAGATGTAAGAATGTAATAGAATTTCTTTCTTTTTTCTCTAAACTGTCTGTTACAAATTACGTAAATATTTCTCGGTCGTTACTTTTTAATGAATCCTTGTATACATATATCGATTTAATACTGTTTGATGATGTTCACATCTCTATTCTGTATCGAATGATTTAAAAATAAGCTTTGCAGGAGTGTAAATTTATTTTTCTCTTTCATTTTTATGTTTTTTTTACGTTTTCTTTTCTCACGACGTTGTCATTGTTCATTTCAGCAACTCAGAGAGGTAATCCCACACATCAAAATGGAAAGAAAACTGTCGAAAATAGAAACCCTAACGTTAGCGAAGAATTACATAATGGCGCTGACGAATGTAATTTGCGAGATGAGAGGCGAAGAGAAACATTACACGTAAGTTTCGCTGTTTTAATTCATTAAAAATGTTTTATAAATGTTATAGATTGCATTACGTGAAATTATACATGTGATTACATTTTGCTAACTTCAAAAATCCACTTTCAAATGGGTCATTTTCAGATTTTAAAATCTGATTTTATTGTACGTACAGCATACCTTTTAAATTAAAATATAATATAATACATGGACTAGTCAATAATGCATTCTTATATATTATTCTACTTGACTATCAAAACTCCTACAACTAATTTCGAACGGTGTTGTTAGTTTAAAAAAATATTTAAAAATTGACTTAATCACTGAAGGTTGATGTATAACCCCTTTCCACATTAATTTTCGTATTCTGTATACGTATTTCGTCAACTAAGTTGTTGTCATTAGCAACACAGTGAATAATGTGCGTTTTGGCTTTCAACGGTACGAATCGTGTGCGGGTATTTTGCCGTAGTTTTCCAGGTGCGACACTGTTTAATTATCTGCTGATGATGACAACTTAGTTGTCGAAATACGTATACAGAGCACGAAACTTAATGTGGAAAGGTGTTATATATCAACCTTCAGTGATTAAGTTAATCAACCACAAGCTCCATCAAAATTACCTGAAAATTGACTGCCAATTGTACTCCGAATAACTAGTTTTAACATGTTGATGGTATATAGATGGATAATGATATGTTGTAATCATTTTATGACTCCTTATTAAACGTCTTCCTCGATATAATAAAGTTATTCGCAATAAAATCATAGTGACTATAATTTTCACAATTAATTCATTGCCTATAACACAATATTTATTCAACCAGACGCCTACCAATAATTTACTAGTTTCTACACAAGCAATTACTTTTCTGCTAAAATTCAGCAAATCATAAACGCCGCTATCTAAAGTCTTCGGTCGAAATATTCTATGTCATTATGTATGATTGGATGCTTGCTCACGACCTATTACCGACATCAACTAATCCTCGAACCTTCTGATGAGGATCGCTATGGATTAAAAGACAAACGAGAAAATCCCTTTTGTTATGGACCTATCTAGATGACGCTCTCCCCATACACTGTACAAACTGGCTCTTTCTCCGACTGCTTCTGTTGCCTTGGTTCCCTCTTTAAACCCATAAAAAAAGGTATGTGCATGGGAAGACTTGATGCGAATGCACTCTTAACCGTATAGGATTGTGTACGCGCCTTGAATGTTTAGTAGTCACAAGAAAGTGACAATAGCCTGAGTCCCAGAACACGATGTCCATAAACCTAATGAAGAAATAATAAACTGACTCGGCGAGCTTTATCTACGGCTTTCATAAGACCAGAATTTCCTCTGGTATTGACCAAACGATGGAAAAACGGGAAAGGTTGAAAAACTCCAAAAGCCAAACAGTTTCTTGAAGAGTCATCCAAATTTATATACAACAAGCTTACTGAGACAAGACAGAAAGTCTGTTACGATGTGTAAAAGGGCACTGTAATATCAGTAAACATGTGAAGAGTTTGAGCTTAAGAGAAGAAACCATATGTGGAGTCTACAAAATTGAGGAGGACAAAGTACTCCCCGTACTGTGCCAATGTGAGGGCTTGTGAAAAGTAGGATTCTTACAAATGGAGTATGAAGATCCCTCAATTAAACTCTGTAGAAAAAACATTCTCTAAGCTGCTAAGTCTAATCAAAAGAACAAATTTAAAGAACGTATTATTATGCCTCGTTAGAGAGGCATGATAATCACAACGGATCTGGAAAAGTCGCAATGGAATAGGTTCTATGGCTACCTCATGCGATATATTTACAAACAGGACTGCAAAATTTCTTACTCGATTTCTTAAGAAAGTGGCTATGCAAAGAATCGTTTCTAACTGTTGAATTATGTTCATTTAGATATTTAAATCTTTTCCCACTAAGTCGCGAAGATATCTATTATATAGCCACCGCTAGAATTAATGCATATTCGGGCTCGTTTCTCACTAGTTTCTATGTTTTACCTCAAAACGTCTGGCAATAACTACTCCTGTTTTTATCTGATGATTTCCTTTAAGGCCACCAAAGTCTAAATTATCCTCATGTGCCACCTAAATGTCGACTGCCATTAAGAGGGCTTTGCTGTAATTTACATGCAATTGACGATCTGCAGGCAATAGCTGATGCATTGTTTGCACTTTGTACGAAAATACCTTTAAGTCCTTCAACAAAATTCAAAATCACCGATCGATTATTTGTCAAAAATATTGATACAGTTATTTATGAAGAGTTCACAATTGTCAAAGTTCCGATGACATAAGAAGCCATTTACAAAAATGAGAGTTTGTTCCGATAGGACGAGGACTGCGCCACCTGGTATGTATATGAGAAATTTCCACTTTTTCTACTTAATACAAAAACTAGTGTCGGTAAATACACAAATTGAAAACGTATTCGATAAAAAAGCATATATTTTGGAAAACAGTATTTAGCTTCAAATGCTCTCTTGCCTTGGATAGGAAGTTGTAGAATAATACATCGATTTCGAAATACAACAAATAAGAAAATTCCTGAAATTTAGAAAAGATACAAAGAACTTAGACTGATATAAAGATAAAAGGCACAAAAATGGTTAATTTATTATAGTTTTCGACATACATATCCACCACAATTAGCAGTGTTCATAAAGTCCATGAAAAGCCTAGGAAAAATTTGTTAAAAAATGTTAAAAAGGAATCATTCTATTATTAATAACACCCTATCAACTACATATGTTTCATCGAATTCACGAATCGTCAGGTTGATTTGTGTTATTAATGAACGATTCCTTCAGAGTGTTTATCATATCTTTCGATACAGAAAATAATGAATAATATCATATCTCCCTCTCTCGACCAATACATAAATGTATTGACCGACAAAGCAAGAACGCTTCTATCTCACATAGATCGGAGACTATGTTTCCAGTTTGTAATAGACAGAAACTTACGTCTAGGCTTTATGCCAATTAAAGAATGTTAAAAAGGAATCATTCTATTATTAATAACACCCTATCAACTACATATGTTTCATCGAATTCACGAATCGTCAGTTTGATTTGTGTTATTAATGAACGATTCCTTCAGAGTGTTTATCATATCTTTCGATACAGAAAATAATGAATAATATCATATCTCCCTCTCTCGACCAATACATAAATGTATTGACCGACAAAGCAAGAACGCTTCTATCTCACATAGATCGGAGACTATGTTTCCAGTGTGTAATAGACAGAAACTTACGTCTAGGCTTTATGCCAATTAAAGAATGTTAAAAAGGAATCATTCTATTATTAATAACACCCTATCAACTACATATGTTTCATCGAATTCACGAATCGTCAGGTTGATTTGTGTTATTAATGAACGATTCCTTCAGAGTGTTTATCATATCTTTCGATACAGAAAATAATGAATAATATCGTATCTCCCTCTCTCGACCAATACATAAATGTATTGACCGACAAAGCAAGAACGCTTCTATCTCACATTCATTATTTTCTGTATCGAAAGATATGATAAACACTCTGAAGGAATCGTTCATTAATAACACAAATCAACCTGACGATTCGTGAATTCGATGAAACATATGTAGTTGATAGGGTGTTATTAATAATAGAATGATTCCTTTTTAACATTCTTTAATTGGCATAAAGCCTAGACGTAAGTTTCTGTCTATTACAAACTGGAAACATAGTCTCCGATCTATGTGAGATAGAAGCGTTCTTGCTTTGTCGGTCAATACATTTATGTATTGGTCGAGAGAGGGAGATATGATATTATTCACTAGGAAAAATTGTTTGAAGGAATCATTTTTAAGACTGTTGTCACTCGCTACTGAATTAGATTAGCATCCTCAAAAAGTGTTGCCTTGATACCTTCTTGTGCTAAACAAACGTCAAATGATAAGCTTGACTTTATACCAAACAGTACCACTATGTGTTATATAATTTCGCTGCTAATGTTTTCGTCCGGTTTCTTTTTGAACCGATGTGTACTGTAGTAGTCAATGTTTCACTATTTATACTGCTAACTTCTTCAGGTCTTTTATCAAACTGATTCGGGTCATTGATTTTTTAAATTATGGTCGTTTACTGTGTCTTTCATTACCTTGAATAAAGTCTCGCAGCAAATTTCTGCACAAAAAGATAGATAGAATATCGTTGAAAAGCAGCGATTTAACAAAAAGACTAAGAACTAAACAGTATTTAGAAAAACTATCCTGAATGAAGTCAGAAGGAGTTTACAAACGTACTTGCGAGTACAGAAAGTGCTACGTGAGACAAATGTCTTAACAAAACTTAACCAGTTAAAACACAAAAACTGAAATATGTCAATAAATGCGAAGTGTCCGCTTATCACACCAATTTTTGTATTTTAAATACATTTTCGACAACTAAGCTGTTATCTTCAGTAGGAAGCAAATACCTGTAGTAAACATGGTCAAGTAAAATGTTTCGGAATTTGTTCAACACTGTTTGCTTTTCTACTGAAGATTGTAACTCAATTATCAAAATACCTATCCAAAATACGACTACTAATCCGATAAGGAGTTTTTATTACCCATTTGAGTATTTATTATAATTTATTTATTACAGCAAGTAAAATCTATCGAAACACATTCGAAAAACAATAACATGAAAATCTGTTACTAATAAACTGTATGCCACAGATACAGTTAAAACATATATACATATTATCCTATTCTCAATAATAAAAGCAAGCGACCTATAAAACTCAAATATATTAAAACTGTAAATTAGACTGATTTTGTACTATTCTTTTCGAATCCAGACTTCGATACAGACTTCGTCTGATCCAATTCAAAGAGCAGAAAACCATCGAATAATAAAAATTGTAAAATATCTTAAAATTTCACGCGAAACATTCGATTTCGCTCTGCATAACACATATAACTCTAGTTTTATGAGAACATCGACTGCCTCATAATCAAAATTCAACGCTTAGGGGGAAGTCTATAATAAAATATCGTGACCTAGTTTCCTTTTACTGCTTCTAATTTTCGAGTTCGGTTATTGTATCGAACTGATAATTACCGATAATACTATTGAAAGAAAGAAATTTTCAACTAAATATGCATTCCAATGAACATTCATTTTCACACGTTTTTATCTCGCAATGTGGGGAACTTTATGCTTTTTTCAGGAAAGAAACGTTGCATTTATTAAGATAAAAATTCAAATATATGTAATATTTAGTTACTTTTGTTAGTGACAGAAACGAAAACTTGTAAATACCAAAAAATTAAAGAATTTTAATATTATACGAATTCATCAAGATGCTTATGTAATTGACAGGTATCAGAGATTGTATTTTGTTTGCGTAAAGAGAGATAAGATATCTTCTTGAATAATGGCTTGGTTATATAATATAATATTATTGTATATTTTTATGCCCCAAAGACAACAGCTTGACAAAGAATACTAATGATTTTTTTATGGAAAACATGCGAATATTTATTCACAGAACACCAAAAACAGAGTTTACTAATGTTTACATAATTAATAATACCTTTCGCAAAGAAATTGAATTGGTTTTAGCAAATCTGTTTGCTTAATAGGTCTTAGAAGCAAAACGGGTATACGCTTAAATTTACCAATAACTTTGTTAGTTCAGATTACAGACTGTTCTTGATGAAACACATTATATAAGATAGAGTAATATCAGAGGATATGGAGTATAATTTTCATTTCGTCAGATAATTCGAAACTAAAACGCTTTTTGATGTCAAGTTTCCGAATCAAGTAGTCGGTAGTATTATTTAGAAGTATCAGTTCATGAATTTATTTAAACAAAAAATGTTCTCAAATTGCAATTGAAAGATTAGAAATTGGCACATAAAAAAAGAGGAAGTTAACATGGAATAGGTATGTAGGCTAACATGGGATAAAATAAAGAATATGCAGATACATATAACCGAAAATTATAGGCTATTTACAAAAACCACATATAAATACATCTCGTTCACCACTTGTACACGCTTCATGAGCCCAGCTATCACACTGCCAGAGCGGATTCAGATTCTGTAGATAGAGACAAAGCTGTTTTCATTTTTTTTCTTTACACTTCTTTACAGCACTTGGATCAACTTCGTCGGTTACATTCTAGTAACAGTTTGTCTTATTACCCAAGGTAGTTTGGCATACGCGTTTATGAGAAACTCTGTGGTTTACAAGCGACAAAAAGTGACCCATGGTACGTGTTAAAAGTTCGAAACCTGATAAACAAAAAAAATAATAAATTACAAAACACCTACCAGGAGATACTGATAAACCAAAGTCTTTCCAGGGTGCAGCTGCCAGCCTGCCCAGACGAAGATGGTTGTGTCGGTTACTCAGTAAATAGAAGTAATATAAACGCACCACGTTATTTAAAAAAAAGAGCGACACCTTGTATATATGGATGGGGGCACATAACAAGAAATTTCATACCTTGCTGATTATTAGACACCTTGTATTTGGAAAAACTCGTTAATAGAACAATAAAAAACAGTAAAAAGTATACGAAATGCCGCTTTTAATATATTTATAATAAGAAAACCAAAGACGTAGAAATGGACAAATGAAATACAGCATTTACGAAAATGCAAAATACAGAAATATTATTATAATTTAAAACAGAGTAAGAAAATGAATGACCTAGGCACTAGTTACGATATGACGTAAATTGAAATGACACACTAGAAGATTGAATAAAAGAAAAATTAAAAATATTAAAATATTCTTTTCTAGAACTGGGCCTAGTGGGGTTACATCAATTACAAATATATAAAATAAGACAACCTTCTGTTGTCTGAAGCGCTAGTGATATCTAATTTAAATTACCTCTCGTACAAAAGAAAAATAAAATATAACCGAAAATTATAATTTAACGTACTTCAAAGAAACTTCGACGAGTGTAAAAGAAAAGCACTCTCTAGCTACTAAATTAACAAGTAAAAAAACGTAATTCTTCGGAAATTGAATTCTAAATATATATAAATAACTATTAGGAAGATTTAGTTGTATTTTTTTTCGATACATGTTCCTTCCTTCTTGATCTGGGGGTGAACTCCGAGCTTTACAGCTCTCCTATTAACCTAGTGAAAATTACGGGTTACGAAAATACCTCCAAAGAAACCAAATTACAAAAAAAAACTACGATAAAATGGTATATACCAAAAATTATAATTTGTACCAAGACGCCTAAAGTTTACACAACAAAATAAGCAATTAGCAAGATAAAAACACGTGGCCAACATAGCGACAACAAAAAAGACACCCACCTTCGCAGGGTAGAAAGATCAAATCTTGCGAATTTGACAATAAATTCGCTATCGCGGTGGTTTATGTAAATACCACCAAATGCAAAATTTTCCAATATACCCAGAATACTAAATATTCAAGACAACGGCAATCGCCAATGATCCAAATTAATCTTAAAACAGTTCCTTATGCCTGCGCTATCTCGGAAAATTCAAATCAAAAGACCTCTAACACTAAAAAATCCCGGACAATCACAAATCACACCTGCTTAGCAAGACGCACAAAATATAACCACGAAAAGAAGATATCGAATACACCACCGTTCAAAATATGGTAATGAAACAAACAAATGGAAGAGAAATTCGGAAAAATTAATACGAAAATAATCGAATTCCATTCCTTTTTATAGAAGACATGTTAGCTACAAAAATTGGCTACTTTTGTCGGACAGTTCTAATAGCCATCAGTACTTCCACCCAGACTATAAAAGAAATACCTAAACATATTCTTTCTACGTCCTTTTAAATTTTTCATTCATAGTAAAATTGTCGAATCATAATAGGAAATACTCGATATAGAGTAGTTCACAATATCCGCAAAAACAATATTAGGTTAAAAGCTCGTTAGAAGAAATATTGTACTAATTTCACAATAAACAAACGCAGTAGGGTTTCAATAGACTCACCTGGCAGAAGAAACGATTATTTCATGATAATGACAACACTATAAAACTATAAACAACAGCGCTTATAAAGTGCAACAAGTTGAAATATGCAATGATTCTGTCAACTTCAGAAAATTTGGAGGTTAAATTATTTCATGTATGTTATCTATAAATTGCCGAATAAGGTTAGTTAACCTTCTTATACATAGATGACATATTTTTGATCGCTGAAGATTGATATATTGACGTATTCTGTATACGTATTTCGACAACTAAGTTGTCATCATCAGCAGATAATTAAACAGTGTCGCACCTGGAAAACTACGGCGAAAAATACCCGTACGAAAACAAACTCCGTACGCGATCCGTACCGTTGAGAACCAAAATGTGTGAGTGTTCTCAACGGTACGGATCGCGTACGGGGGAGTTTGTTTTCGTTCGTTTAATGTGGCAAGGGGTTAATATCAACCTTCAGCGATCAAGTTAATCAACCATAGGCTCCATCAAAATTACCATAGATGACATAGCTGATTTAAGAAATTCTGAAAGATTTCCCATATTACCCATATTACTCCATAGTCTCCGAAATTACTCTAAGATAAGTAAATAGAAATACTTAAAACATGTTTCAGTTTTTTTTGCTAACATATCTTTTGGCATTTTCATACCATTGTCAAAACTACGTTGACAATTAGTTTCATAAAGGTGTTTATATAGGACGATGGTAATTACACAAAAATGCGATTAACACTCTGAGGTGCGTTCGAAATTGGAGAGTATGCACTCTTTAACGTTCGAGAAATTTGTGTGTTACACTAAGAGTAATACTCTATAACGTTCGAAATTCGAATGGTATTATCACGAAGTGCGTTCTTGTACAACCAATTTTAAATTTGAGTGTAAATTGCTCGGTCATAAGCAGTTAAATTCAATTAGATAATATTGTTTGATATGCTGTGTTCATGTGTATTTTAGAAATTGAAAATAAATAGTCCGATATTTTTTAAAATTTGTTATGAAAAATACAGAACAAAGAGAAATAATCGACATTTACAAACTATATGGACAAGTTATTAGAAAAATTACAATTTAGGCAATGACCTGGAATTATGAATTCTTTAGTTAAAATTTATATAAAATAATAATTTAATATTTTGTTAAAACTTCAAATTAACGATTGAAAAATATATTTATTGTTAAGTTATATGCATTGTTTTCTTGTCCTGTGATGTAGAATATATTTTTTGTTAACTGTTGTAATATATTGTAGTTGTTAGATTATCTTTTTAAATGAAAAATACATACATATTAGTTAAGTTTACAACAAATTTTATTTATTATTACAAGCAGAAATGAAAATAAATGGGAGAGAAATATTAGATGCGCAACCAAGTTCTCGCTGTTTTTCAAGACATGGCGCCAGTAGTATGTGCTGGTTGATTGTGACACAACCAAAACGTTATGAACCAAGCTTAGGCATATGGTAAACAAACCGCTTTGATACATTAGTGATTTTGTTTTTGCGTCATATACTTTTGGTGGTGTGAAAATGTCTGATTTTGTGCCAAATAATCATCATTTGCGGGAAGTGTTGCTTTTCTTCTTTCATTCGAAGAAAACGGCGGCTGAAGCACATCGAGAACTCCAAAAAGTTTACGGAGATGCTGCTGCACGTTCGTGTGAAGGAAGACCAAATACCTTCGAAGACGCTGAATTGGAGGCATTGCTCGATGAGGATCCGTGCCAAACGCAAAAAGAGCTTGTTTCAGCACTAAGAGTTACCCGCCAAGCCATTTCCCAGCGATTGCATGCGTTGGGAATAATTCAAAAACAAGGAACTTGGGTTCCTTATGATTTGAAGTCAAAAGACTTGAGCGTCGTTTTTTCGCTTGTGAACAACTGCTCCAGCGGCGAAAAAGGAAGGGTTTTCTTCATCGCATCGTTACAGATGATAAAAAATGGATTCATTACAACAACCCAAAGAGAACAAAATCATGGGGACTGCCCGGTCATGCTTCTATGTCGTCAGTTCGGCCGAATATTCACTCTGTGAAGGTTTTGCTGTATATTTGGTGGGACCAGGGTGGTGTTATTTATTATGAGCTGTTGAAACTGAACGAAACCATCACTGGGGAACGGAATCGAACTCAATTGATGCGATTGAGCCGAGCACTGCGCGAAAAGCGGCCACAATACGAGCAGAGGCACGAAAAAGTGATTCTACAGCATGACAACGCTCGGCCTCACGTTGCCACACCCGTTACAACCTACTTAAAAACGCTCAAATGGGAGGTCCTAACCCACGCGCCATATTCCCCAGATATGGCGCCGTCCGATTATTACTTGTTCCGTTCGATGGCCCATGGTCTGGCTAATCAGCAGTTCCGCTCATGAGAAGACATCTCAAAATGGCTTGATTCGTGGATAGCCTCAAAAGACGAACACTTCTACCGTGACTGTATTCGAGCTCTGCCAGAAAGATGGGAAAAAGTTGTCGCTAGCGATGGACAATATTTTGAATGATTCATTTGTAAACATTTTTTCACAATAAAGTTGCATTTTCATCAAAAACACAGCGAGAACTTAGTTGCGCACCTAATAATATGTAGATACATTCCAACAAGACAAACTACCAACTAAATTTCGAATTTGCGAATCGTACACCTGTACACCTAAATTCGTTCAAAAATTAGAGTGACGCTTGGATCACGTATCACACAAACCCCAGTATACTCAACACAATCTAACGTACCCCTTACTTGCATTATAATAAGGTTCAGTAATAGATTGTGATTTTTTTAAATCTACATCACAGAGTTAACTATGATCCTTAACTTGCTTTCAACATTTCAACATTCTTTATTTTGCACTTATTCCAGATTTCAAGATGTCGACGACGATAGCGCTGTAGATTTAGAAACAACGACGGACGACACAAGCAGGGAACAAAACAACAATTCCATGTTTCAGCAGAACTTGGAATCATCGCAGGAAAATCTGATGAATTCCCGTTGAAGCGCCCATTGCCACCTAAACTTATCGGCCTTTCTCCAAGCCAATTATAGGAATTCACCATCACAAAAAGAAAAACGAGGAATTTCAACGACAAATGTCCATTCCTCTACTTTTTTTAAATATTTCTTTTGTTAATTTTTCTTTCTCTCAAGGTCTCCAAATAATTTGACTTATATTAAGTTCCACTATATCTAAGTGTATTACAAACGGAAATATTGAAAAAAAAACTTCAATTTCTTTTAGAAATTACGAAAAACCGCAACAACGCGTATAGGTTAAGTCCTATTGTAGGACTTTTATAAATTTATTAGTTATGTAAGTTAATTACGTTGTAGTTAAGTGACAGACTAAACTTATGTCCGAAACTCAACATCTCTCTATATAATATTTGAAAAAAAAACACGTTGTGCAATGAAATGCAACAATGTAGATAATATTATGAAATTATTATGTTTCGTGGTGCATGTTGCGAATGTATTTGTACGCGTGTTTTTGTGTTTATTTCAACAACGTGTAATTAAATTCGTGTGACAGATAGTCTGCAAGTGATTGGCGTGTTTCTGAATGAACGAGTGCGCCTGTTAATAAAATAAGTGATATAAAACTGAGAAAATGTACTTACGGCAAATCATTTGATGTAATAAACCTAAAATGTGATATTTCTTGTATTTGCTATTACTATCTGTACTTTAAATGTACTTTTTTAACATGTAAGGAAGAAATGAAATTTTAAATTATTCCCCAAAATATTTTTTTTTGATTACAAGATTAACACCTCAAGTTGACACCGACTTGGAAATAATTTAATTATGAAAATAACATTATTCATTTTATCGTTTTACTAATAATAACTATATGGCACTTTAATAACAATATTTCAAGAAATATTTTTAATTTTCTAATATCTATCTTGTCGCACAAAACCAGTTTATGGCACAACGAGCGAAGCGATCTAAAGGCTTAGTATGATAAGTGTCTTATGACAGGTTTTTATGTTATTTTATCCAATTTACCTTTTTCATGACCCTTTCTAGATAAATAATAGTAAATTTAAAATTTGAGAATTTTCGTCATGGTTAGAAACACACGATAAAATTCAAAATTTAAATTTGTCAATTTATATTGAGTATTTTGTACTTATTAAATTTAATGTAAAATGAATGAGAATTTTTCATATATTCCATTTAATTAAAGAAATTGTTATCGTAAATAATTTACTTCCCATTAAATCTTGTATCAATAATGAAAAGCAAAATTTGAAAATTGGTGCAAGAAGAAAATAACGGTGTCAGAAAATATTTTTACCTGTATAATTTCAATGGTAATATTCTAAATGTGTGATTTACAATAGAGACAAATGATTCCGTTAAATCGTTTGAAATTATTTGATATTTAGATTTGATATAAAATTTCAAATAACCATTGTTGGAAAACTAAACTGCACTAGACCGGAACAGGGCATTTACAATTTTTAAACGCATCGTTTTCGATAACGTTGTTACATCAGCAATTTGAAGAAAGTATATTATATAATATAGAAAGTTTCATTGAAAAACAGTAAAATATGGATGAAAAATAAGTCATATGCTAATATTTACATTGCATTTATAATTACTAGTAATTAATATAATAAAATTAGTGAATTTTCATAGACTTTCAATAGCTTTACTACATTTAGTTTTTGTTTTAACATTATTAGCGACGTAATTGTCTTCTTGCAATCATCTTTCTACTTACAGCATTTAAAACATTTTCAAATTAATCCTGTTTTTCTAGTTTTGTCAAACTTTTTTCCACTTCTTCTAGCTTTATACTCTTTCTAATATTTTGTCTTTTTTTCATCTACATTTCTAACTTCTTCTGCCCATACAGATTGATTTTTAAACAAGGAAATCGACAACAAATAATCAATTTTTTATTACCTAAAAAAATATTAAAATAATGAAATATGTCACTACATAAAATTCAATTTTGATATTACGTCTCATTAAGTAACCTATTATGTATTACTTCTATCTTACTGGCTGTATTATTATAAGAAAATCTCATTTCAGGTTTATTACACAAATATATACAAAAAAAAAATACTGGCTATCAGGAAAATTGTTTTAAAACAAAGACGGTCTAAATTATGGGCTGATTACAAAACGATCCATATGGCTAGTCCACCTCTCCATATACCTTATTTACAATGTGACAGTTACCTAAATTTACTATTGAATAGTATCGCATAGTTATTACTTTCTATGTACATATATAAACGTTAGAATTGGTACGTTTGGAAATGGTCCAGTTCGACTACCCTTATTTTACTTTCTCTGGAATATGTACCTCTTGCATGTAAAGTAAAATCATTCAACGATTTTTTTAAAATTTTTTACTGTAAAATTAATGTTTAATTTTCTCTATGGGTGTAACTAGTAATCTATAATGTGTGCAGCTTTTAAATAGTTGAACTATTATTTTTCTAGGACTGTAAATTATGGGTACTTATATAAGATTTATTGATGGTTGTGTGCCTCTTTCTATGTAAATATTTATAAAAAAACTATTGGCTGTATAAACCACTAGAGAACATAATTAATATAAAATGTACCTTTCTATTACATTATTTTATATTATATATTTGCATACTGTGTTTTACAGCTTTTTTTGTATATAGTTTTTATATTTAAACTTTTTACTTTAATTTCTATATAATATAGCTTGTAATACTTGGGATTATTAACATATACTAACACATTTACTGCTCAAGAGGTAAACCGGATATTACTTTATTCTCCACCAATGCTGTTTCTTCAAAATATTCCATAAGCATTTCAGCTATTAGAAATACAATATATTTTTGAGATAAAACTCCGTCTTCTGCTTATTGTAAACTATAGTTAATTATTCAGACTTCATCTCTCCCATCAACGAGTCTCAGCCACCTTATACATTAAGCTCTGATGAATAAAAATAACATAAGAAATTTATTTACACCCGTCGCCGTTAACAATCCAGCTTGGTAAGGCATCTTCGAGTCACTGACATGATGCAAGCTACTGGGAAATTATTCAACCTTAGTGGTGAAGTAATTGTCGCTTTGCCAAATAGCTGTTTCAAGTATTCGTTGTTTCTCCTTTCCCATAATGCAATATACACCATTGCTTTAGCGACATACATTTGATTGATTTCAAATTTACTTGCAGTTTTCAATTGCACGTATCATTGACAGCATACATATCTAACGGGCAACTAAAAGACTAACAACGTTGCTATATACGCTTTTCATTCTTATATACTTCATTGTTTTTTCATTTACTTGAAATTGCACTTCCAATGTCACACAGTTACACACACTATTTTCGTTGTTATGAAGATTGTAATGTCTCCACCAAATGCCAAATCTTTGAGAGCTGTTTTCTGTTTTACTCATTCATATATACTTTTTAATTAATTTGCAATCCTTTACTCATTCATATATACTTCTTCGATTTTTGCAATCCCAGCCCCTTTCCCTTGAATATAAGATACAGTTACTCTGTGCATATTACGACAACTTATCGAAAATATATTAAAAATAACACGTGAAAATATAGTAAAAATTTTAAAAAAGCACAATATAGCCCGTATTAATGTGAAAAGATTAATTACACGAAAACAAAGTTTCAATTATCGTAAAAGAAAATTGTGAACATTCTCCAAAAGGAAAGAGTACAATATACGTAAATAAATTTAAAATATTTAAGTTGAATTTCATGCATGAAAGAACAATTTCGAATACTTTAATTAACAATACATTTTAAATTTCCAAATAAAATTAAGATTTATAAAATCGAAATTTTGAACAAAAAAAATGCCCACGATAGGAACTTGATCGAGAAAATGTAGTATAAAGTCGAAGAACAATGCTATTTGCGAAAAAATTTCTTTAGATTTACAGCTCGGACGTTTCATAGAAGTTGTTTCTTCTTTTTGAGATTCTTTTCAAAGACATATTGAATCAAGACACTGCATTCTTGACAAGTTACTTTAATTAAATAAAACAATTCATTATATCAGAAAGATAAAAATTTCTTCACTTAGTCTTTACAAATGTATTTAAATATTATTTGGCAATAACAGCAAATATTTCTTTTAAAGATAGCTATTTAATATATTTTCGACAATAAATAAAGAAAACGGTGTCAAGAAATAATGGCAAAAAATGTAAATAAGATAAACATTTATAAATGCATTTCTCAAGTTCCATGCATTATGTATTTGATGTTACCTAATTCGAAACATAAATATTCAAGTATTTATATAACACATATTTAAACATGATCTTACAATGTATAAAAATTTGTACTTGTGTATCTAATTCATCCCAAATTACTATAGATTTGCTTGAATCTATGGGTACTGGGTACTAAGAAATTCTAGAACGTTCACATACATTCGTAAAGGCATTGTTTGCAAATTATTTCAAAGGATAGCATTAATATATGTAGGTGCAGATTAGGAGCTTATCTAAACTGATGGTGCAACAGATAAACTTTTTTGACATGGCAATTTTACAAGTGAAACATAGAAAAGCAGAAAGCAAGGATTCTCCTGAAGAGAAGTATTTTCACATCAATCTACAAATTATTAAATTTTAAAGGTTGGCATTTAATTGTGATTACTTGCTTTATCCACCAAGTGGGTATTTATAGTACTTATATTTAATGGGTTCACGAACCTTATTAAAAAAATCTATAAATTAACAATCTTCGCTTTCTAAACGTATGCAAAGTTAATTTAAATGTTTGAAAATATTCGACATTTAGATTACCAGCACTGCGCAGTTTGCAACTTGAATTTTATATTCTATTTTAACACAATACATTCTCTTTATTGTACCAACATAAATTAAAAATGTTTGTTGGATATACCTACTCTATATTTCTTACATTGTAGTAATTTGCATAAAACGTTTTTGTATAACTTCTTCTATTCTTTTCAAGACACATTTTAGAAATCTAAATCTAAACTTACATATTTTAAAATAACATATTTGTAAAAGCCAATAAACTTTTATTATATCAGTACCTATCATATTTTCTCATTTCGTAGTCAAAACGAATCGTGGTGCCGCTGGGACTTTTCTAATATTTTAATAAAAATGTTCTCAGTGTTTTATATTTGCATAAATTAAATAAATATTAGAAACGGGCTATTTTATAAGAAGAATATACACAGACTCTTAAAAAAACAGCACCAGTTTGCCCGGCAAGTAAGAATACAAATTTTGCAAACAAATTTTGAATTATGTGGCGTAAGTAGAAAAAAGAATAAAAATAGATTTGTAATTTTAAATGAATGCTTTCTTTTTACAGACGTTATCAAGAATCAAAATATCGGCAATGAAACATACATATCTCACATATCTGCTAGTTTAAAACTGAAAATTATTTTGTAAACCGACATTCAACGGCTTAAAGAATCTTTTTTTGTCAGTTTTGTTAGAAACACGTTCGCAGGTTCTAGAACATTAAAAAATCATCTACAGTCAGTTCCAAAACAACAAATTAGACATAATCATTCATTATTATCTGTCAGAGGCTTTTTTATGAAGATTTACTTTTCTAATACACTATTTCTTTAAATTAATCTCAGTCAATCAATTGACTTTCGCAAGAATATTTTTATATAATAAAAAATTATTAATAGAATATATTACATTTTAGTAACTAGCATCCAATAGTCAGATGAAATATAGGAGACTACAAGAATACTTATCCACATATTATGAAGCATATCGTTAATGAACTACAATTACAATACATATCTGGATGCGTAAATAAAAACAGTATCTATCTACATTTAACACACACATATATATATATATATATATATATATATATATATGTGTGTGTGTGTGTGTGTGTGTATATGTATATAGATATATAGATAGCCTGTTTCTAATATGAAAAATCAAAATTAAAATATATATTTATATATAAATATTTATTGTTAAGCAAAGTTTAGCTTTGAAGTGTATTATTTAAAAACGGCAAATGTGATTTATGAGCTTCCGTACTTGTTAACATTCCTTCTGATCTTCTTCATTCTCAGAAATGTCTTAACTTAATTCTATTTAAATAACTATATAAATGTGTGTATATACAATATATATATATATATGAAGCGCTACAAGAAACGAAAATTTTTAGTATGTTGTGTAATTTTACAATTTTCTTTCTTTTAGTATATAAGAATAATATAATTACATTAGATTATTTTAGTTTTATTAATTAAGACGCAGTAATGTTATTCATTAAGATGTATTCTCGCCAATAGTAGAATTACTTAAAAACCTCTTAAAACGAAAAACTAACTTAACCTCTACAGCTACTAAAAACTATTAAATTCAGTAAATTAGTCGATAAATTAGAACTTTACATTCCTTATTTAGACAATTTTCAAAGGAGTTTTCTTCTACACATATAGAATACATTCCCTCATAGTTTCGCATAAAATAATTTATTTTTTATAATATTAAAAAGAACCATATATTTTTTTGAAGTTACCTATTACATTTTAAAGGATGTCCCTAAATAAGTATAGAGTTATATATAAAAAAAAGAAAAATGTTATTAAAAAATACTCGTTAATGTGCTCAAATTGTATGTTATATTTTTATGTTATATGTTTCTGAAATAATGGAAAATCAAAGAAAAGATTGAGTTCCAAACTTTCAATACATTCCTGTTTCTCAAAATAATAAATTATCAGGTTTTTGCTGAAGTATAATTAAGTATTAAAGTAGGTATAGTATGTGTCAGTAATTTGAGGAAAATTGCTCGAAATGTAGCGGTAATTAGTTATTCGTTGACACAAACTATACCTATTAAAATTTTATTGTTTTGAGGCAAATATTTTAGTATTTTCAATAGATAATACTGAATTACGATTTATTGTTTACATTTTAGACACAGTGTCTGAAAATAATCCCTCCTTCACTTATGATTTTATTGTATAGCCAATTGTATAGGACAATGAAAATAGGTACATAAAAAATGGAAAGAAATTAAATAAAAGGTGTAAACGAGTCAAGTTCCAAATATAAATGTGATATTGTAGACAAAAAAAACTTGCACAAGTTTTTAGTTCTAAATATAATGAGATATATTATCTATTTTATTATGAATATATTAAATTGTATTTTTATTGTAATTATTTTACGAATCCATATATATATATGAATAGACAAATAGAATTATATATAATATATAAATATTAAATTATTATTTATAAGATGAATTATACATATATACATATTATAAATATAAATATTATAAATATATGAAAATGTATAAAGTGAAAATAAATAAAATACATATGTGGTATATATTGAAAGCAAAATTCCTATTTGTTTAGTTTCCCTTTATATATATATTAGGTGCGCAACTAAGTTCTCGCTGTTTTTCAAGAGATGGCTCCAGTGCTAGTCGATTGTGACATAACCAAAACTTCATGAACCAAGCTTAGACATATGGTAAACAAACCGCTTTGACACAGTGATTTTCTATTTGCGTCACATACTTTTGGTTGTGTGAAAATGTCTGATTTTGTGCCAAATAATAGTCATTTGCGGGAAGTGTTGCTTTTCTTCTTTCATTCGAAGAAACCGGCGGCCGAAGCGCATCGAGAACTGCGAAAAGTTTACGAAGATGCTGCTCTAAGTGAAACAACGTGCCGTGATTGGTTCCGTCGCTTCGAAGACGGTGATTTCGATGTTGGCAACCGTTCGCGTGAAGAAAGACCAAAAACTTTCGAAGACGCTGAATTGAAGGCATTGCTCGATGAGGATCCGTGCCAAACGCAAAAAGAGCTTGCTTCAGCATTAAGAGTTACCCGCCAAGCCAGTTCCCAGCGATTGCGTGCGTTAGGAATGATTCAAAAACAAGGAACTTGGGTTCCTTGTGATTTGAAACCAAGAGACGTTGAGCGTCGTTTTTTCGCCTATGAACAACTGCTCCAGCGGCAAAAAAGGAATGGTTTTCTTCATCGCATCGTTACGGGTGATGAAAAATGGATTCATTACAGCAACCCAAAGAGAACGAAATCATGGGGACTGCCCGGTCATGCTTTTACGTCGTCGGTTCGGCCGAATATTCACGCTGCGAAGGTTTTGCTGTGTATTTGGTGGGACCAGGGCGGTGTTATTTATTATGAGCTGTTGAAACCGAACGAAACCATCACTAGGGAACGGTATCGAACTCAATTGATGCGATTGAGCCGAGCACTGTGCGAAAAGCGGCCACAATACGAGCAGAGGCACGAAAAAGTGATTCTACGGCATGACAGCGCTCGGCCTCACGTTGCCAAACCCGTTAAAACCTATTTAGAAACGCTCAGATGGGAGGTCCTACCCCACCCGCCATATTCCCCTGATATTGCGCCGTCCGATTATTATTACTTGTTCCGTTCGATGGCATATGGTTTAGCTAATCAGCAGTTCCGCTCATATGAAGACATCTCAAAATGGCTTGATTCGTGGATAGCCTCAAAAGACGAACGCTTTTACCGTGGCGGTATTCGAGCTCTGCCAGAAAGATGGGAAAAAGTTGTCGCTAGCGATGGGCAATATTTTGAATGATTCATTTGTAAACATTTTTTCACAATAAAGTTGCATTTTCATCAAAAAAACAGCGAGAACTTAGTTGCGCACCTAATATATAATATGTAAATGAGAAAATTAGATGTCCATCTCTAATTAAAAAATGTAGGCACTTTTATCTGTCTATAAGAAATGCAACACGACTTGTGCGTTAATTCAGCGATAGCCAGTATAATACACAAAAGCGGTTGCTGAACGAGAAGCATGAATGCAACGGCCGTTTCGTCTATTGAAAACTAATCAGACAGACTCGGTCCTCGTGCAACAGATATGTAACTCAGAAAATTGGATCTCCATCCCTGATTATATCTAATTTTACTGTATGTGACCCTACAGCAATTAATATTTGTTGAACGAGGACCGAGCCTGACTGATAAGTCTCCAATAGACGAAACGGCAGTGGCATTTATTGTTCTTGTTCGTATATATTTATATAAATGTTAGTAATGTTTATTGAGATATACATACATATACTGCAAATTCGTGCCATGCTCAACACGGTATGCTTGACGGGAATATGAAATGACATTATCGTTTGAATATTTAATAAAGATAATATAGAATAAGTATGCCGGAAAAGAAAAACTGAATCAAGACTGACCTATCAAAGCAGAACTTAATTGGTATGTAGTTTTTGAGAGTGACGCTGTTGTAGGGGCTGGTTTCGCCAAGCTGAGAACAGTTTTTTTTGGGCGAAAAAAAACAAGTACCGAGTCATGGATGGTAAATAAATCGTTTCAAATTTTTAAGAACCTATCATCTGCATTTGCAGGTCTAATAAACCACAACCTCTTTGTTGAAATGATTAAACAGGATCTATTGATAGATAAGGGACTTAAACACAAACAAATACAAAAATACTATAGATCTGACAGATGAAGCTACATGTAAATTTTAACAAATTAAAAAATAAACATCACTTTATCTATTGTACTATAACGAAGAGCGCAAATCTAGAATGCCCTAAAAGTTACTTACAGACGCTACTTTCAAATTTAACCATTCTAAAAAAAAGTTAAGTTTGAAAACATGATGACATTTAAATAGAAACGATAGCTACAATAAATCTATCTTATTCATAAGGTTATTCACGCCAGCGGCCCGAATGACCTCAATCATAATTTTATTCCAAAAACTTAAATAGAAGACGCTTAGGCTTTAGAAAATAGTCATCATTTTTTATTACCAGGCAATAATGAACTCAAAGGTTTGTATTAAATGTAAAATTCAGAAATCAATTTTTAAATATACATTATGACTATTTGAAAATACATAAATACAAATAAAATACACTAAATGCATACGTATTATTTAAAAAAAAAATTTAATTACAATCAATATTTTATGTATACGTAGGTTACTTTAAAAGTTTTGCGGTTCAGCGGTGGCGCTGTCGGAAATATTCTTGTATTCTCCGAGATTTTTTAGTCTGAATACAGATTGCTAGCGTATGCTGTTGTCTCTTTTTAGTAATTTTCTAAATAAAGTGAGTTTTGTAAAAAACTGTATTAACGCGTGGAAATTTTCGAGCCATGATTTTCTACGATTTTAAAGACGGTCTCACTCAGTGTTCGCAAAAAATCAAGTCATTGTTTGGCGATGAAGCACCATCCTTGGCAACTGTTGAAGGGCCGTACGAGTTCCAGCCTAGACGTGTTTCGCTCGAAGACGAGTAACGTAAGGGACGTCCTGCTACTGCCGTCACTTCAGAAAACATCGACGCCATTTACAACATGATAAAGACAGACAACCACTGCACATACAGAGACATTCGGACATCGTTGGGTATAGGTATAACCCAAATCAGAACTATCCTGCATGATTATCTCGCCGTCATCAAACTTTGCGCTCGATGGATACCATACAATTTAATGTAAACTCAAATAAAAGCGTGTATGAATTAATGTAAAAAATGCTTAAAAGGTTCAACCGAGGACAAGCAAAGTTAGTATATGAAATCGTTACAGGAGACGAAAGTTGGATTTATTGTTACCAGCCTCAAAGCAAGCCCTAGCAAGGAAATGGTGGCTTCTTTTTTCGGACGCACAAATCATCTTACTACTATTACCCTACAGGATCATCGTACAGTCAATGCTGAGTGGTATACAACCATTTGTTTGCCAACTGTGTTCCAAAAAGTACGCGAGAAACGATCAAGAAGATCACACAACACTACTCAAATATCACAGTTTTAAGCCGCTTCACGAACGGAATTGATGACTCAGCCGCCTTATAGTTCCGATCTGGCACCTTGTGACTTCTTTTTATTCCCATACATAAAAGACAAAATGCGTGGATTGAAATTGAATTCCCCGGAAGCGATTGTGAAAGCATACGAACTTTCTATCTGAGTCCACTGAAGAATAGGCTCAATGTTTTGAGAACTACATAGTTCCACCGAATGTAGAAGTGCATAGATCATAAAGGCGTATATTTTGGAAAACAATAAAAAAATGGTTAAAATAATTAGTTTTTTCTGTATCATCCGCAAATTTTTTAAAACAACCTACGTATAATATATCTTTATACACATAATCAAGGTTTAAAGCTATAAGCTTTACTTTTTTGATGAGACGATATTTGTAAGATATATGTGGATAGTTATACTATGACTTTCCATTCAAACTTAACCCAAATATTAATTTTTATAAATCGATTTCATTAAATTAAATATAATATTAGTTACATCTTAAAAACTGTTATAGTGCTTGAGGTTGTATCTAACAATATGCAAGTTTATCCTTTAGGATTGCATATATTCACAACTAGTTAGAAGATAAAAAAATAAATTACGCATATAATCGAAAAATAAATACTAATATGAAAGTTAACTTAAAATTGTGAGAAATGGTAGTTAATAATGTTAACATCTCATTATTTCGCATAGCTCAAGCTTTAATCACTTACATGGGAAATAATAGTACAAATTGATATAAAATATGCAAATTACCCGAACAAGTCAAAGCAAATGTATAAAGTAAGTAAAGTGCTATTTCAGACAACGTGTTTTTGTTGGTTATGCTTATTTCACGAAAAAGGGGCAAGGAGAACTCGTTTATGTAATTTTTATTGGTCCTGTGTTAGTAATATACATAAGAATACAACAAATTGCAATTATGTATATACCAAAGAGAAAATAAAACTTTATATTCTGGGACAAACAAAATAATTGTGCATTAAAATAGCAGTCATGTCAAAATATTAACCGAATGTCATTTTTACTTAGCTAATTAAATTGAAACACTTAATACTTTTTTACTTGACCTTTAATGCTGACAACAATGCTGAAATTGATTGCCATTCAGCGGGGCATATTCTCCACAGATTGTCAAGCTAAGCAGCTAAGCAGAAGATGCAATCCTTTTTAAATTCCACCCATAAATTTTCAATCCAAGTCGAAACTAAGTTTTCGCATTTAAACATATTGCGGATCGTTTTCCTGCATATACAGCCTTCTTGGTGGCATTTCTTCCCTTGCTCATGGTAAAAGCACAGTTTGTAATGTGTTCACATAGACATCAGCATTCATTATGTCTTCTACCTTGTGTAAAAAGCCTACGCCATACCACGAAAAACAGCCCACAGCATGATGCTTGAGCCTTCGAATTTTACCATCTTTTTGGTGTACTGAGGCTGAAATGCTGTCAATGCTTCGTACGTGTTGTTAGTATGCACCGGAATTAAATAAAACTGATTGATTTATTGGACCATAGTACATTACGCCATTTTTTTTCGTCCCATTGTACACGTTGATGAGCAAACGACAATTAACTTTGTATTTGCCTTTTATTTAATAGTGGCACCTCCTTAGGCCTCTTGCACGCAACTTTCCTTGAATCTATCTTCGTCTAATTGTAACGGTGCTTATACGCATATGGTTAAAAACGCACTAAACTGTAAATAATGATAACCTAGGTAAATACTTGATTATTATGCAAATGCTTTTTTAATTTTTACATAACAGAATTACTAATTTTATATAATGGAACTGACAATGGTGCGCTACCGAAACTATGCAGTTATGAGCTTTAAGAATAAACTTGCACAATCCAGTGAAAAACATGGGACTATTCAATACATAACTTCTTGTCTGTCAAAATATTGTTCTAACATTGCTACCATTCGATTTGGTGTATCATATATCGTTCTTATCAGATATGTCACAGATATTTTAACTAAAAAACTATTCTGCCAAGTTCACATTTGACAAAAGATACAGTCATGTGCACGAAAATAACAGTCCTAAATTAATACTTATAAATAACATTTACAACGGATAATTCTAATGCAATTATGTTAAAATTATATAAAAGCCCTGTATATGGTTTCCAGTAAAGTACCGAATATAAGGGGGAATTATTGAGTTTTTTATTTTCCTGTGCACTATAATAGTACCATATTTGGCGGCACTAAACGCAGTTGTATAAATTTCTGTCTCTTGCGGAATAATTCAACAATTTTTTAATCATCCATTTCTGTTGTAATATGGGTCAAGCATAACATTGTTCGTCGGAAAAAAGAGCAATTATACTCCATTTACTTAATAGAGGCAAAATACACTCTCGCGAAAATGATTGCAAACGCTGGGGAACTGGAGAAAAGTGAAAGAAAATCGTGGTGGAAAAAGAAAAACTAGCCCTAGAGAAGGCAGAAACATTATAACTTGTGCAAAGAAGATACAGTTCACAAGTTCAACTGCAATTAAAAGTGATTTACACCTTTGTATAAGCACCTCTACAATTAGACGAAAATTGATTCAAGGAAAATTGCGTGCAAGAAGGCCTAGAGAGGTACCACTATTAAATAAAAGGCAAATATAAAGTTGATTGTCGTTTGGTCATTAAACATATACAATGGGACGAAAAAAAATTGCGTAATGTACTGTTCAAGAAAAGTTGCGTGCAAGAAGGCCTAGGGAGGTACCACTATTAAATAAAAGATAAATACAAAGTTGTTGTCGTTTGCTCATCAAAATGTACAATGGGATGAAAAAAAAAACGGCGTAATGTACTGTGGTCCAATGAATCAAAAGTAGTTTTATTTAATTCCGGTGCATACCAACAACACGTACGAAGCATTGACAGCATTTCAACCTCAGTACACCAAAAAGATGGTAAAATTCGGAGGCTCAAACATCATGCTATGGGGCTGTTTTTTGTGGTATGGTGTAGGCCTTTTACACAAGTTAGGAGACATAATGAATGCTGATGTCTACGTGAACATATCACAAACTGTGCTTCTACCATGCGCAAGGGAAGAAATGCCACCAAGAAGACTGTATATGCAGGATGACGATCCGCAGCATGTTTCTCATAATGCGAAAACATGGTTTCGACGTTCGAGTTTTGGGTTGGCTGGCACAATTGCCAGACTTAAACCCCAATGAAAATTTATGGGTGGAGTTAAAAAAGACTGTATCTGCTGCTAAGCTGCAAAATATTGACAATCTGTGGAGAATATGCCAAGCCGAATGGTAATCAATTTCAACATTACACTGGTGAACTCGTTGCTCCGCAGATGTTAAGGGGTGATAAAAGTTAAACAACAAAATATTAAGTGTTTCAATCCAATTAGCTAAGTAAAAATTACATTTGGTTAGTATTTTGACATGACTTCTATTTTAATGCACAATTATTTTGTTTGTCCCAGAATATAAACTTTTATTTTCTCTTTGGTATTAAGAAATCTATTTATTTATTGTTATAGTTATGTAACATGTTGGAATAAAGAGTTTAATAAACTTGAATTTCTTTTATTTAACGAATAAATTGATATTTCAGCAAATTTAAGACCACTGCTATTTTCGAGCACTTGACTGTATGTATGTACATACAATATATATATAATTTGGTACGTAGACTTCCGCGGTCGTGGTCCATGCTATCTGCTTCTGGGTTTCCAGGCTGGAACCGCGTCACTAGTGTATCTGCCGACGTTTCGTACCCATTTGTATGGGACATCTTCAGGGCTGAACTACTGAACTGAAACTGTATCAGTGCAGTAGTTCAGCCCTAGTGACGCGGTTCCAGCCCGGAAACCCAGATGCAGATAGTAATACGTATACATTTTGGCATCGTTGTGATTTTAGTTGATGTTCAAAATATAGAAAATTGAAAAAACTAGTAAAACTACTCTTCATAAGTACATTCTAAGAAAATACTTTGTAATAGAGTATATTACATTTAACATAATGCATTAAAAATTGATTATCAATATAATTTCTTACGTTTTAAATCTCTTTTCAAGTATTTTCTAAAATTATCATCAATTATTCCGGACTAACATATGAAAAGTATAAATGAAAAAAAAAAATAAATATATCGTTTGTAAGTATATTTTGAATATCCACCATGGGATCCCATGTACTAGTAAATTCAAAACTTGTACGACAGTAAGACTCAAGAGCAGAGGTTACTATCAAACTAATTGTTTTTATAAATACCATATATTAAAAACAAGAAGCTTCAGAGTTAAATAATAGATTCGAAAGAAAATTTGTAAAAATATTACATCCGTTTATTGAATTAGCTTTTATATATATATATATATAGCCTCACAGCATGATGCTTGAGCCTCCGAATTTTACCTTTTATATATGTACATATATATATTATCTTTCATTACATGAGCTTACAGTACTGCTTATGCTTTTCTGAATATGTACTATTTATAACAATAATTAGCAAATCAACTATATTCTTAATTATTTTGGGAGATTATGTAATAATAGATGACTTTAGATTTTGTAACAAAATATTATTTTGAGAAACCTGTTGGACATTTATATGCCTCAAACTGTTTAAACTGATAACTATATATTAGCTATTAACAAGTTAAATTTAAGAATTTCTAATTTTATAAAGTATTGATTACTTAGTTAAATTGTTTGCTTTATAATTTTTCCCAAATCATTAAAAATATAACTTTGTTTTATATTATTTCGAGAGAATAGAACATTTGTAACTTTCTATAGGAATGTGTGTATATATATATACAATGTGTTCAATAAAGATTGAGTGTTGGATAATTTTTTTAAAACTAGATTTCTAGGGTCTAGGGAATTTTGAATGTAAGGCTACCAATAGTGTATGTTTGGTTTCATAAGGTTCCATCTCAATCAATAATAAACTCACTGTATATATATATATATGGCAATTTGAAAATGGCGCTGTACTAATCCTTTCAGAACAAAGCTATAGATGTCTCTTTATTAAAAGTGGCCCTATATTAAATGCTACAAGTCAGAATTTATTGTCGCTATTAGAAACTAACCTAATTTAACTTTAGTAATAACATTTAAGAAACTACCACTGTCTTTTTGTAAAAACGAAAGATTTGATATATTACAAAACTATTCCTGTATATTATACAAATAAAAAATGTGCATATGATAATTGCAAATTGTCAACAGGTCTTGTAACAAAAAGAAGTTTTATTTATTTGAATTTAGTAATACAATAAATATTTATAACAAAATTAAAATTTTAGTCACTAGTTTTTACTGGAGTGAAAGTATTCTATAATATAAAATAATAATAATAAACTCTTAAATGTGGAGAACTTTGATATTCCTTTGAGACAAAATATTCTCATATTTAATGTAAATCTAGGACTCTCTTAACTTTCTCTACATTTTTGGGAAGGACTGTTTGTCCTAAATCAGAAATTTTTCCTATAAGAAAAAAGTTAAAGTAAAGAGCAATAAAATAATTTGATCAAACAAATACCTAGAATTTGATTTTCATATTGTTTATATTGCTGATGAATTTCTTCTATAGTTTCATCAGCATTTAAGACTAGTACAGGAATGGTATTAAATCTTTCATTATTTGACATAAGCCATCTTTCATGATTATCATGTAATTGTTTCAAATATTCTAAAGTTATTCCAGTTTCTTCGGGGCGACCACGTTGTATAGTACGTTCAAACACCTTCTCTGGACTACTTCTTAAATAAACTTAAAAGGACAAATAAAATAAAGAAATAAAAATATTATATAAAAATAATATAATTGTATACCAATCAAGTCTAATGAAATATCTACATTATCTCTCATCCAACGATACCATTTATCCAAAACAGAATACTCAGCATCATGCATTCCATTTTGATGTGCTACCTCCAGAAAACAAAATCGATTATTCTGAAGTGATCTCTCAAACATTTGTACATTAGTTGTTTTGAATTTTAATGGTGACATTTGAATTTTTAATCGAGAAAGTTGTACATAAGCTTGGAATGTGTTCTGCCACTTCTTCATGTCAGTATATAATAATTGTAATAAATTATGACCTTTTAAGTTTCTCCATATCTCAACGGGTTCCTAAAAATTTGCATATTTTTGTTCGAAAAATATAAATTAAACTTTCATTTCTTACTGGATAAGTTTCAATTCCTGGAAATGAGGAAAAATATTTTATTAAAGTAGATTTTCCAGCCCCGATGTTCCCCTCTATTGAAACTCTAAAAGGTCTATCTACTGGTGTATTTATATATGGGAATTCTTTTTGTGGTGTAATGCCGACAAAACTGCTTTTTTTTATAGGGGATATACGACCAGGACTTGCAGCTGGTCTTTTCTTACCGCTTAAAGTTGTAATACAACCTTCCATTTTATTAAAATGACTAAAATTGTTTTTGGAGATACTAAAACAAATGAGAAAAATTTTTTTACAAAACGAAATTTTTAAGTTATATAAATGCAATCAAATATCAACTATTAATATGTACATAATAAAAGTAATTATTTGTTTACATATCATTTTCATATATAGAGTTAAAATATACAATATATCAATTAAACAACATGCATTTTTGTAAAATTCTTAATCATTTATACAGATAAAATCATATGAATATTGAACACAATGTGCCATTCAACTACGTATCTGCTATTATTTATTGTCTGTATGGTAAATTATAATTGAAAGACGAGAAAGTACAACCCACGTTATAACCTTATGAAGCATCATCGTGCCTTTTAAAAACAGTGACTAGCTATCTGTCTTCGCGCCATAATCCATAACCTATATTCTAGTGTTTACATCTGTTTTATGTGATATTGTTTTAAAATATAATAAATTAACATGTGGTGGTACAGAAATATACCCTATCACTTACCAAAAACTCGAGGTAATATTTGCCGTATTCTGTATCAATTTTACACTTAAATATACAGACATTAAAAAATCATATATAAAACATTTGTGCAATACACCAATCTACAAATTTACAATATAAGAACTAACAAATGCGAGAACTGCGAGTGTCGAGTAATACACATTTAATACAGTAGTTTTCAACGTTGAAAATCAATTTCCCGCTTTTTCTTACATTATTTCGCGGCTATTTTCGTGATACGTACGTATTAGATATACAAAATGCATTAACAATTTAATGAACATACGAAGAAAATTAAAAATTGATGACTAGCAAAACTGAAATTGCTTAAATCAAAACTGCATCAATTTTAATACTATTTAATTCATACAATTTATAGCAAGTTGAGTTAATAATATTTAATTCTTTTATAATATAAAATTTTTATTTTTCTGTATGTGTATACTTGGCTTATTTAGGTGAAACTACTTATTTACTGATTTTACATACATGCAGATGTAAAATTAGAAAATATTGTTTCGAAATACAATTAGAAATTCATTAACTTTCACAATCACGCAAGATTTCGAATGCAGTTATCTAATTACACATCATTTCTTTTGCAATTTTTACAGGTCCGTTTTTACCTGGATGTATAGATGTCTCTTTAGATTATGCAAAATCTGGATTATTTTTTCGTTTATATTATCCAACAGTAGCAGAAGATAAAGATGAAGTAGGTATTTTTATTACAGACAATTACTGGGTAATATATTACGTACTTATTTACGGTGAATAAAAAGTAGTTGAATATAGCATCTAACTTGTTTCTATATATGTGTTTATGTTTATTGTGGGCTAAACCTAACCGAACATTAAAATAACAACGATTTTTATAATTGTTTGTAAGTTTCATCTAAACTTGTTTAACATTTTCATTGAAAAGGCGAAGTAATGCGTTTAATTAACATTAATTAACTATTCTATCTTAAGAGTACATAATACCGGACCGGATTCGTAAATCTTTTTAAATATCGAAAAACATGACCACGAATTTAATTTCTATAATTAATAAGTTCTAACCCAAGTTTGTCATGTATGTAATAAATATAAAATACGTTTATAATTAGAAGTAACCTCTGCATTTATAGAGAAATTCCAAAAACTGGCAACCATGTGTACCAGAACAAAGTTATTTGCATGGGCTTAGCAAAGTTATTATGATACCAGAATTTGTAGTTAATTTTTTTTATTGGAAAGGAGGTATATTTATATATTGAGAAATATAATAATTTCATCGTCATTATCTCGATAGGTTCTATGCGAATTCCCATTTTGTACGGTGAAAAAGCTAAAACAGATAAAAAATTAAAATGTATGATATTTTCTCATGGTCTGGGCTCTTACCGAAGTATGTACTCTACTATTTACGCGGAATTAGCTTCTAGAGGCTATGTAGTTGCAGCTATAGAACACAGGCTTGTACTTAATAAGAATTGACCCCAGCTTTTATAAATATACATATATTTTCAGAGATGAATCAGCGTGTCATACATATTATTATGCCTCACAGGAAAATGCCAAAAAAGATATTAGATCGAATATTTACTACAGAAACATAAAATTCGGAGAGGGACATTTCCAAGAGAGACTACAACAGGTAATTTTAATTATATCAACGCGGGAATTGTTTGTATATGGTGTTTTTTTAAGAGCTTGAGAACTTGAAATGATAATACAAGACAGAAATATTGTTGAAATTAAATTTTTTTATTATAATCTGGTAGATAATTTCACGGCATTTATTTTTTAAATATGATTTCCGGCATATGTCCGCCGCGGCTACGAGTTACTTGGTCCATTCCATCAGACCATTTTTTGACTACTTTTTCCAATAAATCTGGCCGTATCGCGTCAATGGTGGCTTGAATATTGAATATTGGCTTTCAATGCTTCAAGAGTTGCTGGTTTGTCGGCATAAACCAATGACTTAACATAGCCCCATAAAAAGTAATCCAAGGCATTAAATCGCACGAACCAGGGGGCCAGTGAACAGTACCACTTCTGGAAATAAAGTTGTCACCAAATTGATTTTGTTATAAATCGATTGTTAAGCGCGCTGTATGGCAAGTTGCGCCGTTTTGTTGGAACCGAATGTAGTCGACGTTCAGCTTATTAATTTTTGGAATCAAAAATTCAGTCAACATGGCTCGATAGCGCTCGCCACTCACCGTAACGGCAGCATCCTCCTCATTTCGAAAGAAATAAGGACCGATGATGTCGCCAGCGTGTAAACCGCACCAAACAGTCAATTTTAATGGATGTAATGGTGATTCCTTAACGGCTTGAGGATTGTCTTGGCTCAAAATACGGCAATTTTGCTTATTGACGTAGCCATTTAACCAGAGATGAGCTTCATCACTAAACACAATTCTTTGATCAAAATGGTCATCTTCGGCCAGTTTCAAATGAGCTCAATCAGCAAAAATGCGACGCAAACGATGGTTGTTTGGTTTCAATTCTTACACGAGCTGTATTTTATAGGCACATAAGCCAAGATCCATCCTTACGTAAAATTTTCCAGGTAGTCGAAGGACAAAAGCCAACAAGTTGAGAACGACGACGAATCGACATTTCGGCGTCTTATTCAATACTTCGCGCTACAGCAGCAATATTCTCTTCGGTACACACATTTCTTTTTCTTGCTGATGGTTTTGAATCGAGAAGAGTAAAATTAGTGCGAAAACCATCAATAACTGCACGAATTGCTTGTTCACTAGGTCGATTATGCTGACCCTAAAATGGACGAAGTGCTCTATGAACTTCGCGAACAGATTTATTTTTTTCAAAGTAAATTTCCACAATTTAGAAGCGTTGTTCTGACGTTAAACGATTCATGATGACTTGCCAAACCTTACTGAACAGAAATGTCAACACAGTTTGACATTATCAGCTGTCAAACCATAGTTATCGATATCGAGAGTTCTCATGCAGCTTATAAAACACCCATTATAGCTAACTGAAAGAGAAAATAAATATTGTGTAATTATTAGGTTCAGTATAGAGCCGATGAATCTAGTAGGGTGTTAGACTTTTTCTTGGATTTAAATAAAGGAATCGTGCCACACAACATCATGAATGATGTTCCTAGCTTGTTGGATATAAAATTCAAGTTAGAAGATTTGGTCGGTCGCTTGGATACTGAGTCCATTACAATGTCGGGACACTCATTCGGAGGAGCTACTGCATTATTAACATTATCAAAAAGGCCAGAATTTACGTAAGTTCACTTGAAAATGACATAAATTATAATAAATTTTAGCTTATCACTTCAATATTCTCACATATTCATTAGAACCGATTTTAAATACATAAAGACGAGTTCAAAAAATTAAATAACTGCATGAAATAAGAGAGTGCAAGTCGTAAAATTTTTATTATTATTATTCAGTCAATTTATTATTTCGTTTATTTATAAAAAATATTGAAGAAATTGCAACTAGAATCGTCTTATTCCAAGTATTCTTCAGCAGAAATATGGTTTTACTATCAATAAGTACATCAAATGACTTTTTTGTGTCGCTGTTATTGAGATTATTTTCGTTGACCTCTGAATACCTTCAAGTGATGCAAATCGGTTTCCTTTCATCGCCAAATGCAGCTTGAAGAATAGAATACGGGAGATTAAGAAAAAATTCATTTTTTATCAAAAAAAAAACAATAACAATTGACGAACGATATTAAAGTATATTATCGCACAACAATAGCCAATTGTTTTATTCCTAATATTCGGAACGGACACGACAAATACAGCCAACCATACTTTTCAATAGTAAACATTTTGCTACTGGAAAGAAGCCTTTTTCTAGATAATTCTCTTGGAATCGTAAAAAGCAACGAGTATTGTTTCGGTTTCTAACGTTTGGTTTCTGGATCATCTTAGAAGCAACACGCTTTATCATCTATTGCAATTGCTCTTAAGAAGTTTCATCCCTTCGAGCTTCTCTAATGATGACTTATCAACCCCTGATTCAATAGAATGTTTGACTTCCGAAGCCTTACGTTTTTCATCTAGAATATCATAAATTATGGGCTTGATCTATTATCTCCTTTGATTTGAAGTATGTTATGGGTATTAAACGACATCTTAATTAATTGAATAAGTAGTAGTAATAATAATATTATTTAATAGTCAATATTTGCACGTGGTCGTTAGTGAATTTATCACGAGCGCGTATCCGCCTAACTGGAGCGCTGCAGTAAACGCAAATAAGGAAAGAAGTTGCAGGAGTTAATAATTAATAAATGTTTACATGAGCATCAAAAGTCATTATTAATGGAAATAAAACAGCAGGATTACCCTTAAAATTTTATTTACTAATTTAAAGCTTGAGTATATGAAAATAAAAGTATATAATAAAATCGAGAGCAACAGATAAAACAAGATACACGTAATCGCAAAGCTTTAATAGAAGTAAATCGAGTGATACAAGGCTGTGTAATAAAATAATTAGATCAAAGATATGTATCGAATGATACGTAAGGTACTTGCGCATGTGGTATATAACCTAGTTACTGGCAGCGCTTTCAAGAAATAAAGTTCGTTGATTCAAGCTTTAATCCTGGAGAAGCTGAAGCTATCAAAAAAAGTCATAGTAAATTTCAAGATAGTCACGTTGAAAGAGATTTAGAAGCTCTTCAGAAAAATTATTTCTGAAGCAATAGAGAATTTTCAAATTACTCCAGCATCCAAATAGTGAACGATGTTTGCTCATTCTTATGCGCTGCCAGTGACGTGAAAAAGACCAGTTGTGGCTAAATTAGAGAGTGTGGTAAAGAAAGATCCAGATTTTAGCACTTCAAGACACCAGACATGTGATGGTGCATGTACAGATCTGTTCAATAATTTCAGAGATTACAAGAAATAGAACGGTCATGCCTCGCTGTAATAATTTTCTACCACGTTGTTCGTTCAGTATTAAGCTGCTTATACGTTCGTCTGCACTGTTAAATATTGGGTTGGCAACTAAGTACTTTCGGTTTTGTAGTATAAAATAAAACACTTTTTTTTAAAGAATAGTTTTTAATCAATTATATATTTTCCATTTTGCTCAATGACGTTTTGCCATCTTTCTTTCAGCTGCATGATTCCGTGCTCATAAAATTTCTGGTCCTTATCAGCAAAAAACTGAACCAGGTGTGAGTGAAGGGCATCGTCATTTGTGAAAGTTTTACCATTCAAAGAATTCTGCAAACTTCGAAATAAATGGTAATCAGATGGTGCTAGATCAGGGCTATATGGGGGATGTGGCATCACTTCCCAGCCAAGCTCCAATAGTTTCCCACGAGTTTCCAAAGATGTGTGAGGCCTTGCATTATCTTGGTGGAAAACTACACCTTTCCGATTTGACAATTCTCGCCGTTTTTCTTTGATTGCTTCATCCAGTTTTATTAATTGTTGACAATAAACATCAGAATTGATCGTTTGGTTCCTTGGAAGCAGCTCAAAAAACACAACACCTTTCTAATCCCACCAAACTGACAGCATGATCTTTTTTGGATGCAATTCAGCTTTCGATGTGGTTTGAGCTGGTTTATCATGTTTGCTCCATGATCCTTTTCGAACTATGTTACTGTACAGGACCCATTTTTCATCACCAGTGATGATTCTTTTTAAGAAAGGGTCGGTTTCATTTCGTCTAAGGTGCATATCGCAAAAGTTGATTCTTTGTGTTAAATGAATTTCTTTCAATTCGTGAGGTCCCAAATATCAAGCTTCTTAACTAGCCCAAGACATTTTAAATGTTTTTCAATTGTTGTGTGCGATACATGTAGCCTCTCCACAACCTCTCGAACAGTTATATGACGATCCTCTTCAATTATGACTTTGATTTGGTCATCATCAACTTCAGTAGGCCGACCAGAACGTTGCTCATCTTTGAGGGAAAAATCTCCAGAACGGAATTTTTTATACCAATTCTGACACGTGCGCTCTGTTAAGCAATTAGCACCATAAACTTCACATATCTTTTTGTGAGCCGCAGCGGCTTTCTTTCCTTTACGGAAATAAAATAGTAAAATATGTCGAAAATGTTCGTTTCTGCGCTCCATTTAAAATTAACCCACAACTAATAGCTTATTACCTCCTCCTTTTTAATTAACGGATGAAAAATTGAGAATGTAAAAAGAAATGAATGAATATATGAAATATATGACGGTTAATTCAATGTTAATGTAAGGAGTTAATAATTAATAGTTGTGTACAATGAGCACCAAAAGTCCAGGACGCGTGCCAAGCTGAAAGAAAGATTATTAGTGGAATAAAACGACAGAAATGCCTTTAAATTTTATTCACAAGTTAAATGAATTCTTAAAGCTTGAATGTGTTAAATAGAAATAGTTAACAAGAACCAGAGCAACAAATAAAATATGATGAACGTAATAGCAAAGCTGCAATAAAAGGTAAGTCTGGATGTACGAAGGCTGCTAATAAAGTATAAAATAAAAGGTTAAATTAAAATGTGCACCGGGCGGTGCATATATGTACTTGCGTATTTGTGTATGTGTATATATCCTGGATCAGGAAACTGTAGTTATATTCCGCGTTCGCGGAATTAAACACGAGGTCACAAGAAGCGCGAATAAAGGTTCGCGGCACAAACACGTGAAAGACGCGTGTAGTCTCAATGACGACAGAAAAGCGAAGAGCGTGGTTCTTTTACGGCTATGGCTTTATAAGGAACCGACCCCATAACTGAGGGGGTATTGGTCATTTTTGAATTAACCAATAGCAAACAAGGAAAAATTAGCTTATATTAAAATTGTGATCTTAATTTCAATATAAGCATTAAGCAAATTATCTACACAGAATAGTAGTATTCTGTGTAAAAGAAATACCAAATTGGGATTGGTATTTGAATCGCGAATTGCATTTAGAAATCAATATAACTAAGTTGATATCGAATTCAGTGAAAAGTTTCAAGTATAGTCTTGGTACCTGATTTCGGTGTTTATTGCAGCCTTGACCATTCGTACGTGACTAACACAAAAGGACTCTGCATCTGAATATATATACGAGGACCGGACAAATAATGACAGTATAATAATTTAGGAATTCAAGATCGAATTGTATTTTAAATTAAATAAATTAATCTTAAAAACGATATAAAAAATTATTATATATAGAGAGTGTAACAAGCTTTAATAAAAATCACGCACTACTTGCTTCTGAAGTTACGTCAATGTGACTAGTATCACGCGACAAACGGTAAAGTACAGCGCTAACATACGTTATACAAAAAATAAAGCAACGCTCTCTATCAGTAAAAACCGAAAGTACTTACCTGCCAACCCAATACATCGAGTTAGACTGTCGTTCACGGCCGTTATTGAGTTCAGCCGGCTGCTCCAGAATATAATACATCCCTGTTTTACAAGCCATAATGTAACTTTAATAATGATTATATTTACCGCATAACGGTAATCGATCTGTGAAATGTACTATAGCTCGGGCTTAACTACTCTCACTGTTGCTATTCATCTGGCGACTGCCCATACAATACATCCTTGTATTCCGAACAAAGTATGCATTTCTAATAATAATTTTGTAAATATTCGTTTTGTCCGTTCGTTCGTATTCGTATTGACAGGTAGTAATGGGATCTCGCTTAAGTTTATCAATAACGATTCCAAGATATTGCACTTAATGTTAAGGAAATCTATTAAAATGTATTTAATTTACAAAATTTAAATTTTCAGACAGTAATGTACCAGAGGAATTAGAAAGAAATCTACCTAGCAATGATAGAAACAACTAATTGAGCATTGCTCAGCAATGTTCAATAATGACAACATTTTTCTACTTACTTCAATTTGTTCATTATTTTATATTATCGAATTATAAAGTGTTTGGTACCAAAAATGTGGTTTGCGTTCTTCATTCTCCGCAACTGTAAATTCTTTGAGCCGGAATAGACACATATTTAGATTTGGTTCTGTCCAACCTCTTTTTTTAATTAGAAATATGAAAAAGCACCTCAAAGAACATTATTTGACAGACAATAACCAATTGAAAGAGGAGATTGATGCTTTATTATTTTAAAGACCAATAGAAATATTTTTTTTCTGATGGAATAGAGTCGCTGCAAGAAAAATAAAAATCATAGCTCTTCTATTTCATTGCTAGTTAGAAACCCGTTCTTGTTTACCTCGTACATACATACATACAAGAAAGTAAAAGTCAAATTTTCAGGCAAGGTGTAATTCTTGATCCATGGATGTTTCCAGTAAAAGAAGAAGATCTAAATAATAAAATAAAACAGCCGCTTATATTCATCAATACGCAAACGTTTCATATTGCAAGTAATGTGGCTGTTATGGGAAAATATTTGACGAAAGACAGAAAGAGAGAGATGTATACAATTTTGTAAGTAATAATATGTAAAAATAGTTTATTATTGCAGTTCTTTTGTTTAAAATAAATTTGCATCCGATATTTTAGCTCGTTGTCTTGCAGGATTTAATTTACACTATATAATATACAATTTTACCATTCGTTTCGTGTTTAAAACACAAAGTTCCAAACAACTCCTGACATGAACCTTCAAGGGGTGTTCTACAATGCGCTGTATAATACATTCTTCTACACCATGTCTTCCCTTCAGATGACCAGACCCAGAAAGATGACTCATTTGTAAACACAACATCAAACCAGTCTCCACTGGTTTTTTGTGCCCAGTATCACACGCTCCTGTCGATGATTATTAGAGAGTAACAGTTTAATAATTATACTTCAATAAGCGATATTGTGTTCGCGTTATCTGCTTCTAATTGTCAGTAAATTAATATTTATGTTCTTCTTGGCTAGCTTCTTGCCGAAATGTTAGTTGCGTTTTTGCTTAAATGAACTGATAATAGCCCTATTTTGCTGCGTTGTTTTGTTAATAAGCCTCATCCGTCGTCTTACGAAGTCTTTTGATTATATAGTTACAGCTGCAATTTCGTTTTAAGACTTTTGCGATGCTCACACGAAAACGCTGCTTTGAAACGTTTTGCATAGACTATACTCATTTCAACAAAAACTGTTACGTGTGTTACATACTATGGATAACTGAACTAAAACTGACCAGGCATGTTTCTACCTACTCTATCAGTCTCACCCTTCCATTAATTTTCCCTTCATGGAATATTGGCCTGTGTTTCTTATGCAAGCTGTAATATAAAACCCCTTTTTCTTTTTTCTTTAAATTATGTTTATGTATAATATCAATAAGTTAGTTACGAACTTATAGTTAAAATTTTCCAGAATAATAAAAAAAATTTTCAATGAAGTCTAAACAGTTAGTCTATATATTCTCTATACATATTTCGATAGCCATTTTGTCATCCTTATTAACAAACAGATATACTGTATCAAAACGCAACTATATTTATTATTACCTTGTGCCCAATCCATATTTAATATACTCTTATTTCAATAAAATATTTTCTGTACCTTAAGTTCATTTTATGTTAACAAATTTTCTCGTCAATACAATAAATTCCGTACACCTACGACTAAAGTAATTATTTAATTTTAATTTTATAGGCACACCACACATGAAAACCAGGGGGATCCCATATTTTGGTGTGGTTCCTGGCTAAATTGGTTTATGAAAAAAATTAATCCCACCACCGGTATGCTCATAAACAACGCTTTGATGTTAAAATTCCTACAAGAAACTACTGGTCACGATGTAGACATAGAAGATTGCAAGGATCTCCTTCTAAGAGAATCGGAGAATTATACAAGTGGTTTGACTAAGCCTTGGGCATGACTATGTTGGGTTATTATCATAATAAAAACGTTTAATACAATGGGTGATAGTTATAGGATATTCATAAAGAGGCTAAAATGATTTTTATATGTTTTATATACAGGCACTTTATAATTGTTGATAAATCTTATAATTTGATATTTTTTTGAGGCAAGTTAAAAAAATAAACTATTTTTCTTTACATATTTATATCTTACGTATGCAGAACGAATTAATATTATTATTAACTTACGATATAAATACATTTAACTATAATTAACCAACAAGAATGAAAAAAAAAGTCAAGTATAATGGACAAAACTGCTAAGAAAATTAGCTATTGGAATGACTAGAAACCCGTGACGCTTTGTCGCAATAGATAGCGCTAGTTTATTATTGCGAGTGTTAGAACCATTTGCAAGAATCTATGCTATGCTACATATATGATAGCTAACAGTTTTAACTTAATTTAAAAAAAAATTGAGTGACTTGTTTAATTTTTTAAAAAGCTAAAAATGGAAGAGCGTTCCCTGCCACATGATAAAACTAGGATACACCAACAACTGATTATTTGTGTACCTAATGAACTCTGAGTTCATTTGATGGCGCATGTAAGCGTCTGCGATATGTTCTTTAAACGTGAGAAAAACGATCGTTTCTGGGCTTCCAGTCGTTTGACTGGTTTCTGATAATGATAAGTGGATTGTTTACAACTGTGGTGCGATAACAGTATTGGTTCCGACCTGAAAATTTACTTCAAATGTCATCACAAGCTTACTTTCATCGGAAGTACTTTGTACGCCCAGTATAATGGGATTTTATAGGTGTCGTCTCCTGCGAAACAATAGATTCAAGTGTTAGCAATTGAACAGTTTGAACAAATTAATCATCTAGAGCTCGTTAATCGTAAAGGAGTGGTCACTATAATGCGAAAACATATAAGTTTGATCGCCCGTCAAAAATTATTGCGATTTGCCGCTACACTTACCCTTCAAATATCCACTTCTATCATTTTCTTAAAAACTCCATACATGATTCGATTCAGGTGAGACTGTCAATCAACACCTGTAAATTTTTACAGCTATAAAGGTAGGTTCTTCTATAAAGGAGGAATTACGAAGCTCTCCTAAAGATGGCAAAAGGTTATCGAAGAAAACAGGCAATTGGTCGATATTTTTTATATTAATAGATGACATGAAAAACAAAAAATACGTTTTTTCCGACAACTTAGTACATTGCTGCAGTCTTTTTCTGGGCTTCCGGACTGGAACCGCGTCACTGTTATAACTGCCGACGTTTCGTACCCACTCGTAAGGGACATCTTCAGGGCTCAACTACTGCTACTGTCTGTCGCATTGAAACTGGAAACGTCGGCAGTTATACCAGTGGCGCGGTTCCAGCCCGGAAGCCCAGAAGAAGATAGTATGGACCACGACCGCGGAAGTCTACGTACCAGATTACATTACTGCAGTTTCGCAAATATTCTCACTGTATTAACATTGAATAAAGGTGAGTTCACGAAAACGCGTATTTGTTAATATTTTTTAACAAAAAATATGTTCTTAAAATTTAATAAATGAAATTACACAAATTTATCGTCTTGCGAATGATTTAAGGATTTTGAGATACTAGTAATAGGTAGATAGTAAGTTGTTACATTGAAATGTTTATCCATTTTGTGAAGGAGACAGCTTGATTTAACCTGGGACAAGAGATATCACTAGTTCAAGGCTCATTGTTAGTACAGATATGTAGAGAATTTTTTAAATCAATTAACCTTTCTGTTAAAGAGCCAACGTGGTAGGTATTACACATATATTTTTACTAGATAATTATTATGATTTCTTTATTATAAAGTTCAAATAAACTCACTTATATGGCTCATGTTAATCATACACAGTCTGTCTCAGAGAAAACGGAACCTTTTTAAAATAAAATCAAAAGCCTAGTATTTGGGTAAAATTAATTTATTTTATTCAAAGTAATCGCCTTCGGCTTCAATACGTTTTGCACGGTCAATTAACATGTCGAATGAATTTTTAAGTTCATCTTTAAAGATGTCCTTCAAGATCGCTGTCGACGTTTTTTTAATGACTTCAGCATTGGCATAACGCTGTCCTTTCATCGGCAAATGTAGTTTGGAGAATAGGTAGACTAGTTGGTATAAACTCTTTGGCACTATGCCTTTCGAATCATAAAAACAAATCAACATTTTCTTCACTTTTAACTTTAACGCTTGGTCTCTGGATCATATTGAAAACACCACGTTTCATCGCCAGTTACAATAGAATACATGAAGTTTTCGTCCTTTTTTGAGTTTAATCAAATCTGTACAATATTGAATGCAGTTAGCTTATGTGGTACAAACTGTGCACAAATCTTTCTCAGTCCCAAATGCTGTGTCAATTTGCAATGAATTGCATCTTTGGAAATATTTAATCCCATTCCCACGAATCGCAATGAGGATTTCTGATAAATTCACAAATAAGTTCGATGTTACTTTCCGTAACCACAGATTTTTATGCACCAGTACAACCGTCTGGTTCCAGTAAACGATTTACCAAGTTTAAAACAGAACTTGATATTTGCTCTTTGTTCAAAATTCTTTTTCGACCAATGCCAAATACACACTGTTACATTATGCGGAATTTCTCTACTTCTAATGATGCAAATGTAATGATATTTTGACATAACATTGGTGAAAGATCTACCTTACCGACACATATAATAGATAGCGCAACTAAGAATTACTATTTTAAAAAAGTTCCGTTTTCTCTGCGAGAAACTGTGTATATTATTAGGTTCTTTACGATTGGAAATTAATTACAAAGTGAGGATTTTAAAAGTATTTTTACAATAGAGTAAAATATCGTCGATTAATATGAAATAAATTAACATATTATTGTTTTCTGTTAAAAAAATATTCGTATTTAATGTTTAAGAATGTAAAGGTCAGATCTTTATGGAAATCTGGAATGTTGAAAATGTTTAAGCCAACGATTAAGTATACTGGTATTTACAGTCGAATAGGTACTGCAGTTTTACAAATAATATATTGTTAAACATATCGTACAAGGAATTTAGTTACTAATACTACTCAGAACCGGAATAAATAATTTTTTGTACTTTACGTCTAATTTTAAATAAGTTATGTTCAATATATATTAATATACGTTTATTTAAAAACGTGATTATCTGCCGCTTCGCCAAAAATTTCTGTGAGTTTAATTAATGGTAGTGTAGCAGAAAATAATAACTTACAAATCGTATCTATTTATTTTATTCTTTAATTACTATTTTATTAAATATAATGTTGCCCTAAAACGCTTTACTTTTTCGCAAAATAAGTTTTAGTCTTAAAAATCGGACGTATGTGCAAAGGGTACTAGGAAAGTTTTACAATATGACGCAATGAATCGTACGAAGCTGCTTGTTGTTGCATGTTGAGAGATATTCATACGTGCGTAGTAGCCGCCGCGCCATGTCGATGGGCTCAGTTATTCATTAGCAGTGAGAGTGTAAAGTGCTTGCGATGGCATCGTGGTCACGAAATGAGATAAGGGCAGTTTTGCGTTATAATTTCGTGCGTGGTTTAAACATGGACCAGTGCTTCGAAGAAATGACTCTTGCACTAGGTGATGTTTGTCCACATCGCACGGCGATATTCAGGTGGTATAGAGAATTCCAAAGGGGAAATTTAACTGTGGAGGATGCTGAGAGGCCGAGAAGGCCACGAACGTCAGTTACACAGGAAGACGTTACTACTGTGAGGAAATTGCTTGGCGCTTACAGGCGAGTGATCTACCAACAGATAAAGGGTACTTCAGGCCTAAATGCACCAGCAATTCGTTCGATTCTGAATGATTATTTGCACGTGAAGAAACTTTGTTCTCTCTGGGTGCCGCATCGGCTGACTGAAGAGCAAATGATACGATGTGTGACTTGGTGCCGGGAGATGTTAAGAAAGATTAATAAGGGACAATCTCGGTATGTAAACAACATCGTGACAGGCAAGACTTTGCTGTGCTATTACGATGTGCCGACCAAAGCTCAAAACAAAGTTTGGGTCTTTGATGACGAGTAGTTGTCAGAAAAGCCCGATCCGTAAAGAAGAAAACGAAAGCTGTATTTTTCACATCTAGTGGAATTGTGGAACGCGTCGTTTTGGACACTCAGAAGACAGTCATAGCTAAGTGGTATACTGAACAATGCCTACCAAAAATCATTGGATCTATGAAGAACCTGCGGCCAAAGTCAAGAATGGACACCTGGTTCCTCCATAACGATAATGCTCCAGTGCACTGCGCCAAAGGCTGCACCGAATATTTGACCACGGCAGGATTGAAACTTCTCAAGCACCCTCCCTACAGTCCAGATCTTGCTCCCTGCGACTTTGCACTGTTCCCGCATGTGAAAATGAAGTTAAAAGTGTGGCGGTTTTCCAGTGATGACCTTCTGCGGGCTTGGGACAACGAGTGTGCTTTACTCCCTAGTGAAACTTGGCAGAACTGGTTTAAAGATTAGTTTCGGAGGATGGAGAGGTGTATTGAGTGTTGGGGAAATTACTTTGAAAAAATTAAATAAACAAAGCTGTATTGCAAAACTTTCCTAGTGCCCTTTGTATATTCACAGTGCATATGAAAAGTACATCCGATTTTTAAAATTAAAACTTATTTTGTGAAAATGTAAGATACTTTATTTCAATAATTCATCGGTTTTTCATGCAATATCTTCATAAATGTTAAAATGTGACTATAGACAACTAAATACACAGGATTGGCATTATATAACAAAAAAATTACTAAAAGTTATTAGGATAAATTTGAATGGGGATTGTGATCGATTCAATTAGTCATAAAAGGTAAATAAAACTCCCTGTCATCTCAATGTTTGTATCTCGTAACGGAATACAAACATTGATAAGGTATGGGGTTTTATTTACCTTTTTGGATTAAAAGTTATTGTACACAATAAATACCTTCTCTTCGTTTATTAAAAGTGAAACAATATTTATACTATATTATATATTAATAGAAAATAGAAGAAATTAATTACATTTAATAGTTAACCAACTACTTAACTACTTTAATACTTAAAAAATCTTTGAATTAGCTATGAAAAGAAGAAGTTCTTCGAAAATTAGAAATAAAAACAAAATACAACGACCAAAAAGCAATAATGTACAAATTAATCAAAAATTGGCAATATATATATATATATACATGACCATACAATGAAATTTATTCCCATGCCAACCTAAATTTCGAATTTTGCGTGGTTAATTTGAATTTCAACTTAATCATTTCCGAACTCTGTGTATATTTCCTTAAAAGCAATTAAAATATTATAACAGTAATCATCAGAAAAAAAAGTACTTCTACTACTAGCTTGAGCTTTCACAATAAAAAATTACATTTTCATCTGTGTAGGTAGGACTAAATAGATATAAGTTACTACTTGTATATATATATATATATATATATATATATATATATATATATATATATATATATATATATATATATATATATATATATATCAATATACTTATTGATTACAGATATTAATATATATCTAATATTTTTACTAGAGTCAAATTATGGATGTAAACATATGGTCAACCTTTAAATATTTTATTTTCTATCATAAAATTACCTTAAAATTATTCGCATAAAAATAATGTAATATATGGCAATACTGTTGAGTGTTAATGTACATTTCCATGATTACGAATGATTCCAGACATTTTGTCTACGTGTAGACCCTAAACTGCAGTTTTCTCTATAGATACTTTAATGATGTTTATCTTATTTAATTCTATTTTATTATTAGAAAAATATTATAAGAGTCCATAACATCCACTACTTTCTCATTTCACATTTCAGTATGTACTTGACTCTTTTAACTTTTCGTCTACACCTGGTAACTAAACATATTTATTTTTTTTAGAAACATTGTACAGCGAGATCAAATTTCACGATTATAAAAAAACTAGTATTTTAAATACAATATAAATATTTATACCGTCTAAAGAAGAAGGTCCAATACTCTACACTCTTCTCCTTATATTTTTTTAAATAATTTAAAGAATCGTTATTATACACGAACCACAGAATCTTTTAGATCTGAATAGAATATTGAAAGGATTCGAAAATAGATTTTGCATTCAATTTAAGTGAATGCAAAATTAAATGTCTTGAAATCATGTTCAAATAAACGTTAAAATAAATTTGATTTAACTTAGTTTGGAATTGACCGCTCTAGTGATAAGTAGAGCGGTCAATTTTTTTCGGCGCAAGAGGATAGGATTCGATGTAGTAAGTGTGTAAGTAGGTATGTACTAACAAACATATATATAATCAAGCGGAGTAATCGACCTTGGGTGAATTACCGTAAAGATTCTGTATGTACTTATTAAGAACTTGGTGTGCAGATAACACATTTCCTTTATTTACCTTTCCTGTGGTATATGCAAATTGCTGCTTTAAAGTACTTACCTAGATACACATACTGTTTATATGTTTAGAAATAGATAAAATTCTACATGTTTCAATAAATATCGACAATTTAAATACTATGAAATAGTCCAAATCCGAATATATATTGTTTTCCGCTAAGTGTTGTTATTAGGTACTCTCACACTGTACCTGGGATCAAAATCTAATCCAATACTTATATCTTCTACATTAGACATACATTAAATTTTAGCAAAAGTTTGAAAATATATACAAGCATTATATTTAGTGAAAGGCGAAAAATACAAAAGTAAAATACATACATAACAGGAGAAAAATACAACATATATTGAGATCAAAATCCACGATAACAAGAAAAAGTCTACCGTGATGTACATTAATATTTATGTATGTTAGAATTTTAGTTACTCTAAATTAGCGACGTTCTCTACAAATTCGATATATGCAACCAAGTATACAGCTGCGTAATTAATTGCATATAAAGGATTTGTTCCAATGTTGGCAATTTTATGAAAAAATAATACCGTAATTACTTTTTATTAATTTTTTTTAGAAAATCATATTTTAAGTAATGCTGAAAATAAAATACAACAAATAACTATAATAATTTCCAACAATACTTGATATGACATTAACAAATAGCAAAATGACGTGTCACTGACAAAATTACTAAACAACTTACCAGATTAAATGGGTGGCAAAATGCATGCCATAAAATGGTAAGGATTATTGGTGAGGTTGTGGAAACTAATTTTTTACGATCGTGGAATTTGATATCTCTGTACAATGTTTCTAAAAAAATAAAATGTTAAATTATCAGGTATAGGCGAAAAGTTAAAAGAGACAAGTGAATACTGAAATGTGAAATAAGGAAACAGTGGATGTCATGGACTCTTATAATATTTTTTAATATTAAAATAGTATTAAATAAGATAAACATCATTAAAACATTTATAGATAAAACAACAGTTTAGGGCTTACAGAAGAATAAGATGTTTGTATACATTCGTAACCACGGAAACGTACATTGACATTCAACGGTATTGACATATACTACATTATTTTTATGTAAATAATTTTAAGCTATAAAACAAAATATTTAAGTTATCATTATAACAATACAAAAAGGGTACTTAAACGAATTCTGTAAATTTAATCACTAAAGGTTGATATATAACCCCTTTCCACATTAATTTTCGTATTCTATATACGTATTTCGAGAACTAAGTTGTCATCATCAGCAGATAATTAAACAGTTTGTACCTAGAAAACTACGGCAAAATACCCGTACGAAACAAATTCCACAGAATCTATACCGTCGAATGCCAAAACGCACACTGCATTGTCACTTATTCGGTAAAAATTATTATATACACATAAACATATAACTTTAATTAAATCATGAATAGTTATTCTTATTTATTTCTTTTATTTCAAATATCATATTCCTTTGGATTCCACCAAATGTGACAATGTGTCAGCAATTCTTTCTGGAACTTACACCAGAAAACATCAGATTCCCTCTCTTTCCTCTCAAATATTTAGTGCCCTTGTTTCTACTGCTCTTTGTGATATTTGCAGTGAAAGAATTTTAATTCGTTAGTTTCTACCACCTTCACCTGCATATTCTCATTGAGGCCTTCCATATCCATTAGATAGTGTTCTAAATTTTATTCACACACACCTCGACAAAAGCAACACCAATCGACAATGATGTGTGTAAACTTCTTTCTTAGACTAGCTTGATAGGCAATGTCCTTTTAAGACACGTCTATAGACCAACTCTAAAGAACAATTAAAAGCTGTTGAAGTGACAAGTAGCTTCTTAAAGAAAAAGAAACAAGGTTTAGCATTGCCACCTATACCCATCAGACGACTAATCTCTTTCACAAAAGCCATCTGTCTCAATGCATACGCATTATGCAAAAGGCGCCTCCTAAGTAAGGACAAAATTTTCAATCATTTGATCCTCGTTCAAGATTTCCTTCACATTTACATTGTACCTAAAGAAAGAAACAAACACCTTTAATTTGTAACATAAAAATAAAATTGCAACTACATTATATTTTGATATCTAATTAAATATATATGCAAAAATTAATAAAACTGTATAAGGCAATATGGCAACCCTGTTAGGTTTTCGTGGTTACGAAAACATTTACGCATGCGTATATGTTTTCGTGGTTACGAAAACATTTACGCATGCGTATATTTTATCTCTGTCTTTGGACACTAAACTGTCGTTTTATCCATGTATAAGTATTCGTAATATTAAACTAATATTATCGAGAACTATTTTTGGTCACTTTTTTGTATTATCTAAATAGCATACCTTGAATTCGGACCTTAACTCAATTATTTCGGTTTTTAAGAAATTCCACAATTAAGTATAAGGTTAATTGGGAAGACTAAAAATGTTTTAATTGTACTAGTCTGATACTGTATGGCCACTTAATGTTAAAAGTTAAATTCTGAAATAAATCAATCTTATACATAAAAAATATACAAATACCTATTTTTTGAATAAGTTAAGAACTTTGACGATTGTTTATTTATATAAAATAAGGAAAGATCAAACACAATCAAGAAAGTATTTATGAAGTCAAGGACATTAATATTATAAAAAATGGCTGTTTTTCTTTACCCAACATTCATGTGTCTAATGTAAATATATTTCTTAATCAATTTATGGGGGTCAAAGTTCGAAATATAAAATTGCAAGTAAGCTAATTATATAATATAATAATAATGTGCTTGTTCATCTGATAAGAGTTTTAAAAAATCGCAGTTAGGTTAATGTACACAAGATAAAAATACTAACGTACCGTATTATAATTATTAGTGTATTAATTGATAAAGTCAATAATCAATTAGTTCTGCAATTATATAATAATAGGATTAATGTCACATCAATACGTATTCAAATAAGTGTATCTTAATATATATTGAACATAACTTATTTAAAATTAGATCTAAAGTACAAAAAATTTTTAATCCGGTTCTGAGTAGTATTGGTAACTCAATTCCTTACATGATATGCTTAACATTATGTTATTTCTGAAATTGCAGTGGTCGACTGTAAATACCAGTATATTTGATCTTTGGTCTAAACATTTTCAACATTCGCGATTTTCATAAAGATCTGTACTTTATAGTATTCAAATAGCAAACATGGCAAGTAGAACTTTAGCAAAACTTCTTTATAATAAAGTGCAAACTAATTTAATCCGTCCTAATGTGGTCAATGGGATGAGATTTTGTCACCATGAAGGTATTTAATTATTATTATACTTCTATAAACAATATGTTCAAATGGTTATGGTTACAAGTCTATTTATGGAATGTTGCTAGTTATCTAATACAAGTTGATTTTTATTTGTCTTATACAGTTAATTTACTTTTTTTTATGTAATTATACAAAAATTTATATTTTAGCCGCAAGTCTTGAATATATCAAAGTAGATAAGGCAGGCGAAAAGAAAAATGTTGGTGTTATTACATTAAATCGCCCAAAAGCACTTAATGCCTTATGTGATGGATTAATGACTGAAGTCGCAAAAGCAATAGACAGTTTTGAAAAAGACAAATCCATTGGTGCTATAGTAATCACAGGAAGTGAAAGGGCATTTGCAGCTGGTGCTGACATTAAGGAAATGCAAAATAATACTTACGCAATGAACCTGCAAGGAAATTTCTTATCACATTGGAATCGTGTGGCAGAAACTACGAAGCCTGTAATTGCAGCTGTTAATGGTTATGCTGTAAGTATACTGCAATACTTACATTTTTTTTTAACATTATTTTATCAATTTAAGCTTGGAGGTGGCTGCGAACTTGCCATGATGTGTGATATCATTTATGCTGGAGAGAAAGCAAAATTTGGCCAACCTGAGATCCTTATTGGAACAATTCCAGGAGCTGGTGGTACTCAAAGGCTTCCAAGATATGTTGGAAAATCAAAAGCCATGGAAATAGCATTGACAGGTTAGCTATTGAATTCATTAGTAGATTTTATTTGTTTTTTTTGCCAATGATAATATGATTGATTATGTGTCTGTGTTTTCAACATTAATACTGACCTTCAAAATTGAAATAGGAGTAACTGCTAAATATTTAAATAAATATGCTGGTCTAATACATTGCTTTCGTATATTAAATTATCCTTATTATTATTATTCATTATTTTATATGTAATCTTACTATATTACCATAATTTCTTGAACTAATAATGCTGTTATTAAACCTGATTATAAATGCAAAATTAAATTGGTTTTTTAAACATTTATTTTATTGATCAGAATGTTATTTGTAATAATTGAAATTTTAGAAGTTCATTTAAATAAAATAGTTTTTAAGTTATGTAATGTCTGATACATTTCAGTGTTAGTGTTGCATAAATGACAGGAACACTAATGTTTTCTTTAATCTTGGGAATAACAATAAAATATTATCTAACAATATGGCATAAATAACTTCACAAAATTAAATGAAATTATGTATATGCTCTATTGTATAAATATATTAAATTTGAATTTTATAGTACAATGTATCGTAATAATTTTACGTATCGTAATAATTTGTATCATATTTCATATGGCAGTTATAACTAGATAACTATATATGTTAATATGTACATATAATTTTCATAGTTGAATTTGATGGAGCCTGTGGTTGATTGACTTGATCAATAAGGTTGATATATAACCCCTTTCCACAATTAACTATTTGTAAATTCTGTATACGCATTTCGACAACCAAGTTGTCATCATCAGCAGATAATTTCAAAGTGTCGCACCTGGTAAAACACGGCGAAAAAATTGTACGAAAAATACACAGTGCACATCTTGGTTTTCAACGGTGCGGATCGCGTACGGAGTGTATTTTTCGTACAATTTTTTCGCCGTGTTTTACCAGGTGCGACACTTTGAAATTATCTGCTGATGATGACAACTTGGTTGTCGAAATGCGTATACAGAATTTACAAATAGTTAATTGTGGAAAGGGGTTATATATCAACCTTATTGATCAAATATAATTTTCATATCATATCAATTTCTTAATATATATTTGTCAGTATTTGGTTTACTTTGTAATAAAAAATACTTAATTTCAATTGAACTTCATAGAGGTCACTTCGTACTAACGATTCGTAATTGTTTATTTTTGACATTGAGATTGAGATTCAGATGAAACAATGAAGGATAATGTAGTTGTGTAATAGAAATTATTAAATGACTATTTAAATGAATAAGTTATTATATTCAATATATATCACTACTATAACCCATGAATAAAGAGATATAATGAAAATATATTTTTATAGAATATGATATTAATTTATATATACTTATGTGCACATAACCTATTTAATAATTATATAATAATTTAGATGCAGTTTGGGACATATGTATCCATAATATGAAAATTGCTTAATAAATTCTGAAATAAAAACATTCTATACTACTAAATTAGTAAGTTTTCATCAGTTTATGTAATACCTAGGCATGTATGGGTGTTCTGTTCTTCCAATATAATCAGGAAATAGTTGCTACATGATTAAAGTAGCAATAAGTGTTAATGCATTTTAAAGTAGACAAAGTAAGGCGGGAAATTTCTGCCAATTTGGACTATTTCGTGTTTAATATTAATATATGTATATATATTTTTAGGAGATCAAATAACGGCACAGGAAGCCGAAAAAATGGGTTTGGTCAGTAAAATATTCCCAGTAGACAAGTTATTGGACGAGGCCATTAAATTGGGCGAAAAAATTGCCAAAAACTCGCCATTAATCGTGTCCATGTGTAAAGAATCTGTAAATACTGCCTTTGAAACAACGCTAAGAGAGGGTCTGCATTTTGAAAAGAGGACTTTCCACGGCACGTTTGCCACTAAGGATCGTAAAGAAGGAATGACTGCCTTCATCGAAAAAAGACCGGCGAATTTCATCGGTGAATAACCTTTTTGCCTGATTTTTCTATTGCCAATAGTTCTCAATAAATAGCTCATATAACATTGCATTTGTCTGAGAAAAGGAAATATTTTTTCTACATTTGATATATAATGAAATATAAATTTGTAAATATAGACCTCAAAAGTTGAATAAACAGGAGTTTCAAGCTAAAATATGATTTTTCTTTTAATTTTTATTTTGGTATCTTTCTTGATTTAAAAATGCTAGTAATTTTAATGAATTACAATATAGCATTATAATCATAAAACAAGCGCTATCTACAAAACACAAGACATTACTCCAACAGTATGTTACAAGCCAATGTTAATTTTATATTTTTCTGATAAACATTTCTATTTAACTAATTGGTTATTATTTCAAGTCTAATACTATATGGTCATGCTTTTTTGATGTTATAGTGGTATTATGCAATCTTGGTATTTGAATTTCAGGATTTTTTTGCTATACTGTATTTCAAAAAGAGTGGCAAATTTCTGACCAGAGTTAAATGACTGTTAATTCTTATTGGTTGAGAGCAAGACAATCAAACATCACAATCGTGTCCATAATAAAGTGCTATTTGAACTTCTTTAAATTAATTTATAAAATTACATGTGTTTTCTAAACAAATATCTACACATATAGAAATAAGAATTTTAATGTGTTTATGCAACAATGCCACTGATTTATTTCCTTTTCTATTCAAATTTTCACGAGTTTTATAGGTTGTAATTTAGGTTTGGGTTCTGTTCAGAAATTTTTCTCTCTTTGAAACAAATATGGTTTTTCTATATAATTTTTAAATGTTGAGTAATAGCATAGTATATATGTACCGAATTTTATAAATATGTATTAAGCACTAATGTATAGCATTTATTTTAAGTGTTTTGGTTCAGTAAAAACTAAGCTAACCGTGTACCAATATGTGTTAAACTGTGTGGTTAAAAGGCCCAAAAATATTGTCGAAAATTTGATTGTTTTGTATGTGGTACTATTTCTTCTGTCAAACATAGTAAGGTGTTGCCACATCGAAATTTAAATGTAGCATATTACAAATTGGATGAAGTTATCGACATTATTTATAAAATTGCTTTCTCGCAATTTTATTTTTGATGTGATTATTTGTTTTCCCATTTCTCCATACTTCTTTGATTAGTTTTATGTGATACATTGAATTATATTACTTGTTTAATTTATTTTTTATTTTGTTGATTGAGATTACGACGTTTGTTTGGGTTTGTTTAGTTTTAAGTAGATTAATAATTATATATATTATTATATATTATATATATATTATTTTCCTAGTAGTTAGTAATTTAAATTTTTAGGGAAAGGCGTTTTTTTGGATAATAGATTTTTGGCGTTATTTTTTAGGATGTGGCATGTAGTATTCTTACATTTCGTTGATTAAAAGTTAATTTTACTTTAGAAAAAGTTTATTACTTTCCTTTTAGATAATTCATAAATATTTTTTGAGAATTTTTTGTCTCCTATCAATTTTTCATGGAATTTAGTTTGTAACTTGTAAAACAATATTTGATTGTTCCATAAATGTATATTCTTCTAGTTTTTCTGTACCCCTTTCAAATGCAACAAGTTACCTTAAAAAATTTGGAGATAATTGAGTGCTTTAGAAAACAATGTACATGCATTAAAATGTAAGTTGTTCTAATGTGTATTTCTTGATGCTATCTATAGTCTGTACTTCCTTACTGTCAAATTTAGAGGGAATTTCAAGGAAGAAAGACTGGAACAAATGGAATTCTGAATGTGTTATTTATTAATTAATGAAAATGTTATTGACTTAAACCTATTTCATGTATTATAGATTTTTGTTGGAAAAGTGTAACTTGATTTAAAAATGGCATTAAATGTAATTAAATACTATGTATAGATACATTTAACAAAGAATCAAGTTATTGCTCGAAAATGAAATTTAAATACTAAAAAGTTAATGTATCCCCATATAAATGTAATAGATACATTGTATTGCTGAAATTGAAGATTTTACATATAATTTCTTGTTATGGATATTTCAATATAAAAGAAAAGTTATTGTACATATTAGAGAATTAATCAAGATTTTTGAAATAACTCTCTTATTTGTAAATTATTGGTGTTAAAATATTTCTACATAGAATTTTAAAGGGTAGGTTTATACCTACATATACAAACAGTAGATGCCATTAAAGTAGTAGCTAGAAGTAAGTATTTATAAACATTGTAAATATTCGAATTTAAAATAAATTAAAAATTGTCAATTTTGTGTTTACTTTTATCTCAAGTTTTACTTTAAAGTACCTTTAGTAGTATTTACATCAAAGTAAAAATTGAGATTTATTTAGCTCTGAATTTAAGAAAAACAAATTATTAAACAAATAGTTTCCTATGGTGGTGCCTAAAAAGAATATTTCTTCCAAACATCGATGGCGCGTACTTGTTTATGAAAAAAATCCATTCAGATAGGGTTTATTTATTCATCTTATTATTATTTATTCACTTCTGTATTTACGCAAATAAAATGTAATTTTTTATCAACTTTTTTAAGGCGCTGTTTACCTGCAGTAGATGCAATTAGACGAGTTTACTAAGAGGAACTAGAAATTGGAAGTTATTATAAAGAGCAGCTAAACTGTTTCAAAAGAGCAGAATCCATATAGTTTATTTTAAAGATGGAAAAATAGAGAACATTCTATATTATCTCTGTTGTTACCAGGTGTATTTCTTCATAACATATATTAACAAAATTAAAAATCTTTCCTGATAAAATTAATCTCTATGTGTACATATAGTTTAAATCAAAGTAAAATATTTTTTTATGTTAAATAAACGTCAAAACTTTTATCTTCAGTATATCTGCCTTCTTTCTTTACAATATGATTGTAAATCATATTCACACTTACCTTGTAATAATTTGTTACAAGTTTATGCCAGTCTAATAAAAAATATTTTCCAGATTACTCTAACGAAAAGAACATTTGTTGTCTTTCTTCTAGCGAGAAACATAAGTAAGTATTATGAATTTTATTATATTATACAGTAATATTCTTTATGACATATTTTATGACCAAATTAGATCTTTCATTATTAGAAAGTAAAGATAATTATCTAAAATGGATTACCAAAATGTTCACTGATTTATGAATTTTGTTTTTGAAATTATTAAATAGGTACGTTTTGTGTTTTGTCTAAAAATTATAATTTAATTAAAGTAGTCGTAAATATAAGGCTTTTTAAATATTTGAGAAAGTATTTTGACTATTTTATAAAAATTTTGAATCATTAAAAATAGTTAAAAAGGAACCAACAGTTCAAGAACACTAATGTAGCAGTTACTATACAACTTTTTGAAAAATAAGATGTTTTGTTTTTCAAATCGTTAGCGAAAAGACATATATATATATATATATATATATATATATATATATATATATATATATATATATATATATATATATATATATATATATATATATATATATATATATATATATGTATGTCTGCTATATGTCTGCTTCTCTGATGCGTTTTAATGATATTCTCCAAGGGAAATCCTTTATATACAAATTTAGATCGTTGGTTCATTGTAGACTTCTATATGAAATTATGTGCTCGATTCACATGTTGATATTTGAGACTACCCCACTCCAGGTAGTCTACCTTCTTGCAGGGTTTTTTTAAATATTATAGAAATTATTACGGTATCACATTAAAACAAATGGTCGCCTGTTTTTTCGGAAAAACCGGTCACGTTGCAACCGTGCTTTTAGAGAGTTGTAGATTGTTATTCCGAATGGTACAATACTATTTTTTTGCCAAAAGTTTTTGAAGAAATAAGGAAAACAAACCGAAAACGACAGATCATTCTCCACCATGACAATGTGAGCTCTCACAGGTCGGTTCAAACAATTGAATATTGGACCGGGAAAAACATTGAATTAATGAGCCATCCGCCGTACAGCCCTGATCTAGCACCCTTTGATTTCTTTTTGTTCCTACACGTGAAGAATAAACTTCGCGGTCAACGGTTTTCTACGCCGGAAGAGGTAGTTGAAGCATTCAAAACTCATATTTTGGAGATACCGCCTTCACTGTGGCAGCAATGCTTTTCAAATTGGATTAAACGAATGCAAAAATGCATTGATTTTCAAGGAGAATATTTTGAAAAGCAATAAAACTATTTTCGAAAATAAAAATTTTTTTTTTGTTTGCTGTTCCCGAAATACAAACGTCTACTCTCATATTTGTTTTTGATTATGGGTTCTTGTATAATTCTTTATTCGTTAGTTTTGTTGGAAATTTACACAGAATATTTTTAATTTGTTGTAACATGCCAAGATTAGTCTGTCAAACAACATTGGATACACGATCAAAAATCATACATTTGCGGGAATCAGGATTTACCTTGAGAGGTAAATACTTAGCTTTTATTAATTCTTGTTTCACTGGCTTGAAAAATTAATATAAATTATAACAGTTATACCAAATATAATAATAGGTTAATGTAAAAAAAAAATTGTAATTGAGGAATACATGAATTTGCAAAATTCTCTTTGTTAATTATTGGGTTGGCAACTAAGCACTTTCGGTTTTGTAGTATAAAATAAAACACTTTTTTGTTAAACAAAGAATAGTTTTTAATCAATTATATATTTTCCATTTTGCTCAATGACCTTTTGTCATCTTTCTTTCAGCTGCATGATTCCGCGCACATAAAATTTCCGGTCCTTATCAGCAAAAAACTGAACCAGGTGCGAGTGAAGGTCATCGTCATTTGTGAAAGTTTTACCATTCAAAGAATCCTGCAAACTTCGAAATAAATGGTAATCAATCAGATGGTGCTAGATCAGGGCTGTATGGGGGATGTGGCATCACTCCCCCCCCCCAAGCTCCAATAGTTTCCCACGAGTTGCCAAAGATGTGTGAGGCCCTGCATTATCTTGGTGGAAAACTACACCTTTCCGATTTGACAATTCTGGCCGTTTTTATTTGATTGCTTCATCCAGTTTTATTAATTGTTGACAGTAAATATCAGAATTGATCGTTTGGTTACATGGAAGCAGCTCAAAAAACACAACACCTTTGTAATCCCACCAAACTGACAGCATGATCTTTTTTGGAAGCAAATCAGGTTTCGATGTGGTTTGAGCTGGTTGATCGTGTTTGCTCCATGATCGTTTTCGAACTATGTTATTGTACAGGACCCATTTTTCATCATCAGTGATGATTCTTTTTAAGAAAGGGTCGGTTTCATTTCGTCTAAGGTGCATATCGCAAAAGTTGATTCTTTGTGTTAAATGAATTTCTTTCAATTCGTGAGGTACCCAAATATCAAGCTTCTTAACTAGCCCAAGACATTTTAAATGTTTTTTAATTGTTGTGTGCGATACATGTAGCCTCTCCGCAATCTCTCGAACAGTTATATGACGATCCTCTTCAATTATGAATTTGATTTGGTCATCATCAACTTCAGTAGGCCGACCAGAACGTTGCTCATCTTTGAGGGAAAAATCTCCAGAACAGAATTTTTTATACCAATTCTGACACGTGCGCTCTGTTAAGCAATTACCACCATAAACTTCACATATCTTTTCGTGAGCCGCAGCAGCTTTCTTTCCTTTACGGAAATAAAATAGTAAAATATGTCGAAAATGTTCGTTTCTGCACTCCATTTAGAATTAACCCCCAACTAATAGCTTTAATAAAAATCACGCACTACTTGCTTCTGAAGTTACGTCAATGTGACTAGTATCACGCGACAAACGGTAAAGTACAGCACTAACATACGTTATACAAAAAATAAAGCAACGCTCTCTATCAGTAAAAACCGAAAGTACTTAGTTGCCAACCCAATATATAAAGATTATACTAGTTTTAAAATATTTCTTTTGTCTATTACTCAAATAATTATCTACATGTTCTTCGGTTATATTTTTTTGAAACCGCTGATATATGAAATATTGTAATTGAATGGAAAGTGGAACTACGACACAGTTATTTAAGTTTTTTTATAATAAAACGTATTAAACTATGATTATTACAAAAATATAGAAACAGCTCTTTTATTACAAGTAAAATACATGTATGAATATATGTATGATCTGTTTCTTATTGTTTTTATTTGTCGAAATACTTACCTTAATAATCTAAAGAATTCATGATGTTTTTCATCCACGTCGGGATATGAAAGGTATTAAATATTTATAGTATCCTCATAAACAGGCATAATATTGAATGAAACGTTTTGAATTTTAATATTTTTTTCAGTAAATGATAATTCATTATACAAACACTACACCTTAAATCAAGTTTCGTTTAATAAAATTTGATTGTAATGTAAATTATAAAGATTATTTTATAGTTTACAGTACGTGTTGTATATAATTTGTTATACATAGTGTTTGATTTTAGATTAGCCAAATAAAAAGGTGGTTAAGAAGAGAAGGCGACGGTGCCAATGTTCATCCACTTCGCATCTAGTAGTGGTAGATGTAGGATTGTGAGCAATATTGACGAGGAAAATATTCGTCAAAACGTTTAAAACAATCCTTTTACATCGTATCACCATAATAAAAGAGAAACTGGAATTAACACGCAGTAAAACTACTATTCAGCGAGTGCTGCATACAAACGGCATACATTCTCGACTATCGGCGAAGAAACCAATATTAATTGCCGAAGATGCAATACTTTTCTCAAGAAAATCTAATAAAATTTTGTATATTCCAAGATTCGAAAAACCTTTGTGGCGTCGCAGTAACATCCGTTTTGAACCAACGCCTATTCAATATATAAGAAGTGGAAGAATCAATTACATCGGTTATTGGAGTTGGATGAGTTCCGGGGGATCAGGAGACTTAATTCCTGTTGTTCAATAAACTTCACGGGTACTTTTCTTTACGAGTATGCTGCCGTATCGTCGTCTCCACGTCGACTATATACGTTAGAGTAAATCGTTTCTTATTTCGGAACGTCATTGCTGGTTATTTGACTAACGGTCAAGGAGGTCATTAATTTTGCATTTGACTGTACATTCGAAGCAGCATATATAAGGTTTTCTAATAGGGATGATATGATTTTGAAGTGACATTTCGGTCATTTGTAATATGTCATGATCTTTCATTTGTTTTTTATTGTATTCAGTAGTGTTTACAATTTCATCATGGAGATATACGCAAGAACAACGTTTACAAATTATTCAGTTTTATTATCAAAATAATCGTTCTCCAATTGCAACTTTTCGTGCGCTTTTGCCACTTTATGGTCGTAATAATCGTCCAAGTGTGCTCGCTATTGGTCGAATTGTTAAAAATTTTGAAGTTACATTTTCTTTACATAATTTTCAAGTGCCAATAAGACAAAGAACCGCTCGAAGTAATGCAAATATTGCTGCCGTTCAGGCAAGTGTTACTGAAGACCGTAATTTGTCCATTCCAAGACGTTCTCAACAATTGCGACTGTCTCAAACCACAACGTGGCGGATTTTGAGAAAGGATTTGGGTTTGCATCCCTATAAAATTGTTCCCACTCAAGAACGATTTTTTTAAGAAAATTATCTTCTCTGATGAGGCTTACTTTCATCTGGATGGTGTGGTAAATAAACAAAGCCGTCGATTCTGGTGCGAAGAAAATCCACAAATTATTTATGAAAAACCATTACATTTACCTAAATTGACAGTTTGGTGTGGTTTTTGGTATGGTGGAATCATCAGTCCGTACTTCTTTCAAAATGAAGCTGGTAACACCGTTACTGTCAATGGAGAGCGGTATAGATTGATGATAACCAACTTTTTATGGCCGACATTGGAAAAAGTTGATCTTGACAACATTTGGTACCAACAAGACGGGGCTACGTGCCACACAGCAAATGCAACAATAGAATTATTGCGAGAAAAATTTGGAGATTCGATTATTTCAAGAAATTGTGATATTGAATGGCCTTCAAGAAGTTGCCATTTAACACCATTAGACTATTTCATGTGGGTTTATTTGAAGTCATTGGTCTATCGAAATAAACCAGACTCTCTTCAAGCTTAACAAGTCAATATTGAACGTGCCATTCATGACATACGACTAGAAAAGTGCTCGAAAATTGGGTTCATCGAATTCGTTCCTGCAGAAGAAGTCGTGGAGGCCATTGAATGACGTTTTATTTAGAACTTAATTGTATCGATTGTACTTCACATTAAATAAAAAACTTTTGAATTTTCTTAACAATAAGTGTGTTTTTTTTTAAAGAAATCATATCACTCTTATCGGAAAACCTTGTAGATATATTAGTACAAAATATGGGAAACTTCTGTGAGGTTATTCTCAAAAATACCAAAAGTATTAGAATATAAGATGCTCTAATATGCTACCGGGTGATTGGAAAACCTTATATTAATTTAGTCCATCCACACCACATGTTCGTTTACAAACTTCTCGTACTTTGACGAATTTTACTCAATAGAATCATTATTAAACACTACCGATATAATTACGAGTAGATCATATTATACCATAGAGTAAAAGTTCGCTGAAAATTTCGTGGAATGACGGATAGATGGCGCATTTTAAAATGTTTTCGTCAACTGTAAAATTTTGATTTTTGACATATGGATAATGTTGAAATTCATTTTTTAATTAGTACTTCTTTTTAAAAGATTTATTAGCAACAAATATAAAGAACTCGGCTCAATTGTACGCTACATTTGGAATGTGATTGTATAACGTTAAAAATGCACCATATAGTAGACGTCTAAAATCTGCCACTGTACCAGAAATTATTGAAAAAGTAGTATGCTATGAAGAAAAAAGACTGTCGCTTGAAAAGGTATGAGATAGTGGAGGCTATAAACACCTCTAAAGGACGCACAACATATATTTTGAATGTTGAAAAGTATGAAGAAGCTAACCGCGAAGTGTGTGTGTGCGCCATGACTATTCAGTGTAGATCAAAAATTGCTGCGAAAGCAAATTTCATGCGGGTATTTGGAGCGTTTTCGAAAAAAACAGGGTAGATTTTATGCATTGATTTACTACTACAGATGAGATTTGGGTCCATTGCAGTCTGAAACAAAACAACAAACTAAACAGTATTGGCATAATGTTTCTTCTAACAGACTGCATTTTTCCACAATGATTACCTTCCAAAAGGTCAAACCATCACAGACGCATATTACGTGGGTATTTTAGACAAACTAAAGTGCATATTTATAGAAAACGCTCCGGTTTAGCCAAAAAAAAAACATATTTTATACCAAGGCAAAGAATGGCCCCATAGAAATGTTACTATAGTAAAAATTAATGAATTTCGATTAACATTTTCTTCTACGGCTACTTTGCAGGTCAGAAATTTTCAACAGGCAACGATGTTAATACTGCTGTGAATGCTTATTTCTAACGAATTTGAGAGTTTTTAATTTAATTAAACATGGAGGTTTTAGATTATCGCTGGTCCAGATGTATCGAAGTGACGGGTTATGTTGTGAAATAAATGCAATTTGAAATCGCAAAGATCTTATTTTTGTTTTCATTGCACAGACTGTCCAGCCCATCCTTGTATTTGACAATTTATCTTTACCATTTTAAATTAACAAAGTCGTTTTTAACTCATCTATTTAACATTTACGTCCACCAACTCAATCTAAATTTGAGTTACGATAACAAAACTTAAAATGTTAAAGTTTATGATTCATGGCATTTTAACAGAAAATTTTGTGTCAAACTAATAAAGAGTTCAACAAATGACCAAATTTGTCCCTAATCCAACACTGTTATGCAGAAATTGTAATTTTACTAACATTTTAATCACAGAGCGTTTCATGTTGTGTATGTGATTTCTTCTACGGTGTTGACCTTTACAGCTTCATGTTTCTTTATCCGTGTATATTAATCTGATTTATCTTTGTCTTCCTGGCTTGCTTTTTGCCTAGCAACTTTAAAACCAAACACATGTTGGTTTCTACATTTTGTTTTGGGTTTGGGTCTGTAGTTTTTCGTACTGGTTTCACGAGCAGCAAAGGAAAAAGTCCGCCCGATCAGAGCCCTGCTTGGGGCAAGTTAAGCATAAGGAGATTGCGCCTGGTGCCCCCAGGGGAAGAGCACTTCCCTACTGTCACGTAAACCTCGACATGTTACTCGAGTCCCTCACTAGTGCTAGTTCTCATACTTACACACTAGCTGTGATCCCTGAAGGGTATAATATCTTCTCATTTATTTCATTAGGGGCCGATCACTAATAAAATGAAAACAATCGAAAAAACGAGAAATTCATTAATGGTCTCAAAAATGTACGTATTTACCTTATTTATCTTATGTTTCTCACTATGCTTGAGATCGAGACTATAGAGGGAAAGGTAAAAATCTTCCATCCGAATTTTGAAATTGTTTCCGTAGTAGGTGCAGTTAGGAGAGGACTTGAATTATCGCGAAGAAGAGCAAATACTGGGCCCAGTATTCCTCGTCGCTTGTGTTTAATGACACGGTACAATTTAGAAAGCGTTTCACAATGTACGTGTGATGTAATGGTTGTTCCAGATTTTATAAAATCAATTAAAGGCACAGTCTTTGGGTTTCAGAATATAGTTGCCATGATTTTCCTTTGAGACTGGATTTATCGGAATTTTTTCAATTTAAGTAAGCTGGAATGACATCACATAAACTGTTCTTTCGTCTCAGCATTGACGTGTGAAAACTATGTTTCATCACTAGCTATGATATGGGAAAGAAATTCATTTCTCTCGTGGTTAAAGTGGTCGAGAAAAGCACATGCATATGTCATTCTGTGATCTTTTTGAACAGCTACAAACTTTTTCGGCACTTACGCATTCAGTTTCCAGTAGCTTAGAGTTTCAATTACGGTTCGCGAAAATATTGCCCTAGAAACTTCTGTAAATTCAAGAGTAAGTTTGTTTATTCTAAAGCAATTTTGTTTAATTTTTGTATTCACATGTTCAACAAGGCAGTCAGGACAGCAGGTCCTGCTATTCCTCCGTTCATCGGGAACATTTGAACTTAACTTACGATACCATTGCCTCATTCATCCATTGATATAGGCCTAAACGTTTCTTACAATAGACGGTAAATTTCAGCAGCATTACGTTCTGTTACATTTATAAATTTAAACATTGACCGAATTTCACAACTGGGGATTTGTTGTTATCAATTAATTCGAACATTCGAAGGCAGACAACTATCTATTGACAGTACGTGTAATATGGAGATTACGTTCTTAACCCAATTAACTCTGTTACGCACAAGCTAACTAATTAGTCTTTCCAATCGTTTTTATACGCAATTGGCCCTTAATTTTGAACCGCACCTCGTAAAATAGCTGACTATATATTTTTTTATTGTATTATGTATATTTTATAATATATTATGTACATTATCATATATTTTACACTTTTTTTGCAACTACATTAATATTAAAATTGACAAGTAATTTAAGCTCTTGTCAATTTTTCTTCCTAATGCATATTAGCAGTAATAAATTATTATTATTATTGGTGCTAATGTCATTGCTTCATATAATTTTTAGGTAACCTTGTTACATACACGTATTCTTCAGAAGCATTTGTACACTCAGCAAATTTTTTAATGTCATACCCCTAAAAGCGTATTATGTAGAACAGTTTGTATGTCTATAGTGTATTTACAACAATTCTGATAACACGTTGAAACGTTCATTGTACTTGTCGTTGTTATTGTTCTCTAAGTTTATTTATGAATTATGACTTCTATTTTTAAATAAAACTTTAAAGAGATATATATTTTATTTATAAGCAAAAATATAATACATCTTTTATGAAAATAGCTTTTAATTTATGTTTTATTAACTATATTATTTATTTTTAATTATTTTAACAATATTTTTCGTAATTTCAAGACTATAGCAATCGTTATGGAATAAAATGTAATAAGAAAACAAAAAATTTATATATAACTTATGGTTATTAAGCAAAAATGGTTTAACTAAGTATACAGAGTGTTTCGTAATAGTATGCTGGGATGCACTAGATAATGTTATGCGTACAAATAATATCGAGTTTCGTATTTGTTCACAACGATGGTGATTGCCTAGGTGAATAAGAAAATTCATTCTTCCTTCAAGATGGATTGTTGTAGCTAATTTAAATTGCTGTGCAATCTATACTACCTGACCGAACTGATTATATTTGGGCTTGTTTGAAAGAGATCTATCGTGTTTATTTCCTGGCTTTTGATAGTTTTAAAAAAAATTTTATAGTCTTGTTAGCAAAACTATTTTGAAATTTTCCTTAAAAAAATTAATGAATATTTCGATGGAAACAAAATTAGATTTATTATTTGACTCTTCACTTCACTAACATGAGTTATTAATTAAAAAAGAAATAGCTTATAATTTTAACAATATTGTTGAAATTTATACTCGCTATTTAGTTTTAGTTTATTGAGTGTGTATGTTTTGCTAAATTTCAATTCCATAAAACACTTTAGTAAACTTTTGTGATATGCTTTAATGACAACTAAAGACTGTGCAGTTAGAAGTAAAGCATGTTTTTTAAAATATGATTCACTTTTACGTATTTTTAGGTACTGATTTTAAGTGAACAATAGACTACGAGGACCACCCTCGTAGTCGAGTTTTTTGGGATCCAACCCAGAAGTACCCGACCCAATAAACAAAATACAAAAATTTTCGAAAGAAAGGTATTTATTTTTCAACATAATCTCCTTTCAGTTTCATACATTTTTCCCAGCGACGTTCAATAAGTTCGATACCCTTTTTATAATAAGAACTGTCTTGCTCCTCAAAAAAGCCCTTAACTGCCAATATTACTTCTTCATCGTTAGAAAATTTTTGACCACTGAGCCATTTTTTCAAGTTTGGGAACAGAAAATAATCCGAGGATGCTAAATCTGGCAAATAGGGTGCATCAGATAGCAATTCAAACTTTAATTTATTAATTTTGGCCATTGCAATAACGGATTTGTGTGCATTTTCTTCTTAGCCAAATGCGGCTGTCTTTGCTCGATTTCTTCGCTCAAACGTTGCAATAAGTTCGCTTAATACTCGCCGTTGATAGTTTTTCCCTTTTCAATATAGTCAATGATAATTATTCCACGCGCATCCCAAAAACCCGATGCCTTGCCAGCAGAAGAAACGGTTTGCGCTTTTTTCGTAGCTGGTTCTCCCTTTTGGGTCCATTGTTTTGATTATTCTTTTGTCTCGGGTGTGAAGTGATGGACCCATATTTCATCCATGGCTATGAAACGACGCAAAAATTCTGCTTTGTTGCTGTGATACTTCGCTAAACACTCAATTGAAACATTTTTATGACACGGTTTTTGCTCGAGCGTGAGCAAACGCGGCACCCATCTTTCACACAGCTTTCTCATGTCCAAATTTCCAGATAATATGCGATGTACCGCACTTTTCGAAATGCCTACTATGTCTGCTAGTTCGCGCACTTTCAGTCGACGAGCATGCAGTACCGCTTTGTGGACTTTCTTCACCACTTTTGGAGTCGTCACCGCATTTAGTCGACCATTGCGATGCGCATCTTGGCAGCTCGTATAGCTTCGTTTAAACTCTGTTACCTAATATTTCACTGTTGTAAACGAAGGAGCAGACTCATCCAGAGTAGAATTCAGTTCAGCTTTTATATCGGTTGGGCTGGGGCCTTTCAAATAAAAGTATTGCATCTCGACTGATTTTCTAACTACAAATGGCATTTTGACCATCAACCATTCACCGTACTCACCAGATTTGGCCCCCTGTGATTTCTATCTGTTCTCCAAACTACATTTGCTGATGAAAGGACAGCGTTATGCTGACGTCGAAGTCATTAAAAAGCGTCGACAGTGATCTTGAAAGACATCTCTAGAGATAAACTTAAAAATTTATTCGACATGTTAATAGACCGTACAAAACGTTGTATTGAAGCCGAAGGCGACTACTTCGAATAAAATAAATTAATTTTGTTTTTATTTTAAAAAAGTTCGGTTTTATCTGCGACAGAGTGTGTACATACACTGCAAATAAAATATCACTTCTTATTTAAAAAAATAAATGATTCATGAACATAAATAAATCCACACGTTATCGAACTTGTGCAAACAGACTACAGAACGTTCTAAAAACGCATGCTTTGAGAGTATGTCAACACTTTTTTTGTCGACTGTACATATAATTATTAAGATATGTTTAACATACTGTAAATACAGCAGTAAGCAGTAAAACGGTTTATCTATTCTAATATTTCCTTTTTTTATTGAAGACGATGATCATACTTTGCATAATATTTTCATGTGCAACGGAAATTCGAACTTAAAATTACAGTTAACTCATTAAAACGTATCATAATAAAGAATTTTTATCGCGTATTGCACGAAACATTTACAGTTTTACGGCATATCAAAATTAAAATCACGAAAGAAAAAAATTAGTATCGTTCAAATTAGAAGCAGCGGTTATTATTGGCAATTGCGGTGGACGATACGGTAATCAGGTCTAATTCATCATTAAAATCTGTGAATTGCAAAGGTAAATTGCGCCTTTTCTGGTCAAATGAGCTCACAATTTTACTTTCCTTCGCTCTAGATTCACGATAGAAGACAACAACAAAAACGACCGATAACCACTTTCCACTAATAATTGTCGACGGCCTTTCCAAGTAGCGAGAGAAAAAAGAATTGCAGGAAAGAGAGACTGTATAGAAGCGATCATCGTGGTGCGTGATTTTTCGTGCGTGAATAATTACGATTTTCATTATACTTAGCGCGCACATTTCTTTGAAAGACACCCTGGGCAGAGTACCAGGCTTTCAAAGTTGGTTTGTTTCAATTAACACGACCACAAATAGTTTTAAGCTTTAATAAGCGATATACAAACTCGCGTATATATCGCATTAACCAGTTCATTATTAGTAATCGTTTCATCGATTGTCGGATTAGATGTGTGTTGGATGCATTGCGAATGCAAACATGTGTATTTTTGAATTGTTGCGTTTGCACGTGTCGCAAGAAGAAAAAATTAAAAGGCATGCTTATAATATTCGGTATGTTGCGAATTTAAACTCTTACATTAGACGCGCAAATATCGACAATAAACAGTGTTCTACGAAAAAGAAATATTGCTACAAGAATCATAAAATGTGGTACTATCCTGATGTGCAATTTGTGAAAGATGAGTTGGGCCGAATATGTGTTGTACCAGTTTCCAAAGATCAGTCTCTTGTACAACGGTAAGTTATTTATCTACATGTTTGCATTCAACAGACCAATTAATTTTCTATAATTTTTCTGATACACATATCTTTTCGGCTTGTCAGTAATATATAACTTAAAATTTTGTTTAGTTTTCAAATTCTTGAAATTAATACATATATTTTTTAAATGCATCTAGTTTATTTAATACAATAATAATTTATTTCATATACAAATTACTAATAAAATCAAAAATGCTACTAATTTTACGCTGACAAAATCTGTAATAAGATTTATTCATTAGACGATTAATTATATAGCATGTAATTGTAGCATAATTGACGAATATTACATAATCAAAGTAAGTGGCTTCTTAAATTTCTATTTGAGTTTGTCATCTGTTAAAAAACGATAGCTTAATTACTTTTTTGTAATTTTCTGTCACATGTACATAGCATAACAATAAATTTTCACGCGCAATAATTAATGATAAAATTAAAAATATGCTCACTCTTTCTTCTGTTCCTTTAACTTAAGCCAATGTTTCCTTTTCCAAATTTTTAAAATTCAATTACTCAAGTTATTTAGAATAAGATAAATACGTCCTGAAGTAATTTGGTAAGCATTTGGAAAGTTAAAAAATGTGTCTCTTCAAATTTTGAGCCTTCTATTATATAAACGTACTAATATAAAATATTCTTGTTAATAAAAATAAATGCAAACACCTAATTGTAAATGCGAGCAGTAAACAATACCAACCTTATTTTTTGTATTCTTTAATATAATTGATGATGTACATTGAAAGAACATTACAGAAGTGTTTGTTGTACCATGAGGTAACAAATTACGGACTTCATAAAGATGAATAATAATCTTACACATCTTCTATTTTCGCTGAAATTTATACGGATTAGACCTATTCATTCTAACCTTCACTCGTACATACTTTTTTTTCGTTCTCTTCGTTGCTTTAATGTAAGAGAAAAGGAGGATGGTATCAATTGGTCCATAGCAACGTCTAAACTTAATTCGTGATGATCTTTGGTTTGCAGTATAACCATCTAATTCAAAATTTCTTTAATATGGAAGCTTAGATAACTGTTCTATTGAAAGATTGACTTTTTGATAAATTCTAAAAGGTTTTGTTTCTAATGAACCACGTAGCATTGACAATCCTTTGGAGTATCCAATTTTGCATGATGTGCAATGTCTTCATGAGATTTCATATGGTCTTGATGGTCTACGTCAAAAAACTTAATCTCGTGTGTGAGAAATGTTTACTTAAAATGCTGCTAAAATCTTTAATTTATACATAAGATTTCATATAAAGAAGATGGTCTAGCGTGACACTGTGATAGTGTAATACAACATGAACCAACTGAACGCATAAATATTTGGTCGAGAAACGGGGGAGAATTATGCCTGTTGGATGGTCAATTCTCTTATGTGATTCCTGATGATGGTCTAGCTTCTAGTTCTTCTGGCATTATTCTATGATAGTGTAATACAAGATGAATAAACTGAGCGCATAAGATGACCCCTAAATATTTGGTCGAGAAACGGGAAAGAATTATGTCTGTTGGATGGTCAATTCTCTGTGATTCCTCTTTTGTCTTTCTCATTTCACTTCTCTCTCTCTCTTTTCTGATGGAATAGCTAGCTATCTTTTATCTTCTTCATCACATTTTCAACTGAATAATGTTCTAGGATACAGCAAAAAACCATTAGAACCATGACAGCACTTTTGTTGACGTGGTTTTATTAGTAATCGGATTTTCCTACGAAATATTTGCTTAGTACCTCTTGTATAGGAGATAACGTCTTAGAATAGAGCCTTCATTGTATTACCCCCGGCTAAATTAATGCTCAATGTTATTAATAAGGTGCAAAAAATGAAGCCCAATTGTATCGTATCGATCGTATCCGATTGAGTTTGTGGCATGAAGTTTAGATCTCATCTTTTAATCTTTAGAGAACAAACCATTACCAGGACAAACAAAGCAAGTTTCTTTGTGTACAAATTTAGAACAATTTTTGCAATTATTCTAATTTGGAAAACATCATTGTTTTTGTATATTTCCATGTAATTTCTATCGTATTCTACATATTCGTCAAAAGCTATCTGCGCTGTATGGTTACTGCTTGACAAAGAGGTATAATAATGGCAACAGTATGATACTGCTGTCAAAGGACGCTATAGTGGAAACAATAGTATTTCAATTTTTTTGGGCTGGTCGCATTTTCCGAATTCAAGAGGGTAGTTATCAAACCGAAATATTGTACCCCGCATAGTTCGTGAAACCAGTATCGTTTTACGAATATTTCACAGTTGGATGATGAAGTATTATTAGTTGTCAATTAGTGTGTGATGCGAGTAAGCGGATCAGCGTATTAGTAAACTGCACTACTGTACTGTAATGCGTTTTTTCGAATAAGACTGAGGGAATTTAATTATCATTTCTGTTAATGGTATTTTATATCGTTTGCTTCCAAGAAACCTAGCAGCACAACAATTTTAGTTGCCGCCAGTAACTTTTGGAATTAAATCGAAGAGACACGATTGTGTTATCGTTAAATATATACTTGGCGAACAGGATAATTTACCTTAAATTGTTAAGCGTCATATACTGCTCCGATATGAGGTAATAGGGAGAGGCTCAGTCTATTCGACGCTCATAACGCCAGGGGAAATAGAATAAATTTTGAGGCAGCTTGAAAATAAGAATACAAACGGCGCGTGATGTCTCAACACAAAGAAGGAAATATCTACACCTTTGGCAATCATTTTTAATAATTATGTAGAGTATTTTTCCAAGCTTACTCAAGCTTGAAAAGCTTTTACCCATATAAAGAGAACAGAGACAGGTGTGAAAATTATCGCCCTATTAGTAATCAGCTAGCAGTCAAAATTCTTACATTTTCTCAGTTAATTTCGGAAAAAATACATCATAAAATGGTAAAGTAATACAATTATTATAATGGTTTGTATTGTCATATCGAGAATTATTATTATTATCAATATCTGTATTTGCTCCTATTTTTTTTTTTGTACATACATAAATGAAGATGGATTCAGGTTTTTTCCATTGTTTGTTCAGAAACTTTCAGATAATTGAGTAGGTGTTAATAATGAGTTTTTTGTATTATAATAACTTTTAACAAGTATATATTGAGAAATTTAAATATATTCTTCCAGCAAGTTAGATACAGCAATTATTGAATGGGAAATGGGTTACAATTATAGTAATTATAATTCCTATTACTGGAGTAATACCAAGCAATTTCACAAAAACTTTAGCCAACTCGACCTCGAGTCTTTTGCTTAAGAATTACTTTAGTAGTTGATATTACAGTTGGTATAATTCTAACCTGCCAACCTGCTTCCGATACCATAGTAACTGCATCTTTCTTGCTCGAGGAATATATTTAAATTTCTCTGTATGTATTTGTTAAAGGTTATAGGTGTTAAGGAGAGAAGTGTCAATTAGGGTTTTTTTAGTATTTCTATGAGTTAGTGTAATGTCTGGTCTATTGCATATTATTGCGTGATCAGTAAGAATGTTTTTGTTCCAGTATAATTTAACATCTGCATTTTCTAAAATTGTTTGTGGTTTGTACTTGTGTCGTGGGTCAACTGTGTCTGGTCGTTTGTATGTTTTTAAAAGGTCTCTATATTATGCATTTTCATACAGAGGCCGTACTTTGTCTTTATGTCTTCAATGTTGTTTTTGTTTTCTGTTATATTTAATATAGTTTTTGGTTTTCACAACTCGATCTTGTACTGAATCACGAAACCTTCAATTTCTGCGTATTTCTGATTTTCATGAATTTGATGCCTGTTTACCAATATGTTTGTGTTATTTAGTGTGGATGTATTCCTTGTATTATTTTGTTTTTACAGATTACTCCAGATTATATTTTATTGTTGTTAGTTACTACATGTTGTTCTGGATCAAAATTTGTATTACTGAGATTTATTTATATATTATTATATTTTGTATATTATTTGCTATTTATATCACGGTTAGAAAGTATGTGTTGTTTGTTTAAATCATTTGCGGGTAGCAACCGGCCCACGGGCCCGATCCGGCCCGCTGTAAGATTTGATCCGGCCCGCCAGACATGAAAAACCATCATATCTGATGTCTGAGTTATGAACACTACTTTAAAACACTACTTTTAAACGCGGCCCGCTAACGTATTTGCATATTAAAGTTTGGCCCATAACATGTCAAAGGTTGCCCATATCTGGTTTAGATGTATATATCGTGCGATTTTTAAATCAAAGCTTTTTTTCCTTACTCTCTGGGTAATGTAAGCCGTTTTACCTCAGAATGATAATAGTATGTATGATGTTTTGTGGCTATTGTTTTGATGAATCTATTGAGGTAGCTTAACTCTGGGTCTGACCATTTTATGAGTCCGAATGACTAAATCAGAAGTGGGATTGCGTATGTATTAACAGCTTGTTTTAATTTTAATTGTTTAAGTTTTAACTTTACTAAAAATTTTTTATTATTACTACTATTATTATCATTAAAAATAATGAAGATCGCGAAGGCTGGCGTGATTACCTTCCTACAAAGGCTACTAGAAAAAAGCATTTCAGAGTAGCTTTGGATATATGGCACAAGATATAATTAATTGTCTCGCCACCAACAAAGTATATCCAGAGCTCTGACTAGTTTATTTACTTGATTTATTTATTGCCGATTAAAAATGTATTGAATTTCATGGGTTAACAACCTATATGATCTTTGAGTTAACATCTTCCGGATCATCATCTAATCGCTGATTTGATTCACGCATCACTAATTAAGACTGCTGCTGCTTGTAGAGTAAATATTTCTTAGATTTCTAATTCATATCTAAATGAAATTGTAATCATTTGTTAATGACACTGTCTATTTATGTTTATTTAAGTAAATTTTGTTAGTCTTATTAGCCGCTTTCTTGCTGTTGCAACTTCAATTCACAGTTCTACATTTTCAAAGAGAGTGGAGACATATCGTTCCTAGAATATCTATGAATATACATATTTCATTTCAACTTTTAGGTAAAATAAAACTACTTTCGCGTTTACATATGGAATATGCAAAACAATTATGTGAAAATTATAATAGCCTATAGTTGGTCGTGTAATGATCTTACATGTTTATCGATCGAAATTTTTTTTTTATAATTTGTCTATAATTTTTTTCCGATTCATGTTGAAACTTTTCCCGTACTTCCTGTTTTCATTAATTAGATTTTGAATGTTTTATTGACGGCGATAAATATAAAAGCGTAGTTACAGTCTATTAAGAAATAGGAGGCGTAGAAAGTAGGTATGTACATAGATATGCAATATTTAAGAGTACAATTAATTAAGAAATAAAATTAGTTGAAAATATGTAGAAATAAATATCTATTGTATGATTAAGTTAAACATAAAAATATCCTGTTTTATACATATATATATATATATATATATATATATATATATATATATATATATATATATGAAAATTAGTATTTTCTGCTATGCCATCGTTGATTACAGTCACAGATATTAAATTTAAATTTCTGCGCTAGAGTAGGACACGTACCTGTATTTGCTTTATTAATTAGGATACCAGCCAGTACAGTATATTTATATATATATATATATATATATATATATATATATATACATATATACGAAGGTTATTAGGGAAGCTTTGCGATACAGCTTTGTTCACTTAATTTTTTAAAGTAATTTCCTCTTAACTCAATACACTTCTCCAGCCTCCGAAACCAATCTTTAGAGTTCTGCCAAGTTTCACTAGGGAGTAATGCACACTCGTTGTCCCAAGCTCGCAGAAGGTCCTCATCACTGGAAAACGGACTCTCTTTTAGCTTCATTTTCACATTAGGGAACAGTGCAAAGTCGCAGGGAGCAAGATCTGGACTGCAGGGAGGGTGTTCAAGAAGTTTCAATCCTGTCGTTGTCAAATATTCGATGCAGGCTTTGGCGCGGTGAACCGGAGCATTATCGTGATGTAGGAACCAGGTATCCATTCTTGACTTTAGCCGCAGGTTCTTCATAGATCCAATGACTTTAGGCAGGCACTGTTCAGTATACCATTTAGCTGTGACTGTCTTATGTGTGTCCAAAACGACGCGTTCTACAATTCCATTCGATTTCAAAAATACAGCTATCATTTTCTTCTTTCCAGATCGGGATACTTTGACAACTACGGGTGTGTCCTCATCGTCAAAGACAGAAACTTTGTTTTGAGCTTTGGTCAGCACATCGTAATAGTACAGCCAAGTCTCGTCACCTGTCACGATGTTGTTCACATACCGAGATTATTCCTTATTAAACTTTTTTGGCATCCCCCGGCACCAAGTCACATGTCATGTCACCTGCTCTTCAGTCAGTCGATGCGGCACCCAGAGAGAACAAAGTTTCTTCACGTGCAAATGATCATGCAGAATCGAAAGAATTGCTGGTGCATTTAGGTCTGAAGTACCTTCTATCTGTTCGTAAGTCACTCGCCTGTCCTGGCCAAGCATTTTCCTCACGGTAGTAACGTTTTCCTATGTAACCGACGTTCGCGGCCTTCCCGGCCTCTCAGCATCCTCCGCACTTAAATTTCCCCTTTCGAATTCTCTATAGCACTTGAATATCATTGTGCGATGTGTACAAACATCACCTAGTGCAAGAGTTATTTCTTCGAAGCACTGGTTTATGTTTAAACCACGCACGAAATTATAACGCAAAACTGCCCTTATCTCATTTCGTGATCACGATGCCATCGCAAGCACTTTACACTCTCACTGCTAATGAATAACTGAGCCCATCTACATGGCGCGGCGGTTACTATACACGTATGAACATGTCTCAACATGCAGCAACAAGCAGCTTCCTACGATTCATTGTTGCATCATATCGCAAAACTTTCCTAGTAGCCTTTGTATATACATATGTATGTATTTATGTTTATAATTATATGTATATATACCTTCGCACGGTTTTTCAGGTGATAGCTGAGGCATCGGATAATGGGGAACAGCTGTATATAATATATACAGACTTTTCAAAAGCATTCGATACTATAAATCATTCGTTTTTGCTTCACAAGTTGAAATCCTTTGGTTTCGATAATGCTTTGCTAAGTTTTTTCAATTCATACCTAATTATATAACGGAGCTAAATCCAACTATTATGTATCAACATCTGGCGTACCCCAAGTGTCAAATCTCGGACCACTTTTATTTGTTCTTTTCATCAATTACCTCAATTGAGTGCCAAGTGTTAGCTTATGCCGACGATCTAAAACTTTATGGCAGAATAATTACAACTGGCGACATCAGACTTCTGCAAGATGCTTTAAATTTTATTTCTATTTGGCGCACCAACAATAATCTCCCCTTAAACATTGACGACAAATGTTTTTCTGTCTCTTATACATGGAAATTAAATGGGAATGAGTCTGAATATTACATTGATAATGTGTTAGTTTCGCATAGAGATTCGATAACGGATTTGGGTGTTATTTTTGACTTCAAGCTATCCTTTGCAGAACACCTAACTGCTATAGCCTCCACTGCATTCAAAACTTGTAAAAACTTCACTAATATGGGCATTATGTCCTCCTTTCAGGCTTTGGTACGTAGCGAGCTAGAGTATGCAACTATGGTGTGGTACCCTATTTATGATATTCAAAATGATGCCCTGGATCGAATACAGAAGTTTTTAAAATATTTATCGTACAAAGAAAATGGCATTTACCCGGGGCACGATGTTGTCTGTTGGAAATTTCTGACTGGCAAAGTAATTGTAAAACATTACATTACACCATTTTGGCAGATAACGTGTAGCTCAATTATTACAACATACATATATAATATAAAATTAAATTAATAAATAATTGTACATATTGCTATATATTTTATAATTACAAGAAAGTAGAGTATATTGTATAATGCTCAATGTTCAAGACAGTGGAAATTATTTTCCACAACTACTAAATCTTCATCAGGAGTATCGCTTTAGTCGGTATCATCGTCTTCATGGAAAGGAACTAATGCAAAATTCTATAATTTGGTGCTATTTACTTATTCATTGTACCACTCTTCAATAATTGTTAACAACTCTTCTGTTGATAATAGCCGTCTATAAAAAATACATTATAAGGAAAGGTGAGAAACTTGTTTTTGTTATTACTACGTTTGATTTTACTGACGCCAAAGAATTATTCTAGTAGTATTATTGGAGTATTTGTCACTATAATATCATGATCTGTTGCATGATAAATACAACATTAATATGCAACATAAATACGGAATAAAAGGAAGTTCAGGATTTTCTTTTGGGCAGATGAATTCAAATATTGTCAGACCGACTTGGTTGGCAATAAACCGAATAGTGCTAAATGAAGTAAGGTTAGAGAGACAGCGGAAGCGGTGGGTATTTTAAAAGAAAGTGTTCGTCATATATTGACTGAAGATTGGGGTAGGAAAGAGGTCACCGTGCGATGGGTGCCGCGTTTGCTTACGCATTCGAATCAGGTCCAAAATTAAAGCAGTTTAAGTGAAATAAGTTTTTGGCGTCGATTAATAACTAGATAAAACTTGGATACATCACTTCACTCCTGAAACAAAGACATAGTCGAAACAGTGGACTGCGAAGGCTGAATCGACTCCGAAAAAGGCGAAAACTGTTCCATTGGCTGCAAAAGTGATGGCGATTATTTTTTGGGATAGTTATGGAGTTGTGTTAACCGACTATGTAAAAGGAAAAACAATGACGAGGGCATACCATATTTCATTACGCATTTACAAGGACAAATTATTCCAACAAGACAATATCTCATGACGTGGTCGTCATGACAAAAATTCGCGAAACGAGGTTAGAATTGATTGACCATTTACTGTATTCGCCAGATTTGACTCACAGCGACCTTTTTTTATTTCTCAGGTTTAAAATTTCGCCCGAAGAACTGAAATTTTCATTGAATGAGAAGACGATCTCATTGGCAAACGCATATAAGATGCTAACTAGTGTTTGAACGAATCAAAGAGGTGGAAGCATTGCTGAGAAACGTGTATAGACTTACGAGGAGATTATGTTGAAAAATAAAATAAAATTTGACAAATAAATAAATATTTCCGTTAGACTGGAAGTTTTAAAGACTACCCTCGTATTCATTCTATCTGAAATACGTGGGCAAGGCGAAAAGTTCTTGGCCTGACACAGAGATGGCGTTACAATTAACAGAAATTTATGTTTCCTGCGTGGTTGCATGTGTCTTTAGTTCATATGAAAACTTTCAACTTGTTCTCTCGAGTAGTTTGTTTGCAAGAATTTTTGTAGTAGACGTCGTGCGTGTTATTTTTTAAATGGATAAACTTGAATATCGTGCTGTTAGAAAATTCTTTGTTTTGGATGGTTTAGCCCCTATGGAAATTCATACGAAGTTGACAAAAGTGTACGGGGACTCTGCTCCTTCGATGTCAACCGTTAAAAAGTGGGCAGCTGAATTTAAACGAGGTCGTACGTCCCTCGAAGATGACCCGCGTGAAGGACGGCCATAAACCGCAACCACACCAGAAATCATCGAAAAAGTACATGATATTGTGTTGGACGATAGGCAAGTGAAAGTGAGTGAGATAGCTGAGACTGTGGGGATATCGGAAGAAAGAATGCGAAACATTTTGCACAAAGAATTAGAGATGAGAAAGCTCTGCGCAAGATGGGTGCCGCATTTGCTGAATGTCGATCAAAAGCAAATGCGCAAACTATTTTCAGAGAATTTTTTGGACCGATTTAATAAGAATCCGACCGACTTTGTGCAGCGATTTGTCCCCATGGATGAGACATGAGTCCACCACTACACGCCAGAAACGAAACAGCAGTCGAAGCAGTGTGTGGAAACCGGTGGTTCAGCGCCAAAGAAAGCGAAGTCGATCGCATCTGCCGGAAAAGTCATGGCCAGCGTGTTTTGGGACGCGAAAAGGAATCTTGTTAATTGACTACCTTGAAAAAGGCAGAACAATTACAGGCGCATATTACTCTAACCTACACGGCTCCACCACTACACGCCAGAAATGAAACAGCAGTCAAAGCAGTGGGTGGAAGCCGGTGGTTCAGCGCCAAAGAAAGCGAAGTCGATCGCATCTGCCGGAAAAGTCATGGCCAGCGTGTTTTGGGATGCAAAAGGAATCTTGTTAATTGATTACCTTGAAAAAGGCAGAACAATTACAGGCGCATATTACTCTAACCTTCTTGACCAGCTGGATGCCAAAATTCGCGAGAACAGACCTGGTTTGAAGAAGAAAAAAAAATCATTTTTCATCAGGACAACGCACCCGCACACAAGGGTGCGTTGGCGAAGGGAAAATTGCGGGATTTTGGTTACGATTTGCTCGGCCATCCTACCTATTCTCTTGATTTGGCACCCTCAGACTTCCATCTATTCCCAAATTTGAAAAAATTTGTTTCTGGAAAGCGATTCACATCCAACGAATAAGTTGAAAGGATCGTAGAAGAATATTTTGACAGCCTTCCAGACTGTTGAACTCAAGGGAGATTATGTAGAAAAATAAAATCATTTTTTAAATTTAAATCGCAGTCTTTCATTGTCAGGCCGAGAACTTTTCACCTTGCCCACGTATATACATTTCAAATTTGCATGAAAATTTCGACGCTAGTGTTTAATGAGTTAACATAATATGGTTCATATGCAGATATAGCCGTTACATAATGTAGTAACATGTATTATGAAATAATTATTATATTTCCGAAGTTGTCCAAACTTGTACGGCCTCTAATTATTTTAAAACCTCGCCTAGTTTTACCTTATGTGTGTATAATTCATTAATAATAATATTTAATCGGTTAAGACATTTATTACATAATTTCTAGGAATAATATATAAATTCAACTTAATTACGATTAAATACAATAAGCTTAACGCACATAACTTTTTTTAGTTTTCGCTTCAGTAAAAAAAAACCGTGCAACTGTGTTGCATTAAATTCCATATTTGCAACATTGCTACATCGTATTTCTTTACACTAATTATGTAATAACTGTTTAAATTAGTTCTGTTGTTGTCAAAACGAAATTAATTTATTTAATATTAATTCACTTCTTCGTGGAAGTATCTCGCGATTCTTTTTCCATCATGTAATTATATGCTATAAAATTGAATATTGCTTTAGTTTTGTCCGCACAATTCTTTTTTAGAAAGTCCCTCGCGATTCATCTCAGGTAAAGAAGCATATCTGTTCAAAATCGTTCCTTCTTGTTGTTAGGAAATCTAAACCATAATAAAAATATATACGCTGTGTCACTTTAATAATGTGGATTACGATTTTATTTGCAAGCTTTTAACAAGCGATATTTAATTAATTCAAAAATTACAAATACAGTGTTTAGGAGACTGTCGGAGATTGGTAACATTACGAAATTGTAATGGTAAATGATGTATCGTTCAAAAAGGAAGGGAAATTAGATTAAAAATAAATCAGAATCTTTCATATTCAGACGTGTAATAATTTATACATAATAGAAAGGTGCGACAAGAAAAAAGACTTGAGGAATTGTCCGGTTATACGTAATGATTGGATGTTTATGAACTTTTTCTTAATGAACATTTGCTTTCGTAATTTGCGACAACTAAATACTTTATTATATAATAGTGCTATAGGGAAGAATTGTATTATTAATTTAAGCTTGTCTTAAACACGTATTTTTTTGGATACTGTAATTACATATTACTTTAATCTAGTACACGTTGCTTACGAACGAGCAATATTACCGATAATAAACTGCCCAAGAATATCAATTCACTTTAATTATTTCACTTGTTTTTTCGACAATAAAATATTTCCTGATTACATTATACATATGTTGATTTTTTATGAAAGTCGACTACGCAATCTGTTAAGCATTAACAGTAGGAATATTTGCTGTTTCTTAAATTTTCCATGACATGAAAGAGATATGTCTCAGCGAACATCTCTGTGTGTAAATTTTAATTAATTAATTTTGCGTGTTCTAGTTTTTCAATATTATACTAAAACTTAGAACCAATTTACATATCGAGTAAATCTCTACAATGACAACGTTTATATGCGGATGTATTTCTTCTGCTAATTCTCGTTTCAATCGTTCACATTCCAAATCTGGTGAAATAGATATCGACATACATAACAGAATTTCAGGTTATCCAATTGTAATTATAGAATTATATATTTTTAAGTGTTATGTTATGAAAATGAGTAAATTGCAATGCAAAACATTACGATAATAATAATAATATTCCTTTATTCACCTAATAAGAAAATCACGATTACAAGGTGTTACGAGTGTGGTCCCATAAGTACCCGGCCTGACCTAGATATAGTGGCAGTTGTTTGAACAATATTACTGTATTAGAAAGTACACAATCTATAAAGCATATGTTTCAAGTCTGAAGACGGCCACGTTGTTTAGTATTCGTTTGGTAGCCATCAATAGTGAACGTTTTCAGTGAATTTGTAAAAATAATATATGGTCATCGTTACGTGATACAATACTTTCCTATGAAAAGCTTCGGTCCAACTGATATAAAAGCTGAACTGGATTCTACTCTGGGTGAGTCTGCTCCTTCGTTTACAACAGTGAAATATTGGGTCGCAGAGTTTAAACGAAACTGTACGAGCTGCCAAGATGAGCATCGCAGTGGTCGACCAAATGAGATGACGACTCCAGAAATAGTGAAGAAAATCCACAAAGCGGTACTGGATGATCGTCGATTGAAAATGTGCGAGCTAGCGGACATAGTAGGCATTTGAAAAAGTGCGGTACATCACATACTATCTGAAAATTTGGACATGAGAAAACTGTGTGCAAGATGGGTGCCGCATTTGCTCACACTCGAGCAGAAACAGTGTCGTGAAGATGTTTCAACTGAGTGTTTAGCGAAGTTTCACATAGATGAAACATGGGTCCACCTCTTCACACTCGAGACAAAAGAACAATCAAAACAATGGACTCAAAAGGAAGAACCGTCTCCAAAGAAGGCGAAGACCGTTTCATCTGCAGGCAAGGTCATGGCATCGGGAATAATTTTCATTGACTATCTTGAAAAAGGAAAAACTATCGACGGCGAGTATTATGCGAACTTATTGCAACATTTGAACGAAGAAATCAAGCAGAAACGGCTGCATTTGGCTAAGAAGAAAGTGTTGTTTCATCAAGACAATGCACCAGCTCACAAATCTATTATCGCAATGGCTAAAATTAATGTATTCCGACAATACGATGCATTTATATTCTTTATATAATTAAAACTTTTTTCGAAATTTAATAAAATATTAAAGAAACTGCAAATATATTATATAATGTACATTATACATGCAATAACATAACATAAAAGATCTTTACTAAAATACAATTGAAGGATTATAAACAATTATTATACTCCTTCGAAATTAACAAGGCAATATAAAAATAAGGAAAACTTATAATATAAAGAAAACGAATATAAATGAATTTCGACAATACAATGCATTTATATTTTTTGTATAATTAAAATCTTTCTTACAATTAGTAAATAAATTTGCATTCGGAAAATAAAAATTACATGTATCTGTACTTCAATGAAATTGAAAATAGAACATGAACAATAATAAATAAAATGAATATTTAATTAAAACTTCAGAGAATACCAAATTAAATGCTTCAACACAAATAAAAATACATAATTTACAACAATATAAACACAATCTATTAAATGTTTAACATTTAGTAAATAAATAAACAAACAGATAACAACAATTGTAGGAAATAATTTTTAATTTAGGAACTTAAAGAGGTTTATAATTTATTTCTATACATAATTGTAATATAGGCTGCATAATCAATAAAGTGTGTTTAACACACAAATTTCTATGAATATATTTTTTGGCATTCAATTAAATAAACAAAAAAAATATTAATGAAATCATTAAAATTGACTACAACTGAACTTTCAAGTTTGCTATTATATATGTTTAATCGTTAATTAGTGTGGTGATTTAAAATTGGAAATCAAATGAATTTCTTCTTTCTTATTTTTCCAACATAATAGTTAACATTAATACTTCAGAATAGAATTTCTTTCAATTTGATAAATGTTTCATTAGATATTTAATGTTATCTGATATGGTTTGTATAAAATTTACCTTGTTAAAGTCGATGTCATTCTCAGTACAGATGCGATTTCAGGTATGGGATTCTTTGGACTTCAATATAAGAATATTTGTTTAGGAAATGTTGGGATTTTGGTTTCTTTCTAGTTGGATATGTACGGTTTTTTCAATTTATTCCAAAACTTGGGTATCATACAATACTATAAGGATTTTGAGGTTATATAATATCAGAACCATAAAAAATTTATTTTAAAAGGTATGTTTACTTTTAATCCATTTAATTTAAAATTTTTACGAGGGTATAAATTTTTCGACTATCTTAAAATATATATAAACTATAGCCTCGATCCATTCTTTAAATTATCGTTACATTTGATACATTTACATTTTCTAACTGACAAATTGTTGTGTATAATAATAGTCTACAAGGTTAATTTTGAATATTTTCAATATTATGAACTAAAGGGTGTTTCAAATTGCGCGTTTTTTTTAAGAATAAATAAAATATAGATGGCGCACTGAATTTGTCTGGGTATGTGGGCATTTAAAAAGTGTGATGTATGACATTTATAAAAATGCGTCCAAATTGTTGAATTATTTTATGAAAATCAGCGTTCTGCGAAAAGAGTTTTTAGAAAATTATGTGAATTTTATGGTTTACATAATCGTCCATCTGAAAGTACTATTGGTCGAATTATTAAAAAATTTCAAGAGACCGGTTCCGTGGAAGGTCAAAAAAAGTGAAAAATACAGTCGTAGTGGTCGTTCAAAAGAAAATGTTGGTTTGGTTCGGGAAAGTGTTGCTGAAGAACCTTAAATGTCTGTTAGACGACGTTCACAATAACTTGGACTTAGTGGATCAAGAACATGGTGTATTTTTCACAAGGATTTAGCTCTGGTGGCATATATGGTTCAAATAACAAAGGAACTGACGCCATTAGATCATTTAAAACGTTGTTCATTTGTCAATTTCATCAATGAACAACCAGCTGATTTTTCTCAAAAAATAATGTTTTCCGAGGAGGTACATTTTGAACTTGGTGGCTATATTAATAAACAAAATTGCCCTATCTGGGGTGAGGAAAATCCACGAATTATTCATGAGAAACCTATGCATCCTAAACGAGTTACTGTTTGGTGTGTATTATAATTAGGTGGTGCAATTGGACAATACTTCTTTGAAAATGCTGCTGGTGAAGCTGTAACTCTCAATAGCGATCGATATCGTCAGATGATAACCAAATTTCTGTGGTCTGAATTAATGAATATTGATCTAGAGCATATCTGGTTTCCACAGGGTGGCGCTACACCTCACTTTTCACACGAATCACTTGATTTATTGAGAGAAAAATTTCCTGAACGTATAATCTCAAGAAATTGTGATGTTAATTGGTCACCAAGATCATGTGATTTGACACCGTTAGACTATTTTCTTTGGGGTTATGTGAAAAATTATGTTTATAAAAACAATTCACAATCAATTCCTACTTTGAAAGATGAAATTATTCGTGTCATTGGTGAGATAGAGCCTCAATTATGTCAAAATGTCATTGAAAAATTTAACAAAAAGAGTGGACGTCTGTGGAGCTGCTAGAGGGGGCCATTTGGCAGATATTATTTTTCGCATATAAATGTTATAATTGATACTTCAATTACCAAAGTAATTTCCCCTACACTCAATACACCTCTCCGTCCCCCGAAACCAATCTTTAAACCAGTTCTGCCAAGTTAGGGAGTAAAGTACATTCGTTGTCCCAAGCCCGCAGAAGGTCTTCGTCGCCTAATTTTAGCTTCGTTTTCACATGCGGGAACAGTGCAAAGTCGCAGGGAGCAAGATCTGGACTGTAGGAAGGGTGCCCGAGAAGTTTCAATCCTGTCGTGGTCAAATATTTGGTGCAGGCTTTGGTGCAGTGAGCTGGAGCATTATCGTGATGGAGGAACCAGGTGTCCATTCTTGACTTTGGTCGCAGGTTCTTCATAGATCCAATGACTTTAGTCACTGTTCAGTATACCACTTAGCTGTGACTGTCTTCTGTGTGTCCAAAATGACGCGTTCCACAATTCCACTCGATTTGAAAAACACAGCTATCATTTTATTTTACAGATCGGAATTTTTTGACAACTACGGGTGGGTTCTCATCATCAAAGACCCAAACTTTGTTTTGAGGTTTGGTCGGCACATCGTAATAGTACAGCCAAGTCTCGTTACCTGTCCCGATGTTGTTCACATACCGAGATTGTCCCTTATTAAACTTTTTTAGCATCTCCCGGCACCAAGTTACACGTCGTGTCATCTGCTCTTCAGTCAGTCGATGTGGGACCCAGGGAGAACAAAGTTTCTTCACGTACAAATGATTATGCAGAATCGAACGAATTGCTGGTACATTTAGGCCTGAAGTGCCCTCTATCTGTTGGTAGGTCACTTGGTATATACATATATGTATGTTAATTAGACATTTTTGACTTGAAATTGCTATTTTGTATAGATATATAATTTTTATATAGAATTCTCCATGATCAATAAGGTTGATATATAACCCCTTTCCACATTAACTTTGTAAATTCTGTATACGCATTTCGACAACCAAGTTGTCATCATCAGCAGATAATTTCAAGTGTCGCACCTGGTAAAACACGGCGAAAAACAACCGCACGAAAATCAAACTCCGTACGCGGATTTTCGTGCGGTTGTTTTTCGCCGTGTTTTACCAGGTGCGACACTTTGAAATTATCTGCTGATGATGACAACTTGGTTGTCGAAATGTGTATACAGAATTTACAAAGTTAATGTGGAAAGGGGTTATATATCAACCTTATTGATCAAACCAATCAACCACAGGCTCCATCAAATTCAACTAGAATTCTCCAGTTTAGCATCGTAAAAGCTGATAATTATTTTCAATATAATTTGAAATTAAATATTATAATTTGATGCTTAAATGTTATTTAACACATGTACATGTAATAAATGTTTTATCAAATCATATTGTTAATTACAGTATTATAAATGTTAATGTATTAAATAAATTTAATCAGATCTACTGAAATATAAATATTAATATTTATTAATGTAACGATTATTAGACATTACATTAATAAATATTGATATTTTATATTTCACTAGATCTGATTAAATTCATGATATAAATGTTGGGTACCACATAATTTGACAACCGCTCAAAAAATGATTCGCGTTGATTGGTGCCAAGAAATGCACAAAAAATACAATGGTGGTACTTTAAAGAACATTTATAAAGTTGTAACAGGTGATGAATCTTGGATCTATACTTATGAGCCTGATAGTAAACAGTAGTCGACTATGTGAGAATTCCAAGATGAGCCAAAACCAATAAAAGTTATTCACGCTCGAAGCACATCAAATGGTCGCTTGATTTTTTGGAAAATCCGGCTACGTTGTAACCGTGGCTCTAGAGAGTTGTAGAACGATCAATTCCGAATGGTACACAACTATTTGTTTGCCAAAAGGTTTTGAAGCAATAACTAAAACAAACCGAAACGACAGATTATTTTCCACCATGACAGTGCGAGCTCTCACAGGTCGGTTCAGACAATTGAATATTTGACCGGGCCAAACATTGAATTGATGAGCCATCCGCCGTACAGCCCTGATCTAGCACCCTGTGATTTCTTTTTGTTCCCACGCGTGAAGAATAAACTTCTTTCTTCGTTTTCAACGGTTTTCTACGCCGGAAGAAGCAGTCGAGGTATTACTAAAAGCTTTTATTTTGGAGATACCGCTTTCACAGCGGCAGCAATGCTTTTCGGATTGGTTTAAACGAATGCAAAAGTGCATTGATTTTCAAGGAGAATATTTTGAAAAGCAATAAAACTATTTTCAATAACAAAAATTTTTTTTTGTTTGCTATTCCCGAAATATAAACGGCTGGCCTCGTATATTACCTAATCGTTGCTGTGGCTACACCTTTTCGAGTCAGTACACACTTGCACACACGCAGGCTTTCATATACGCATTTGCGCTAAAGTTTCCTTATAAAACGATGTCAATTAAAGGTTTACCTTTCGTAATATTTAACAGAAGTTTAGCATTTAAAGTCACTTTATAATATCTACATATCAAGTATGCAATTTTGTGGCAATAATTACAATTTCGTTTTACAGATATTCTTTAAAGAAAAAAAATTTACCGACAAAACTGACAGGCGTTTCGACAGAAAGAAGAAAAGTAGACTGTAATAAATACAGCAATTAGGGGAAACAATCGCCAATCGTTACGCAAATCGATAATTTTAATAGCGGTGACATTACCGTAAACAATACGCAACATCCTCTTTGCGATTCAACGAAGTGGGTTTCGTTGTTTAATAAAAAAAAAGGCAGTTCGAAAATTGTTTAAGATCTGTAAAGAGTTTTTTTAACATAAAATATGATATTGAAAAGCGTATACACGCCCGCCAAAAATTATTCGGCGTTTACGTTACAAAAAAGAGGTCGCGTTGTCAGTGTTAAGATTTATGTGCGGTCTATAAATAAAAGACCGTTTTTTAAACGGTGGAAAAAACGGTATAAAATCTTAAAGAGTTACCTCAAGTGTTTATTTAAATGGAAGTGTAACAATGTAGGAACATTTTCGGATGAATTAAGCTTGTTAAAATACATAATTGACAATTCGAATTGGTTTTTGTTCGAAAAAGTCGAAGAATGCGGTATATTTGAATTTACGAGCGGGTAAGCTTTTTAGTAGCATTTTAATTCAATTAATCCATAAAGTGAAATTTTCAAGTGCATGTAATCCAAATTGAACGATTATTAAAGTGAAAACGATTTTAATTAAAAGTGTATAAATTCTTATTTTGAGACAATAATCTAAGGAGCTACATTTTTAAATTTTACGAAATAAAATCTTCAATTTAAAAGTTACTATAATTTGTGTTAATTACGTACCGTTCGTATTGGTATTAGAGCAAGATCTTAAAAGATCGCAATCGACTAAGCACGCGCACTCGCACTCGCACCTACAGTAAACTTTCTATGTGTCTGGCAAGATGCAAAAACCATTAAAACTGTCCGGCAATTGAGGAAACATTTTTTTATAGGTTCCCAGGCAACATATATAAAACTTAGCTTCTATACTATAACGAAAGTATACCCTTAATTTATTAAAGTTTAAGGGTGTCTGGCAGGGAGTAGAAACTATCATAGGTATCCGTCATGGCGAGATTTCTACAGTTATCCCGAAGAAAATATAAAAAAATTGAGCTTTATACTTTAACGAAATTAAGGTAATATTTTATACACCTTTACTACCGACTATCTGCCCAAGTAACCACAACCCAAACTCTATAGTCGCTGGTCATTCTTACCTGTATAGGGGACATGCACAGAGAAACTTCCAGCTTTTATAAAATAACGAAGGTCTGGCCGTCGTGGGCTCTTGGACTATATGTAAATATTTCTGATATATTTATTGTATGCCTTAGAAAATTATTCGGTAAGATGAAAATTTATTGATCGAATGTAATTTAATACAAAAAATAATTTTTAAAAAGGTTTAAAATCTTTTATGTATGCTGTTTCATTTAGATTTCACGGTTTTCAGTTTTTCAGTTTTACCAAACTTACTAAGTTATGTTGCTTGATAGTTTTCATTGTTCAATAGATAGTTTTAACGTGTGCCAAATATTTTCTTGGGGTTTAACTTTACAGAAATTTTTGATCAATCTTACAATGTATTTATAGCGTTCATTTTTGTAGTTTTTATCTTGTAACATGGAATGTCGTCCGATATGAATGTATTCTTATATGGAATAAGCCATAATCTAATCTTAAATCCATGTTGATGTTCTGCGGTTTTTTATGTGTTTGCTGGAATATAGCATCAAGTCTTTATGAAAAGTTTGTTACACACCTTTCAGGACGCCTTTTAGGTGGTCGTTTTCGAATAAAAGGTTAAAATTTAATTATTATTTTTATTGCCGATTCAGTACTGAATAAAATCTTAATTTAAATTCGAAATTTCATTGAAAATATTTTTTCTTTACGAAAAACTTAAAAGTTATTCAAGTAAATATTGTACTATTTTTTATACAATCTTCTTCAAAAGAATTTACATATTGCTCCTCTCAATAATAGTGATTTTTAGCATTTTTCCTATCTATTACGATGTCGAGAAAGTTATGATGCATTGTTGCAATAGATGGCGCTACTTTATTTGTGCAAGCGCTAGTGTTAATTGTATCTACCTTCATGCCAGGTGGCAGGTGACAATTCTTCATTTTCGAAAAGAATTGAGCGGTTTCGTTGAGTGAATTTTATGAAAGGTTAAAAGTGGACTAAAGTGTAAATTCTTGACATATTTTACTTCTGTAAAGGGAAGAATGCGTGTTTTAAGTTTGTGAAAAGTCGCTTAAAATTTACAGTGACAGCCTCTAGAACGATGTTGATGCCAATGATGGTTCACGAAATTTCGTGCTTCTAATTTTAATCTTAAAGTTGCTCCTCGGTCAGGGAGATCTACGGAAGTTCATGATGACAAAATAAAGGCATTAACTGTAAGGTATTTCTAGTATGTCACGTTAAATACGGGCATGCGTTAAAAACGGGTAAAAATTATTCCATTGTGAAGTGATTTGTTTCTCCATGAACAGGTAATTAACTTTGTTGATTGATTTGGTAAATGTTAGGAAAGAGGTTAAATATTTCAAAGATAAAAATTTTACTGTAAACTCTTCACTTCTTAACAAAAAGGTTTGCTCCGAATATTACTAATTTATTTTTTTCCTATCTACAAAATCGTTCCGGTTATGTGCATTATAAGGGGTTCTCATCTAATCTCTTTGATATTTTCTCTGGAGTTCCACAGGGTTCCCACTTGGGACCCCTTTTGTTCAATATCTATGTTAACGATCTCTTGGAACGTCTTGACTGCAGAGTGTTAGCTTATGCCGACGATCTAAAAATCTTTAGCAGTATTAATTCACCTGAGGATAGCACTAATCTTCAAACAAATCCGTGCATTATTGACGAATAGTGTACCCATAATCAGATTCAGCTAAACATCGACAAATATGCTGTTCTCTCTTTTAGCAGACGCGACACTCCACTTCACTATGACTATAATGTTCGTCAATCTACTATACCTAGAGTATACAACTTCAAGGCCCTTGGAGTTTTGTTCGATTCGCATCTTGGCTTTTCTAAGCGTGTAAGTAACATAACGACATCATCTTCCAGAAGTCTTGGGTTCATTATTCGGTCTTGCAAGGGTTTTAGTAACCTGTACACTTTGAAGGTTCTTTACTGTTCTCTTGTCCGGTCCAAAATGGAATACGCTTCAGTAGTGTGGTATCCGCATTACCATTACTAGCAGCTACTCGTGATTTATGAAATATTTATCTTATAGGATTGATGGACATTATCCTGCCTTTGGTACGATATATGAGGGTCTATTTGCTAGACATAATTTCGAATCCTTTTGTATACGCAGAGAGAAAGCTAGTGGTGGTTTTCCTTATAAATTAATAAATAATTTTATTGATTCTACTGAGCCATTGTCTCAAATTAATTTCCTCACACTTAGGTTTGATACTAGATCGTCGACAACTTTCTCGACACCTAGGGCAAGAACCAATGTTCTTTACAAGGCTTCACTGGTACATATGTGCAGAAATGCAAATGGATTATACTTGGATCCCTTTCATTAATCAACATTTATTGTACGTTCAATTTTTAAATGGCTTGTATCATATTACCTTATTATAAGTGTTTATATTTTTGGTTAATTAAGTTCTTATTTTTTTTGTATTAAATTAACTGCACCTATTTTTATTTTTAATTTCAGTAATATGTCCTGTAATTGGTTTGTTATCTGTTGGGCATTAAAGATTATTATTATTATTATTATTATTATTATTAACATAAATTGTAATTTTCTAAAGGTAATTGTAATTCCTGAAGTACTTATTTTAGAAACTGTTATCAGTTTTCGTTTTTGTTGCTTATTTTCTTTTGTTTAAACTTAGTAAAATAAATATTTCTTAGGACGTACAGTACTTTTTCTTACGGATAAGTTTTGTTTCTTGGTAGAAGCCCGTAAAACACGACACCTTGAAAATTCTACCATACTGAGAGCATAATCTCCCTTTGACGAATGTTTGTTTTCGATGACGATTGAAGTAAATCTTCAGGTCGGGATCAAGATCTTTCCACATCGAGTTATTATAAGGAATCCACTTCTCATAACCAGTTACCAGTCGTTTGAAAAAATTGTTTTATTCAGGAGTATATCACAGGTATTATCACACGTCGTCAAGTGATCTAATTTAGGTTTAATCAGCGCCTATATTTTGTCACCAAACTCAGTTGGCCACTCTGACCAAGGAGTGCTGTTAAGATTAAAAGCACCAGAATTGAATTTTATGAAACATTATTGGCATTGATGTTCTTGTAGAGCACTGTATCTGTAAACTTTAGTCGACTTGTCACAAAAAATAGTAAAATAATATGAGAAAAACTAAAAAGGAAATCTACCTAGTTACGATAGAAGCTACTAATTCTGTTGCCTGGTAACGTTGAATAGTGACAATAGTTTTCTATTAATGTTTCACATTTGAAAATTCGTTAATTATTTTCTGCTTCATAAACTGTTTTGCAACAAAAAAGGAGTTTTGTGAAGTTAGAACATCGCAGTGTCATTAACTTTTTGATAAAAAACAAAAATTTTCCCAAAACTATTCACGAACGAATAATAGTAATGCATGGGGATGAAGGTTTCTTATATTTTAAAGTGAAATATTGATCACAACGCTCCCACCTAAACAGGTGAGATCTTTAATTTATTGAAGATAGCCCACCGTCTTTTGGAACTAAGCGGGTGTTATTGTAGTTGAATACATGTTAAAGGGCATTACACTAACAGCAGTTACCTACAATAACACGTTAACAAAATTACGTACGGCTATTGACCAGGTTTGCATCACAAACAAAAACTTCTTCTTCTTCATGACAATATGAGTTCACAAGTCCAACCCATCCTTCACAATTATAATTGACCTTAGTTGGACCACGCATCATATAGCTCGAATTTGGTCTCATCCAGTTTCCTTTCATTTATATATTTGATAACCAATAGGAAAAGGAGATGAAGTTGATGCCCATTTTAAAGACTAACAAAAATCATTTTGGTAGTAGTAGAATTCGAGGTTTTGAATATATTGCCAACAGAAATGGTGGCTTGAATTTCGTGGCGATGTGTCCAAAACATGCAAGTCAGAAAAGGAATTTTAAATAAAATTTCAAACACTTAATAAAATTGCTCAAGTCTTTTCCAAAATTGGGTTTGAACTGTTAGCTGTTAGATGGCATAGCATAAAAACCTGTTGGAAAAACGAGTCATAACTTTCTCAAAAAGACAATATTTTTGTAAAAAATAACTAATTCGACATTTTTTAAACATAATCTTTTAAATTTGGCATCAAGTTACTCTAGTAATTAAAAATAAGTGTATTACTTTCTTACGGAGAATATTAACTGTTATAAAAAACCAGTTGCTCTAAAAAATAATTATCTACAAGTTTATTTACATCACCCCAATAAATTATATTAATTTATCACTGTGCTTTGTAACGAAAATAATACAATTGTCCCACAAAAAACTAAAAAACCGAATAAATTTCAAATTAAATGTAAAGCTTGTAAAGATCGAACATAATAAACTTTAAATTATATGATGCACAACCTGGTGATTAAATAAATATCAATCCAGCCTCATTTTAACACATTTAGTTCGATCAATTAAAAATAATGTAAAAACAATAATTACAATGATAATATGTTTTGAAAGTTTATAAAAGTAAGCCGATATTGAATTTAACAAATAAAATTGGCCTTTCTCCCTTTAAAAAAGGGGATGAGCATAACGATGTTAATTAATAAAGAAACTCGTTCAAAATGAGAATTCACGGTTTATGTATGTTCTTACATTCAATTACCCAATTACTTACTATCGTTACTTACAAGAAATTTTTATGAAAATGTCGTTCGTGCTATTATTATTATTTTCGTTGACCAGATTTGTGTCTAATTAATTTAAGATTATTAAATATAGGTTAGTTCAATTGGTTTATCAGTATTTTACAGTAAATAGTTTAAATTAGTATTAAAATAAATTACTAAAATTACGAGGGTAGCCGTCTATATTTCGGGAATAGCAAATAAATAACAAAAAAATAATTTGTATTAACCAAAATAGTTTTATTGCTTTTCAAAATTCTCCTTGAAAATCAATGCACTTTTGCATTGGTTTAAACCAATCCGAAAAGTATTGCTGCCACTATAAAGGCGGCGTCTCCAAATATGCGTTTTGAATGCCTCGACTGTCTCTTCCGGCGTAGAAAACCGTTGACCACAAAGTTTATTCTTCACGTGTGGGAACGAAAAGAAATCACAGGGTGCTAGATCAGGGCTGTATGGCGGATGGATCGCATTGTTATGATGGAGAATGATCTGTCGTTTTCGGTTTGGGTACATTATTTCTTCAAAAACTTTTGGCAAACAAATAGTTGTGTACCATTCGGAATTGACCGTTCTACAACTCTCAAAAAGCACGGTTGCAATGTGACCGGTTTTTCCGAAAAAACAGGCGAACATTTGTTTTGACGTGCTTCGAGCGCGAACAACTTTTGATGGTTTTAGCTCATCTTGGAATACCCACACAATTAACTGCTGCTTACTATCGGCCTTATACGTATAGATCCAAGATTGATCACCTGTGGCGACTTTATAAAAGTTCTTTGAAGCACCGCCATTGTATTTTCTGTGCATTTCTTGGCACCTATCGACGCGAGTCATTTTTTGAGCGGTTTTCAAACTACGTGGTACCCAACGTGAACATAGCTTCTTAACGGCTAAATGTTCATGCAGAATCTTATGCACGCTGATGTTACTAATACCTAGAGATGCCTCGATCTCATGGTATGTCACATGACGGTCTTGCATTATCAATTCAGACCCTGCATTAATGTTTTCCGACAAAACAACATTTGTGGGACACACTTCACGAAATTTGTCGTCCAAGTTTGAATTCACTATACCAACGATATACTGTAGTTTTCGATGGTGCTTCATCACCATATAAAGAATTCAGCCCGTCGATGAATTCTTGTTGAGATAATCCACGCCGAAAGTTATGAAAAATAATTGCACGAAAATTTTCGCGAGTTAATTCCATTTTTTGCTGTCAACAATAGAAATAGCTCATCACAACAACATTTGTGGGACGACCTTCACGAAATTCATCGTCCAAAGAACGCCGTACAAGTCTGAATTCACTATACCAACTAACAGTGTTGCCAGTTCCCGAAATATAAACGGCTACCTTCGTGTATATATGTACATAAATGTGTATGTATATATATATTTCCCAGACCCAATATATATTGTATTATATGTATTGTATAGTAAGCATTTTGTTCAGCGCCTTAAATAATCGGAAGGACCCAGTGTGATGTAACAATTTATTATATTTGAACACAATGCACCGGTATACTAGATGTATGTCTTATAATTGTCCGAATAGAATAAATTAATAACTTAAATCTTACGAAAATTTTGATAATTAATTAAAAGGCCCGTTCTCAACCTTATTAATAAGTCATAATGCTAAGATTGGAAATTTGATTATTGTTATTAAATGTTATTATTGAATTATAATGGTTAATAGACATTCTATTTAATAGTCAAACATCAATTACATATATGCAATGTTATCTAAATATCCTATCTGATTAAATCAATTAATTTTGTATATAACTTATAATAATCACAATACTCGCACTAACACTTTTTTACAAATAATTGACTGATACGCTTTCTATGTGGCAATTCACATACCCTCTGAGTAGAACGGCTTGCTGTTTAGGTTTGTCTTTACCTCCGGGGTCTCTTCTCTATCCGGCCCTTTTCTTCTTGAGCTCTTATATCCAACTCCTTCTTGTGAGCTCTCAAACCAAGCTCCTCTTGTGAGTTTTGAAGCCACACTTCCCTTATGAGCTCTGAAGCCATACTCCCTTTGTATTCTGAAGCCACACTTACATCTTGCTAAAATTCTCCGACTTTTTACATAATTACCAATTTCTGTAACGTACTCTAACTACAAAGGGATTATCCTCTTCCGCCTACCTGGGTTATTACTAAGTTTGCAGAAATGAGTGCGTACTCATTGGCGGCATTGATATATTTCGAAAGCGGTCAAATATACCCGAAGCCGAGATTCATATGCGTATGGCATGTGCATGAATGCCGTGTTAGATTGATGATAGCGAATCGACAGCGTTCTTTATTATATTCGATGAGTGTTAATAGATTTCTTAACCCATTTAAACCTAACATTAGAATACACTGGCACTAGTATTAAATGTATTGTTTGCAATATCAACATTTTACCGTACAGTATTTTTGTGTGTAAAAGACATGTTAATAGCAAACAATACCGGTTAAATGCGCAACGTGATGTACCATATTATAAATTTCTATATGACTTTATTTTTATGTTAAGTGTGTGCAACATTCCACAAAATATTGCAGACAATAAAGAATTTCGAAACTTCTGAGAGAAATACGTTCCGGAATAGAGATTGCCAACAAGAGGCTAATTACAGTATAATTTTCCTCGAGTGTAAAACACGATTACGGATCAAATAAAAGCAGAGTTAAAGGATCAAAAAATATGGCTGACGGTAGACGAAACAACGAATGCAAGAAAGAATAGTACCTATATTATAAATGTGCTAGTGCGCACTTTCAAAATCTGTGAGATTTTCTTGGCTCTCGTAGTAGAATATTACAAAAGACAAACGTGGAAAGGATAGTACAAACTATAAAACATACCTTTGGGAAGTTTAATATATCGGCAACACAAACAATCTTGTCCTTAATTGCTTCATGTAACCAGTTTGCTCCATACATGTCACCTTGTAGCTGAATTTATTAGAAACAGTTGCTCAAAAGTAGACCAATTTATCTACAAAAAAAATTTTGTTATTAAATCTCCAAAACGCATGCGTGAGTATAAAAAGGCTTGTCCGGACATTTCTCAGTCACCACAGCCGGTATTAACGAGATGGGGGACGTGGCTTCAAGCTGTTTTATATTATGAGAAATTTTTACACACTATTAAACCTTGTACCTTAAATTTAAATCTGCAAGATGCTCAAGCAATTTCAGTAAGTCGGCGGCTGGTGTCAGATACCGAAATCCATACTCAAATAGAGCAAATTTCCGAAAATTATTCAATCCTTTTAGATACTATTTCCAAACTAGAAAACACCATGCTGTCATTACATGAAGTGCTAAATGTAATTACCTCAAAGCCTCGTTAGTAAATCTAACAGATAGTATAGGAAGATTTACAACCGGTAAATTGTGTGCGGTCATAAATAAGAATCCCGATTTTCAAACTATAACGTCTTTTTTAAATTTGCGAACATCACATCATTAGACGTAGAATACTCCTTTGCCAAATACACCAACATATTTTCGCCTCGCTGTAGGAGTATAAATTAGCCAGCACTGAAAGGCATACTAATGACACAACACGGCTGCGAATTTTTACGTTATTCTACATCGACAGCACAAAAAAATAACTAAAATAGTAAGTAATTACATTTACTATTTTTAATATTGATAGTAACTGAGCCGTACGCTACTGCGAAAGCACTCGTTTTTGTAGTCCTAGTTATTACTTCTAAGTGCATATCGTAAACTTTGACAATATACATAATACATACAATAACTAAACTATAAAATTAAAACCTTTCTGGGAATATAATAATTAATAGAAACATAATATAAAAACACAATAGATCTAATAACTAAAAATAAAAGTGCAGGGTTATATAAATTAAACGTTTTTTTCAAATTGAACCGACAGTATACAAAATATACATACTTATGCATAATGCAATGATGATAAATATATCAATAAAACTTTTCCAGGATTACATTCAGGAAAAGACAAATATATATACTTAATACCTAATAGGCATAATAAGTGTCCATAAAATGTATATGAGCTGTATTTAAGGGATTAACATTGACTACACTTCCTTAAAATTAAACTTATAACTTATATAAATGCATTTGCACAACGTACAATTTCTTTCTGAAAATTTCATCTTTAATATCTTAAGAGCAAATACACGTAAATATACTTAAACTATAATAAATTAATATAAATGCCATAAAATATTAACGCGTTCCTTCTGAGAATTATCATAATACATTTACATTGGGAAATATCCATTAAGTATCATCTTCATTTGAATAAAATTAAAAATAAAATGTAAAATAAAAATATTCTATACAAAAAATTTCGCGTACCGTTACAATCACCGGGATCCATATACGGTAATCGTCATATATGAAGTTTGTCTTCTTTACACATTCCTAGGCTTCACCAGTTACATGAATATTTATACAGAAAAAATATACCCCGCAATAAACTTTTGAGATAAATTGTTATCTTTCCAGTAAGTGTAAGAAACCGGAGGATATCATTTTACCCAAAAACGAGTTAGTTTTAATCAACTTCACCACATTTAAATTCATTCTCAAAATATTTTTGACACCGAATTAGTGAAGACTTACTCTTTTGTGTTCGATACAAAAAAAAAAAACGGATGGTCGCCAGGGAGTACCAGGAAGAGTTAAAAAAAGTGTTATAGTTAATTCCAAATTTTTATATGTGTAGAATGTTTGTGTTTGTGAGATTGTATAAAATACATATATGTGAATATATAAAAATATTTAGATCAGTTTATCTCATCACTTTGCGTCTTCTTAATTTAGTCCGGACTAGATTTAAGCTAAATCCATGTTCTTTGTTCTGTTACCACTATGGTGACATCCTCTCTTTAAAAATTTAACTTTTTACCCCTATCACCTTTTGAAATTATTAGACACTTGAGTTCTTTAAACGTAATGAACAGTCACTAGAATCAAGTAAATTTATACTAACATAGAAATACACTATCGACCAAATTTTTCTATCGTTATACAGTATATAAACATGAGTATATTACAGAGAGTTGGCGAAGTGCATAATTTTTGTTTCAACCTTTTACTAATCATAAATTCCTCGTTATGCTATACTTTCAGGTCTAGGAACGTAATATGAGTTTCCCTCTGGATCGTAAACTTCCGAGATCATTGTCTATACTATCTTCATTTTGGCTTCCGGCCTGAAACCGCGTCTACGTCAATACTGGCACCGACGTTTCGTCACCGCAGTGGTGACAAATGAAAACGCATGAAAAATTCTTTATTATTGTTCCTTTTTCACTTTAGACTCGAACTCCAAGTCACATAAGTTTCTTCCATACAGTCCCAAAAATATACCAGTTATCGAGATGCCCCCGTAGTTGTTATAAATCCTGCTTATTTCTTTTTTTAGAAATCGATAAAATGTATGGTTTTTACCATTATTTTAGAACTGGATGTTTGTTTAGGAATTTATTAGTAGTATGAACTAAGTTTGCGAAGAGAAGTTTTTTGTTTTATAGTAACTGCATATATATGTATATCCCTTGTCATCAACGGTACGGATCGCGTATGGAGTTTGTTTACCGAACTATTAAGTGAAAATCTTTAATTGTACTTGTACTTCGTTTTAAAATACCTTGCCTTAGCAAAGTGTTGTCAGTGTCACAGTGTTGTCAGTGTCATAACTGTTTGAATTTCGTTAACTACATTTCAGCAAAATGGTTCATTTAACAGAAATGCACAAAATAACAATTCTGCAGATGATTGGTTATGGAAATAACACACGGACACAAATGGAAGTCGCTCACTTATTTCATAAGAAATTTCCAAATTTGCCGCCTATATCCCAAGGAACAATTAGTAAAATAGAAAAGCAGTTTCGCGAGTTTGGACATGTAAGGCAAATAAAAAAAGCAGCTGCGAATGCAGTAAGTAATGATACCAAACTGGATATTGTGCTTGAGTTTGAAGAAAACCCGCATACTTCTAGTAGACAAGCAGCGTCAATGTTCGATGTTTACCATTCATCGATTACTCGCACATTAAAAGAAAATAAAATGCATCCCTATAAAATTATACCAACTCAGGAGCTCATGGAAAACGACTTTGATAGGAGAACGTATTTTTGTGAACAAATGATAACAATGTGATCCAATTAGAACATATTTTATTTTCTGATGAGTGTACCTTTATGCTTCACGGTCATGCTAATCGTCAAAATTGCCGCTATTGGTCCAGGGAAAATCCTCACTGGATGAGGGAGGAACATACATAATACCCTGAGAAGGTTAATGTTTGGGCAGGAATTGTTGGAGATCATATCGAAGGTCCTTTTTTCATTGATGGAAATTTGAATGGCGACAATTATTTAGCATCGCTTCAAAATAATCTCGTGCCAGCTTTGACAAACTTATATCCTGATCTAGCAAACCCATAAGTTCCAGCAAATACGATGTGGTTCCAGTAAGATGGAGCACCACCCCATTACCAAATCAATGTCCGGCAGTACCTCAACCAAATATTCCCGAATCGGTGGATAGGTAGGCTAGCACGATCCCCTGATCTAACGCCATTAGACTTCTTCTTATGGATATGTCAAGAGTATAGTATACAAAACTAAACCCCTCGACTTAGCTGACTTAAGAAGACGAATAATAGTTGCGATTAGATCGGTCACACCTGAGATATTGAGCAACGTCAGAAAAAATTTTTATTTAAGATTAGTATTTTGTCAAGACGTTTGCGGCGAACATTTTAAACATCTCCTACAGTGACATTAATGTTTTTCTTCTTATTTTTTACATTATCAAAAATTTTTCAAATTAATCTGAAAACATTTAATATTTCCGAAACAGTCGAAGATAGGTATAGGACATTGTACATCAAATATGTCTGGAATTTTCTAAAGAATCCAAAAATTTAATATTTGACAGGGTGTTGCATTTAAAATAAGAAAGTTGGTATTGACCACTTTTACATGACACACCCTGTATATAAACTTTTTATTTAAAAAAATACGCAACTAAAAATTCCAATCGCCGTGTCCGAGCGTTTTTTCGAACACCCTTCCATTTAATTATTATCGAATTTATTCCATTTGGCTGATACACACTGTATAATATCTGTACATATGTCTCTATATCTCTATGATCTCTATATATGTGGCAAATATTTGTATTTACCATGTATGCTTTTTTTTGCTCTAATTATCTAATTAACAATGTCCATATTCAAATAAATCACGACAAGAGAAAAAAGACTTCTATTTTTAGAGAAAGTGTTTTATAGTATTCAGACAATTTCTCCGAAAAGTTCTTAACGCATGGTTTCATTTGTTTTACTGTAAACCTTCTGACCGCAAACGGATTGTTTCGTCGACAAATGCGATTTGTAACGATCTATTGACGATATCCAACCGCAATTTGTTGATTTGTAATAAATGGTGTTTTTATGAAAAGTCAATAAAATTAACTAAATGAATCAATTGAGTAGTAATTTCTCCAGTGTCTGAGGTAGTAAATTCATTTATGAATAATGTTAGACAATAATTAAGAACCATGTATTGAATGTATTGAATGTCTAGTTAGAAGATCCTTTACAGTGAAGACCAATAGAAATTCTTTCTTACACTAACTTCCCTCAGGATAAATAAACACCATAAGTTCAAAGTAAACAAATTTTAAGAATTTACTTTGTATTTTTCGTAAATGCGAATTACGAAAAAAATAAATAATAAATAATTCAGACCACAGTAGCCTAATCTAGTCTTGATTTCGCAAAGCCATCGAAAAACATGAATATGATATTAACGCGTTTGCTATGTAGAAAGAGATTAAACACTATGTTTAACTACTATGAAATGAAAAAGGACTTCTACTGTATAATAACGCTTACTGGAGTACGAGTAAAGTTTTAGAATGATTTCTTTTGGAATTGATGACATCAGAAATTTTCTTTGCCAAAAAGGAGATGGTCGTCCGTAATTAAGCGAAAAAAATGGTTATTAACTAACGCAGTCATATGATTGTTTCAGCGTACTTCATTTTTCCTTTCTCGCCTCGCAGTATCTAAAAACAATATGCGATGGCGGACAGTTTCCCTTATACAAGAGATCTGCAGCTCAGAGCAGTAAAAGAAGGCAAATCAAATTGATATTTTTAAAAGAAGGATTTGGGAGATCGTGAGCCGAGCGAATATCTTACATGACGAATACCGACCTTTACTTGCTACTTTCACCTTACCCAACAGTCGAGTTCTAATCCTCTATCGAACTGAGTTATGCGAGGAGAATCCGTATTCCGGGATTAATCGCACAACAAATCTTAATTGTATATATTAATGGTTGGTACATAATATATACTACGTATATATTACAGACTAGGTTATTAATTATCCTCTTCTACCATTAATGTGCTCTAGTGGTAAAAAAAATTATTGCACGTAAGCGTACACATTTGGTAGGGTCATAAGCGGATCTCCACTAAGAATTGATTTGAATGAGGAGTTGCGAACTATTATGCAGGTGGTATTGGTACTATTTATAGGTAAATTTATGTAGAGTCCATGCAATTTTATTTTTATAGAAGAATTTTAAGTTTAGTTTATGTAAATACTTTTATATTATTTTAATTAATGTATTAAAGGTTTACAAGGCTTTTATTTAGAAATACAAGCATGCACAAAGCGAATAATATAATATTTTATTCGTTACAAATAAATGAAGTGCGCTAAATAAATTAATATTCCGACCATAATCAGTGCACAGTCAAGCTAGATTAACGTAACAGAAGGTTGCGCAATAAGGATAAACGTTTAATAGATAAATTTAGTTCAATTAGATATTTAGAACAATACTTAATTTTACTGAAGAAAAATTTAAATCATTGTGAGTTTCGACATTTTACATACTTGTTAAAATTTCTTAACGAAAATCCAGAAATACATAATTATGACTTCAAGCTATAGTCGAAATTGAAATTTATTTGAGGTTCACAGATTTCAGTAAAATTTAAGAAACTTCCTCCTTTGTTAATAATCCTTTTCAACCAAATTTAAACATCGTAGAAATTTTCCACAAAATTTTTAAACTGTTCGACACAAGCCAATCCGAAGTAGTTACATACACACATAATAAATTTCCAATAATAACTAAAATCGCTGAAAAAATCTTGGCCTGTTTTGGTTCCACTTATTTGTCTGCCTTTCCAAATATGAATCTTATAAAAATAAATACGGAAATTAATTGACAAATGATCATATGAATTAATATTTGCAATTAGCTAGGTTATCATATCAATCTGACTATGAAAGTATTTCGAAGTGGAGGCAATGCCAAATTTTATATAGACTTTCTTTATAATAAATAAAAGTGCTTTTTTAATAATTTTTAAAATTTCCTTTACGCTTGCAAATATATTTTTTTGTAAATAAACAATAAATACATAACTTTGTCCAAATTTATTTAATTTATTTGTATTGCAACTTGTCGATGATCAAATAATGTGATATACAAAAGTTGCTCGCATAGTAGAAAAAGTTGAACACCCCTGCTTTACGGTATTGATTCTCACAGCTTAATATATGTTGATATGAGCTACGTTTATTCTTGTCTTCCTGGCTTATTTTTCCCAGGAAGGGTTCTTGCCTTGCAACTTTAAAACCTCTCCATGTTTTTTCTTTCTATTTTGTTTAGTTTTTGATATTTGGTCTATACCTTTTCCACACTCTTTCAGCGAACAGCAAGAATAATAACAGGTTGTTGCAGATAGTGCCCTAGGAGAACCATAATTACAACACATTCCTGCGATCACACAAATATCGGCACCTGGCGTGTTAAACAATACAATATATGTACTTATTTACAAAGCAAGAAACTCTTGTAGTGATGCTAGTTAATAAGCAAGGTTATCGTTTTTAAATAATTTCAAAACCCGTTTCGATTGCTTAGTTGAAAGAGAATGCCGACAAAAGCTTTTTCTAAGAACCTCTTTTAGTCTATAAAGTACATTTAAAGAACTTTCACTGAATGCGTTTCATGAATAAAGTAAATCAAATTCTAAAACACAGTAGTATATTTTAATCTCGATATTATGAAATTGACGATGCAGGTTCTTGTTTGCTAAACATACAAAATAAAACAATGTAAAAGTTCAGACATTATTTGGTTGAAGCCATTACTGAAAACAAATAAATTGTGACAATAACATTAAAGATGGTTATTGCTAATACATTTCAAACATATTTCTAATAGATTAGACAAATTTAAGTACACTGTGTGAATTGAAGTTTTTAAAGAAAAATACCAGATTGTTAAAAATTAAATTCAATTTAACACTATATCAGATTTGCTCATTTGTCGTACCGTAATGAATGTATTTATTATCTGCAAATTCCTTACCAACAACTTAATAATACGCGATTGCCGATAAGTATAGATGTTGTAAGTGCATTACAATTTTTATGACTTATATGTTAAAATACCTTAGATTTTTCCACATCGGGAATTCTCTTAATTAAAGACGATGCATTGAAAATGATTTTCAATTATGAATACTTCTGTATTTATAATTTATAATCACGCAAACACACACACACACATATATATATGTATATATATATGTGTATGTCAATTTCAGAAACTGACTAGCGTTGATGAGTCCAAGAGAGATTCCTGTTGAATTTTTCGGCAAACCCGCTGCTGCCATCATCAGAAAGTAGTTCTTCTCGCAGCTTGATGTAAAATTTTTCACACAGATATATATATATATATATATATATATATATATATATATATATATACGAGGGTGGTCCCAGAAGTACCTGACCCAACAAAGAAAACACAAAAATTTTGTAGAAGAAATATATTAATTTTACAACATAATCTCCTTTCAGCTCTATACACTTTTCCCAGCGATGTTCAATAAGTTCGATACTCTTTTTATAATATATAGAACTGTCTTGCTCCTCAAAATAGCCATTAACTGCCGACATCACTTCTTCATCGTTGAAAAATCTTTGACCACTGAGAGGGCTAAATCTGACGAATATGGTGCATGAGGTAGCAATTCAAACTTTAATTCATTAATATTGGCCATTGCAATAATGGATTTGTGAGCTGGTGCATTGTCTTGATGAAACAACATTTTCTTCTTAGTCAAATGCGGCCGTTTTTGCTTAATTTCTTCGCTCGAACGTTGCAATAAATTTGCATAATACTGATAGTTTTTCCTTTTCCAAGATAGTTAATGAAAATTATTCCACGCGCATCCAAAAAAACTGATGCCATGACCATATATATATATAGATTGCTATTTTCAGGAGTTGCACCGTGTAGATGTCGTTGAACTCAGGAAAAGGCTACTCTCTAGGCGAGCTTTCGGCAGTCTCGCTGTCGCCATTCTCAAGTCGCTGCTGCTAACGTCGTTTTTCAAGTGATACTGCAGTATCATACAGATTTTAGTCGTGAATATATATATATATATATATATATATATATATATATATGTATGTATATATGTGGGCGCATTTCAAATTTTCAAGAGGTTGCAATTTTCATTCAAATAAGTATGTACCATTCTCTGTCACAAAAACAAAAGAAAGTTATTAAAATTGTAATGCGGTTATAACTATTTTCTGATGTTGTATATTTGACAGAAGAGGTATATAATATGAAGATAACGTCCAATAGTGTTAGAAAATTTTGAAATAAAACTAGTGCCATTATGAACAATTATATTAAAGGCAAATGTAAATTAATTTTATAAATACGAGGGTAGCCGTCTATATATCGGAAATAGCAAACAAAAAAAAATTTTTATTATAGAAAATAATTTTATTGCTTTTCAAAATATTCTCCTTGAAATAAATGCACTTTCGCATTCATTTAAACTAATCCGAAAAGCATTGCTGCCACTGTGAAGGCGGTATCTACAAAATATGCTCTTCCGGCGCTGAAAACCATTGACCACGCAGTTTATTCTTCACGTGTGGGGACAAAAAAAATTACAGGGTGCTAGATCAGGGCTGTACGACGGATGGCTCATCAATTCAATGTTTTGCCTGGTCAAATATTCAATTGTTTGAACCGAACTGTGAGAGCTCACATTGTCGTGTAGGAGAATGATCTGTCGTTTTCGGTTTGTTTTCTTTATTTCTTCAAAAATTTTTGGCAAACAAATAGTTGTGTACCATTCGGAATTGACCGTTCTACAACTCTCTAAAGGCACGGTTGCAACGTGCTTCGAGCACGAACAACTTTTGTTGGTTTTGTTCTCTTGGAATACTCACACAGTCGACTACTGTTTACTATCGGCCTCATACGTATAGAGCCAAGATTCATCACCTGTGACGACTTTATAATTGTTCTTTGAAGCACCGTCATTGTATTTTTTGTGCATTTCTTGGCACCAATCGACGCGACTCCTTTATTGAGCGGTTGTCAAATTACGTGGTACTCAACGTGAACACAGCTTCTTAGCGACTAAATGTTCATGCAGGATCTTATGCACGCTGGTGTTACTAATACCTAGAGATGCCTCGATCTCCCGGTATGTCACATGACGGTTTTGCATTATCAATTCAGACACTGCATTAATGTTTTCCGACACAACAACATTTGTGGGACGATCTCCACGAAATTCATCGTCCAAAGAACGCCGTCCAAGTTTGGATTCACTATATCAACGATATACTGTAGTTTTCGATGGTGCTATATCAGCGACCGGATAATAAAACTGTCAAGGTAAATATATTGTCAAAAATAACAAACTTCACGATGCAATCATCAGATCGGAGGCAACACTAACAGTGTTGCCAGTTCCCGAAATATGAAGGGCTACCCTCGCAAATAGTGAAAGTGCTAAAGGATACATAGGCTTTTTGAAATAATATAAAGTTCAATATTGGCAAGTGTTCGCTTACAATAATAACGGTCAGAAACTCCAAGGTATAGTAGCGGTTAGTTAAAAATACAAAAAAATCTTGGAATCTTCAATTACTGTATGTTACATGCCAAAAGATAGTGATAAAAGTTTATCTTATTTTTTTCTTATTTTATATTGCTAGTGAAACATAAAATGAAGAGAAAATATTGGTAATGGAAATAATTTAACGGTTATAGAATAAATGTAATTCCACGAAATCTGTCGGCTAATATTCAACAACTGCACGTAAATCGGATATGTATTTCAATAGAACAAAAAAGTGTCACTGACACATTAATGCCTGTCGGTGTCAGGCAGCAGAATAAGAACCATTATAGGTCGAGTTATCTAAAGTTAAATTTACTTGAGATTAAATATAAGGAAAAAGAAATGCTATAATTAGGTACACTTTTTACTTTGCTCCCCTTTGGAATTTTCAGGAAGAAATCTGGGATTTCTAGAAAATATGCGTGATTTCATAAAATATACATCATGTAGCAAAAATATTCAAAATAGGCACTTTTAGTTTCTTTACATTTCGTCACATTAACCTAAAGAACTCACAATTTTGTTGATATACCTTTTAATAACATATATAAATTTTGCATATAATCCGAACTTTACTTAAAAGTCGGGCAAATTAATGTCACTAATAATTACAGAAGAGAAGATGTATTAAGACACATCTAGAAAAACATACATTGTCACAAAGGAAAAGAAATTGGAATTAAGATTGCATTTACAGATTATGTCAATCAAAGGTACAAGAACAACTAAATTATTTTTACCAAATACTTTATAAGAGGGTTAATGAAATAATGCCAGCAAAACATCACCACGTTCCTTTAGAACATATATGGGCAACAGCCAGCCCGCGGGCCGGATCCGGCTCGCTGTAAGATTTAATCCGGCCCCCGAGACATTGTCGTATTATTTCATGTCTGATATCTATCGCTAGAAATTATGAACACTACTCTAAAACACTACTTTAAAATGCACTACTTTTAAACGCGGCCCGCGAACGTATTTGCACATAAAGTTTGGCCTACAACATGTCAAAGATTGCCTATACCTGCTTTAGAACGACTTAGCATATCGAAATTTCTGTTTGATCTTCTAATACTGCAGTGCCACGGAAAAAATTCAGAACTTTTATACGGATTGCATAATCAAGTAACATCATACTGAAAAGCACAGAAATTAATAAAAAGTACATAAGCAATTGAGCTAAGACTACGAAACGTGAGAGTAGTAAAGACATATTATTATATTTAAATCTGAGAAAGACACCAAATTGAAATTATCATTGTCCATTGGACCGTCCCCTAGCATGCTTTATTAAATATTGGGTCTGGGAAAAAGTTCGTGGCGTTTTTCCCGATAGATGGCATTGGTTGCCGATAACTAAAGAACAACAAGTCACAGCGACACCACCGACGGCTCGTTTTTTAGATGACCTTCCGAACGTTAGTTTGAGCGTAGAAACATTGTAATCGGTGCAGTGGTTGGAAAGTTATTCGCACTTGAAAATGGAGAAGAATAATGAGAAATTTCGCTATATTCTGCAATATTATTATGATAAGGGGAAGAACGCTGCGCAGGCTTGTGATAAAATTTGTGCTGTGTACGGTGAAGGTACTTTATCGAAATCTGTTGCGCGGAAATGGTTCGCTCGCTTTCGTTCTGGAAATTTCAATGTGAAAGATGAGTCACGCTCCGGTCGTCCAATCACTGAAAAATCTGATGAAATTCTTGAAAAAGTCCAACAAGATAAGCATATCAGCAGTGTCGATATTGGCATGGAGCTAGGCATTGACCACAAAACTGTTTTGAACCATTTACACAAAGCTGGTTACAAAAAAAAGCTTGACGTATGGGTTCCTCATGAGTTGAGCGTGAAAAACATGATGGACCGAATTAACATCTGCGATGCGCTGCTGAAACGGAATGAAATCGAGCCGTTTCTGAAACGTTTAATAACCGGAGATGAAAAATGGATTACGTACGATAATCGGAAGCGTAAAAGATCGTGGATAAAGGATGGTGAGCCGTCACAAGCGTTCGCTAAGCCAACATTGACGCCAAAAAAAGTGATGCTGTGTGTATGGTGGGACTGGAGGGGAATCGTCCACTACGAGCTACTTCCAACTGGTCAGACGATTGATTCTCAACTCTACTGTGCACAACTAGAGAGATTACGCCAGGCGATTGAAAGAAAACGGCCCGAATTGATTAATAGGAAAGGTGTTGTCTTCCATCATGACAACGCCCGACCACACACTTCTTTGATGATCCGTCAAAAATTGAGAGAGTTTGGTTGGGAAGTTTTGATGCACCCACCTTACAGTCCGGATATAGCACCCTCTGACCATCATCTGTTTCGATCTCTGCAGAACTCTCTCAATGGAATTAAGTTGGTTTCAAAAGAAGCCTGTGAAAACTACTTGATTCAGTTTTTCGACCAGAAACCACAGAAGTTTTTCACCGATGGGATCATGGATCTACCAAAAAAATGGCGAAACATTGTCGATAATAATGGAGCATATTCGGTTTAAATGAATTCGTCCACGCGCCATGCGGGGACCAGTTGAATTTTACTGAAAAAACGCCACGAACTTTTTCCCAGACCCAATATATTGTATCAGCACTGGCAGAAAAATGTAATTATAATTTGCTACATAGATTCTTTACTATATCTAATTTTTCCATCCTAAAATTTTACTACCAATTACCTTCAAAATACTTTATTCATTCCACGCATATAGAATGTGAAAAATCAATTTTAGTTTCATTTTTGTTGTTAATATGTATCTATAGATCACAATACCCATGCTAATCCGGGCTAATAAAAATCTATAAAACTGTGTGTTCATATTAAGAGGGAGGCATAGATGTTCACTTCGCGTAAATAATTGCTAATTACACATTGAGGAATTTTACTTTATGGCGATAATATTAAACCTATTTCGCCCCACTTATCTGACCCAGAAAACGCACCAATGTCATTGGCATGGTCAACGAGCGCCTCGAGATCTTTCTCTCTTTCTCACAATCGCGTCTCCGCATCTACAGAAAGAAAACTGGTATATCCGAGTCTCTACTGAATCGCGTTTTTACCCAATCTCAACCCAGACGGGACTATCTCCGAAGAAACGTTCTCTTCGATCGAACAAGACCAACTAAACCATCATTGGCGTTGCTGTCATCCACAGAATACCGCGACTAAGAGTCCTTGTTATTCATCTGAACGACGGCGGCTATATTCTTCGGAAGTGTTTCCGCGCTGAACTCGATCGGAGATAGATCGTCGTGTGCGCGTTTGTGTTTTGTTTGTTTTCATCTTCTTTTTTTCGTTATTTTCTCTCTTGTCATTTATTTTAGTTTGTTCGTCATTTATTTTATGAATGAATTAACATGAACTAATATTCTAGTACCCGGTTGGTTTCCTATTTTATTTTTTTAACGTATGTCAGTGATATGGTTTTGTTTTCTTTTTGAACAATTAGTGTACTGAAAAAATAAGAAGGGGTAAGTTTTTAGATATGAATGTATTAATTAATATATAGGCTATGGTTTCATCACTTTCATTTCATGGACTTTTAATTTTTTAATATATAAAATAGAGAATTTTTGAATGTAGAAAGCGTCACCAGACTGAGATCGTGATTTAGATTTTAATTCCAAAAAGTAAAACCCTCGAAAACTGTATATATAATAATACACTTTCACTGCATTGATAAGATTACTCCTTAAGGCTTGCACATATTTAGCGTGCTCTAAAATTAACACGTTTTAAAGAAAATCATATAGTAGAAATTATACTGCAATTATGTATATTTATGTGTACTTTTACGTAATAACATTCCTATTAAATGTAATTTACTTATAGAAAGTTAGAAAATTAATAATATTTGAGAAATACATACAACGAAGTTACTAGTGTAGAATTTTACTACTTTTAGGGATCAGCTTCAGGTCCTTTTTTCTCACTACTCATTCATGGATGATATTAAAATTCCATCTGAAGTTTTTCGATAGAAAATACTTTTGATACCAAATAAATTTTAATGAAATCCCAATGAAGCCCTAAAGTGTAATTTGTTTAACTTAACTCAGGATGCAGAGAAACGATCAACTGTAACTAATTTAGCTAATTCTATTCACACTCGTCTTTCATGATTTTGGTCTGATACTATATATATCTTTCGTCTAAGATTTCTAACCTTGTTAGTTATTCATTACTGGAACACAAATTAGAACTATTTAATAATGCCACTATTTCTTTTTTATCTATGCAATCGGATGCAGCATGTTTATTACAATGGGTTAAAATCATGTCTATACTATTCCACGTCGGGAGTACCTCAAGGGTCAACTCTGGATCCTACGATGTTTCTCCTTTATTTGAATGATTTAACTGAGGATATTAGTTGTAGTAAACGCATTTTGCATTTTTGCCAATAGATTGAACATTTTTACATTCATAAAATCGGAGTTTCATTGCTTCTTCTTATAGAATTAGTTAAAGGTGATTATAGAATGGCGTGTTACTAAAGATAATTAATATGGCAATATAGTATATGTAGGGTTGTAAACTATAGCAGAATATTTAATTTCGCAATTTCATTTAAATGCTATTGGATGTATTTGTTGAATACTTGATGTGCGTTAGATTTAAGTTGAAATATGGTACTTTGGTATGGAATACTTACTATTTTAGGCATAAACTATCTATACACAAATCCACACACTTGTATCCCTACAAGTATTCTTAATTTTTTTAAAAATTAAATTCAAAACTTAATATAACTTGATAAGAGTCTAATTAGGTTTTCTCATAATTATATTTTTTAACTCCTCTATATTTTACAATTTGTTCAACATAATATACATAAATCATAATAAGAAAAATAGGTAAACATTTTCACAAATTAAAAAAAAGCAGCGACATATAGGAATTAATCCTGTTATCTTTTTTCTTTTATGTACGAGGTGTGGCAATTAAATGGTGTGAGAATCGTTATTTATTATAAATGAACTTATTTAACTTTTATTCCCTTCAATATGCGTTCCTCCCCTATCTATACATCCCTGTGTACGTGTTTTCCATTGTTCAAAACAATGCTGTAGTTCATCGGTTGTCAGACTCTTCAACAACTCTACCGTTTTTGATTTTACATGTTCAACATACTGAAAATGTGCACCCTTTAATGCACTTTTCACTTTCGGGAACAGGTAGAAGTCACATGGTGCGAGATCTGGCCAATAAGAAGGATGATCAAGCACAGCAATGTGCTTGTCCGCTAAAAACTTTTTCACAGATAGGGCATTGTTAGCTGGTGTTCCTCTTTGTCTTAGCTTTGTAATATTTCTGATTGATGATTTGACCCTTAGACACCCTGTTATTTATGATAACATCCTTGATATCGAAAAAAACGATTAGCATTGCCTTCTATTTGAACTTGCTCATTCGTGCTTTTTTCTGTCGATCTGGCGACACGGCGGCCTTCCAGTGCATCGATTGACGATTTGTTTCTGAGTCATACTGAAAAATCCAAGTTACATTACGTGTGATGATTTTTGTGAGCAAGTCTGGTTCTTCTGTGAGTCGGTTCATGAAGTCAGAGCAAATATTCATCCGACTGTCTTTTTGTTTTTGAGTGAAGATTTTCGGTAAAAATTTTGCGCAAATTTTTATCATGTTAATTTATCATGCAAAATGCGTCTTACTGTTTCTTTGTTAATGTTTACTATATAGTCAATTATCCGAATGCTCAGACCTCAATCTTTCCGCACAATTTCATTAATTTTTTGTACGTTCCTTTTAGTTGTCCCGTTCATCATTTTCGACTTCTTCTCGACCTTCAGAAAACCGTTTGTACCATTGAAAAACTCGCACACGTGACATAACATGATCACCAAACACCTCCAATATTTGTAAACATTCTGTTGGCTATGTTTCCAATTTGACAAGGAATTTCACGTTAATTCGCAGTTCAATTTTTATATCAGTCATTGTCACGGCAAAAATTAAAGCTCGAAAGTAAACTAAAGCAAATAGAGAGACGAAACTACGGGTTGTTGCTTGGGAAGTATCAATGCCCATGATATTCCAATTACAGCCTCGCCCGATGTGGCTGCGTCATGGAAGGAGAACAGTTTCGTTATTTAATTGCCATACCTCGTGTAAACAAGGTCAGGCAAAGCTTTTGAATTAGACTAACTGTAGCCAATATTTCGGCTTGTAGGTAAAATTATCTCTTCGGTACCAACATTTACATGGAATATACAACATCTACATGGTATTTACAGGTGTAAATGAAGTTCAGATTGCCTGATGAGACCTGGTATTCGGCGATACGTGTTGCAATCATAGTTTGGCAAATAGTTGTTAGATGATTATTATTACGTTGTAACTGGCAATAGTCGTTTATATGCACACATCACTGGTTACTTTTGTAACAAATAAGTTTTATTTGTGTGGATAGTAGCTAAAATGCAATATTAGTATTTTCAGTTTCGTTCTACAAATGAACGTATAATTCTTTCTCATTATTATCATTTAATACTTTATATCATTAATTTAAAATTTCGTGCCTGACGAGATTACATGTTACTCGTGGACTGTAGGTTGGCCAACTCCGATACAAATTATTATCTGTAGACCTTAAATTTAATTAAATCTAGTTAGTATGTTAATGGTCTCAAACCATATTTTATTATATTTAATTATAAATTATTATCAGAGCACTTACAAATTTGATCGAGTAACGTTTAAGTCCGCTATATTTTTTTGTATTTCTTCTCAGATTAAAGCCACTTGCAGATCACGTGCAATCACATAGTCTGGTATGTACCACGTGGCACTATTTGTTGAAATGTTCCTAAAATATAAAAAAAGCTATTAATGACATTCAGTTTTTTTAGGACGTTGTAAAGATTAAAACAAATTAATGAAATAACTGCACAATAATGTCGGAATGTCGTATTATTAATATGGACTTAGATAACTCTAGAACCGGTAGTTGGCGTGTAATGGTTCTACTAAACTTCAATTAATTTTAAAAAGTTTCACTCTTATAGTTTTCAACTTGCGAATTTATTGTAGTCACAGTTTTATAAATACGTATAAATCTCTACCTAAATTAATACGATATAGTAATAACAGCAAACTGAATTTACTTTTTAATAAATTAAATATAAACTCGTGCTTGTTGAAACTAATAATTGAAAGTTGTACCATAACAAATGAAATACATGAAAAAATGAATATTAATTTTTTTATAAAATTAGTTTAATTTGTTTTTGATAAGAATCAATTTATAGATGTACTACAAAAACTAAATTAAAGACGGAAACTTTAATCAAGGGCCATGCTGATCTAAGCTGATGAATATAGAACAGGTTTGAGTTTCGGACCATCTCGAACATTATGAAATTTCTTCGATCACCAAGTTCATTTAGGTTGGTATAAAATGAGTACCTGTAGGCATTAGGCATCATTGCATTCTGATATAATGAGTGGCTCAAGCCGTATGAGCCTATCTTTTACCCAGAAGATTTCGAGACTTCTGACTATGTAATTACACTAGTTTACATGAGTTTCCTTTGCAATAAATGAAAGGCTATTAGCCAGACATTTTAATATGTTAAATTTGGTCATGGCATAAATTTAAGCTAATGAAGAAAAGACAAAATAGCGGTTTTATAGCAATATATTTTATTTGTCAGACATTAAGTGTTTTGTACTTATTTTTTGCGTTTTATGTAGAGACTGGGGAGTCTCTCTTGTTAAACCGCAATAAAATCCCCCGAAATGCTTTCATCTTGCTTTCCTAATTCGTCACTCACAGCACCCAAGTTGCATGGAAAAATCTAGCCGAATGTGCAAGAAACGAAACTGACACCCATTTTTTAGAAATTATCTTATAAATCAGAAAAAATTTGCACATAATTATCGTTTCAATCGTTTCCTAGTAACTTTTTTGCTTTATTGGTTAAGCATATTTTGAAACACTAACTTTGCATTATTTTCTTTATTTATGAACTTACAAATATATCTTCTATTTGTTTAGCCTGTGTCAAAGTAGGAAACGTTTTCATGAAGTGTCAAAATGCAGCACTGTTTTTGTCTAGCTCTTCCAGAAAATTGTGGTTGTATTTTTTTGCTCGACCAAGCGTAAAATTCTATCTAAAAAACATTTTTTTTAAGTAATGGTATTCTTTGCTTCACTGTCCCTTAAGCACAAGAAAGCAATACTCTATAAAACCATTTTGTTGATAACTTTCAGATCACTGCGTACTTTCTAATAATGTTCGCGATATTTTAAGAATACTGTCTTTAAGCTAATTCTTTTTTCTTTCATATCATGTCAAAAACGAATCGTATTTTCACATTTTTCTATAAATCGCTACACTTGAATTGACATTTAGTAAATTTTATTGCTAAAAATATGATGCAATTTGGAGCCTTGTTTGCATAAGTTTAAATCTCCTACAAGGTCAGAATCAAATAGGGTCCTTTTTCGTCAATACTACTTCAAACGAATCATTCTCGTTCTTATTATCGCTTTTAGAAAAAATAGTTTGGACTACCAGATTATACACGTATAAGCAAAACTGCAGAATGTATTATATTTTTGTTATTGTTCTCATTAAAACTGTACATTTCTGCTAAACAAAAAGTAACAGTCTTGTACATTATTACAACATGGTTTTCTCTACAGCATCGGCTAATAAAACTTTAAATTTGCATTTTCACCAGTAGTCCATTTACGTTTAACCAATATGCAGCTATTGTAAACAACATGTGGTACTAGCTTTGTGTCTTGATGACTAAATGCGGAACCAAAACAATAGAGACATGCAATTTTACTGTTTTTCGTTGTTTACTTTATTCATAATTCGTATAAGAGTATACGAGGGTAGATCGGAAGATCTCCATAACGAAACAGAAAAAAATAATTTTTAGGGGACATAATCTCCTTTGAGCTTTACACATTTAGTCCAACGCTTTTAAAGGCTTTTCAACTTGTATATAAATAATATATAAATTAACTAAACAAGATAACTATTTACAGCTTCGATGATTTCAATATTCAATGAAAATTTCTTTCCAGTTAACCATTTTTTTAGGTTTGGGAATAGTAAGGAATTTGACGGAGCTAATTCTGATGGATACGATACATAAATGGAATCGTATGGTAAGTAGTATTGTTTCGTTATTGAAATTGTCGACTTGTGGGACGAGGCATTGTCCAGGTTGTAAAAGGTTTTTTTTAATCAAATAAGGCTCTTTAGCTTCGCCGTTATTGTTTGTTTACCTCGTTTTAGAGACTTTTCGTGTTGCAAGTAATCAATGAAAATTATTTCTCGGAAATCCTAAAAGACGACAGACATCATTTTTCTAGCAGACCAAATCGTCTTGGCCATTTTTGGAGTTAGGTCAACACGTCTTATCCACTGCTTTGACTGCTTTTTGGTATTCAGAATGCAATGATGTGTCTATGTTTTATCGGCAGTTACAAAGTGTCTCAAAAAATCATTTCCATTACATTTGAACATGAATCGATGTTGTTGTGAAATGGTTGTTCTCACTTGTTTATAATGGATTGTGTGCAGACGCGCCATTTATCTAGCACTAAGCCTCCTCACCATCATGTCACCACGATTTAATGTACTATTCCAATATATTCTTCATCAGTAGCTGTTTTTGGTCTGTTAAAACGTGGTGCATCCTCTATACTTGTTTTTCGCGTTTAAATTCCACCAAGAATTTATTTTATTTATTTATCATTTAAACGTTTCAAAAAGAAATATTATTATTGGATGCTCTTATTTTTGCATAAGAGAATGTACAAAGTGTCGATTATAATAGCGTGTTTATGCACAATCTGTTTGAAATTTGACAGTTGTATGAGTAATGGCACTTTCAAAACGAGTTATCAGAACGTACGCGAAACACTAACCTATCTTCCTATAATGTTTTATAAATATGAGACCATATATACTATGATATTAAGCTAAGATACTTTTGTGTACGTTGGAATATTGGTATTTTTCTTAATTATTGATTTTAAAAAACATATTAACAATAAGTACAATATATACTTATGTTCATATTCAACTTTTACAATGCAATTATTGCATTTGATGCGAAACAGCTAGTAATAATTTATTCATTAGATTTTCATTTGTATGTACATAAATTATGTTAAAAGAGATCAAAAATTGGCAAAGACTAAACGAAATCAATTTAAAAATTTTAATTAGCAGTGAATGCAATTTCTGTATTCATAATTTCACTAAAATTTGATCATAAAAGGAAATACACGCAGCCAAAACTTTTACCTTATCCACAAGATTTTCATTTAATTATTTTTTAATGTAAAACGGAAACAAATTAGTCCTCTTTCTCAATATGCGAATACTTTTACTTTCGATTTAGAAACATTTTGTGGTGATTGAATATAAATTATTGAGGAACAAAAGATTTATTAATAACAGGACGAGCACTTCCAATCTTTCACTTTTTTCCAGATAATTTATCACGTTTCATGTAATATTTCCTTTGCCGCGTGGGCTTCCAGAAGTCACCTAAGGCTATTTAGTTCCTCTACGAGATTAATCAATAACTTTAGTTTCTAATTAGTTTAAATGTAAAAAAAAGAACTTTCTATGGGCAGGAAATGTAGATCAGTGACACATATGTTAGTGGAAATATTAAAAAAATGAAAGGTTTATTGCCGATTAGCGCAGATCATTAATCATATTGGAAAATTACAATTTCATACATACATACGGCATTGTAATTTTAGAAATTGTAGAAAGAGTTAAGAAGGAACAGTTACTTTAAATACACATAATAATACATAAAGAATGAAACGAAATATTTCTTCAATAAATTTTAATATATGATAGTATGATCTGATAATATTGATTAACTATATATTTAATCTTCATCCACGCTGAAAATGCATGCTGTAAAATATACAAATAAATAGTTAAAAGAATAATTTGCAGATTATATTACGTATCAGAGCTTTATATTAATGGTTTTTATTTCTTACATTAAAAAACACTATTACAAACACTGTTTCAGTGCGTTTTACAGAGCACTACGATTATAGTTTGACAAGTAGTGAGAATGACACATAGGTGGCGCTCTAATAGGTAAAACAAATGCACTGTAATTTAGGTTGTCTATTTATATCTTTACATTCCGATATTTAGATAAATCGGTTGATTAGTTTATTTTTGACAGTTGATTGAAAAAGAAGCAACACGTCGTTTTGTTAAAATGGAAAAAGCAGAGTATCGTGCGGTGATTAAATACTTCGTAATTAAGGGCATGAAAGCTACCAAAATAAAAGATGAGTTGCGGGAAACATTAGGTGAATCTGTTCCACAATAAGTAGATGGGTAAATGAATTTAAACGTGGCAGCTGTGTTGACGAAACGTGCTCTGGAGCACCCAAAATCGTGACTTCTAAGAAAATGATTATAAAAATCCATAATATTATTACACAAGATCGACGACTCAAAGTGAGAGAGATAGCAGATATGGTAAACATTTCAACAGAACGCGTACACCACATTTTAACGAAAGAATTGGGCCTATCCAAGCTTTCGGCAAGATGGGTGCCGCAATTGCTTACGACTGATCAAAAGTTCACTAGTTTGCGCATTTCCAATGAGTGTTTGGACTTTTATAAGCGGAATCCGGTTGATTTTTGTAGGGGATTTGTTACTTGCGATGAAGCTTTGATACACTACAGTACACCCGAAACTAAACAACAGTCGAAACAATGGTTAGAACGTGGTTCTGCACATCCAAAGAAAGCGAAAACCACTTTATCGGCAAACAAGGTGATGGCATCAATTTTTTGGGATTCAAAGGGCATTTTGCTCATTGATTACCTTCAGAAAGGTGCCACAATAAACGGACAATATTATGCAGAATTTCTACAAAAATTAAATGTTGAGATTCGTGCTAAACGGCCAGGAATGGCAAAGAAAAAGATTCCTCGCGTACCAGCACAGTTGCGATGTCTAAAATCCATGAGTTGCATTTCCAATTAGTACCGCATGCGCCTTATTCGCTGGATCTAGCCCCTTCCAACTTCCACCTTTTTCCAAAATTGAAAACGGCACTAGGTGAAAAGAAATTTACGTCTAACGACGAGCTTATCATCTTCGTAAATGAGTATTTTGCAAGCCTTCCGGAATCGAATTTTAGAGATGGCATAAGGGCATTGGAGCACTGTTGGAATAAATGTATTGCTCTTTTAGGAGAATATATTGAAAAATAAACATTATTTTGTATTTAAAAATTCGTTTTTCTTTTCCTTTCTCACTACTTGTCAAACTACCCTCGTAACTCTTACAACTATTTATGAATATAATTAGGAATTAATGTAGCTGAAGTACTTAGTACCTTGTAGTTCTTTCGTTTCATAATTCGAACATGCCACACTTTAACTAAACTCATTTAAAATCATTGTCTCTTTCCAATGAATAATAATAAAAAACCATAACAAAAAATCCTTCCTTTAAGATAGCATTACTAATATGTATATAGTTCAATTCTTTATTTAATTTTGTCTTTAAAGTACACTGGACTTGCCATCTTTAACATTTAGTATTAAAAAATATTTATAAACAATTACATCAAATATTTCGGACATTTTTTGTAATAATAATAGTAATAATAATAACTGTAGCAAAAGATTGATTGAATGAAAGTCAAATGTGCCATTCATAGAGTTATATTAAGAGGAGAAGTAGCTTATGTGGATGGCAAAGTCTTGATAAAACCAGGCTACGGTCAAAACGTCTTGAATGGGATGGAAGGAAATCAGCTTATGGATTGTCTTTAGATAATCGACTGGGTTTGACTTTAAATCGTCCAATATCACCTTTACCCGGAAGCATTAACATTGATAAATACGATTATGAAGACGATGGTCAAACTAACAAGATTTTCTCTAAATTACTTTTAGAACCCGCTACAACTAAAGTGCATTTTACTGCTGGTAAAGAAGATACTCGTCTTCAAACAAACATTTCGCACACGAACGCAACAAAAGAAAGAGAAAAAAATACTATATTGTACTCATTGCAATATCATGAAAGAAATAAACATAAACAACAAATTATCATACCAATAGTTTAGAATGGAACAATTGTTCTCGGAAATAGAAAAATTTTTATTAGCAATACAAAACGATCTAATTGCCACAAGAAACTACAAAAAATATATAATTAAAGAACTATTAGAAAATGACAACTGTAGACAATGTCATTAATTTAAAGAATTTGTAGGATGTTTAACAGAAGGATGAAAACAACTTGCTAGGATGGACTGCACAAAATCTAGAAATAAATGCACATATGCACATAAATATACAAATAGCAGTCACTATAAAACGACCGATATAGTTAATCGCCTCAATTAACAATAGAGGGTCTCATAACGTGACTAATGTCTTTCGTTCGATAAATACAGTCGCAATTGTGATAATCCCCTTCCAAAGGGAGCACAAAACAGCACAAAACTTGTAGTGAATACCGTTTATTGATGAATAATAAAACAATGTCAGCCGGGTACAGCATGAACTCCAATTCAGGTACATTCTGCGCAACATGAATAGAACCAACTGCATATATGACATTTGTAGTTGGTATAAACATGGTAGCGCGCTGGAATTGTTATTTTCGAAAATAAGAGGGTTGATAAAAAGATGTATGTAGGTACCAAATACAATTTTTGTAAAAGTCAGTGCAAATGTACGTTACTAATGACAATAAGTAGAGTAATTAAACGCCACTTGAATTCGACCAATCTACAAAATAAAAGATTCGTTTGCAATAACAAAATACTTTATTGTTCAATAATGAGTACTTTTGCCATTATTTCTTATAACCTCAAATAGTCGGGATGGAATGGAATTATACAAGGTTCTCAAGTAGTCAACGGGAAGTTCCGCCCAACTTCGTTTCAGCGCCTGCTCTAGTTCGTCAGCGCAACTAAATTGGGTAGCATTGGAGTACAATTTACGCGACAACCATCCCCAAACATTTTCTATGATGTTCAGGTCGGGGGAGAGCGATGGCCAATCGAGAACCTCCATGCCTTGTTCTTGAAACCAGCGTCGAACAATGCGCGCGGTGTGAATACTGGCATTATCCTGTTGGAAAATAAATGGCCCACCTGCCATAACGTTGGAAAATTTGTCTTTCACCTGTTGCAGCAGCTGGACGTACTTTTCCGAATTCTGTCTGCCCTTCACTATTACTAAATCAACAGGTCCGTTATAGGAAACAGCTCCCCATACCATGACTGAACCAACATCGGCTCGCCTTCGTGACTGAATCACTTCATCTTTACGTAAATCGTGGAAATAATAAGAAAACCCATCCGGGCCATCTAAATTAAACTTCTCGTCACTGAAAATAACAGTTTGCCATTCTCTTGTCCACCCCATTTTTGCTTGAGCAAACTGAAGATGTGCAGTGCGCTGAAATTCCCTTAAAGGAGGCCGTCGTTTAATTTTCAAACGTTTTGAATGCGGACAGGTCTTCAGTAACTTCTGTACAGTTCTTACCGATGCATTCGTTCCAACGTTATTCGCGATTTGTCTTGCCGTTAATGCCGAATTCGATGCTTCGCGTAATATGGCTCGACGTTCTCTCTTAGTTGTAACGGATGTTGTTCGCCCTTTAAAACGTTTTCCATAATTCTCGGGATCCCTAATAAAATTGTTCACAACCTGGTGTGATCGACTTATTTTCTTTGCAGTAGCCCTTGAGGAATACCCTTCTTGATGGAACGCTTTAATTTTTCCAATTTCTTCCATACTTAAGCACTTCTGTCGTCCCATCGTTGCACAATACCCTTAATTACAGAAGTTTGTTTATCCGGATACACGTTGTAACTCGACACTCATCCAGTAGCTTACTATTAAATACTGGTCGTATCCAACCGGCGCGGTGCATTTTATATGTATGTGGTACTTACGTCACCCAATGCATAACGTTAGGCACTATTGCGCAATAATGCGTATTATTTGCCATATCATACCATTACAAACTTGCATTGTATTTTTAGTAAATGAATTGTTTTTCAAACCACCGAAAGCTTGCAACAAGTCGGGTGGTCCTATTCATGTTGCGCGGAGTGTATATGGAGTGAGTGAAAAGATACCTGGTGAGGGTGTGGAAATGCGAGAAAAATCGAAGCCGTAATAAAATTAATTTCTATTGTTAAACAGAAAATAAATCCATTTATTGGATGTGTATAATGTGCAGTAGTTATTGCTAAGTAACATAGGTACCTTGATCAATAAGGTTGATATATAACCCCTTTCCACATTAACAGTTAATGTGGAAAGGGGTTATATATCAACCTTATTGATCAAGTCAATCAACCACAGGCTCCATCAAATTCAACAACATAGGTAGCGTACAAAATCATCCCAATATGGAAAAAATATAATAAATTAACGAAACAAAATTGCACTTAGTGTTTATTAATATTCTTCATGAGCACTAAAGGAGCTTTATTCTAAAGGGTGGAATTAGGTCTAGATGATAATAACATTAAAGCATTTGTATTAGATCAATCAGCCTATATACAATTTCTGCACTTTGCAATCACTACAAATACATACATCTAAGCGGATAAAACTTTCCTCCTTGTATGAATGTATTTAAGGCTTTTGATCTCTCTTTACCCCAATCTACATATTAATGTAAATATGTAAAATGAGTACTATATAAGAGAACTATATTTCAGTTTATTTTTTACGAGCGCATAGTATAATATCATCAGAGCTGCAGAAAACACTACATGATCTTTGAACTGTAAATGCGAGTCAAACAAAACACCTAAGTTCCTAATCTTGGTTTTCCGCTAGATTGATTTTCTCAGATAGTAGATAAAAGCTTTTATCTTTACAATGTTTTTTGTTTTTATGGTGAATATTTGAAAGATCTGCTGTATACAGAATACTGAATGCTAGCTAACAAAAGGCTTGCGATTGTACGTAACATAGCAGAGAAAAATAACTCGTAACAGCTTGTTTGCTTTTAGCAAGTTTAGATATTTGTTTGAACATCATTAGTACTATCCCACACGACAAACTGAATGCATGGAAATAATGTACACATTGAATACCCATCAAATCAAAGCACTGCACTGCAAGTAGCAAAACAACGTGAACAAGATATGTTGGGCCTAGGATTTGTTCTTATGTGTTTAAAATAAAAGTTTCATACGCTTTTAAATCTTTTTGTATTGATCAATGTAAATTCGTCACATACATAACATAAACTATTAAAATTCAGTGCTAATGCAGTAAATTTTCAATCTATGACTGATCTACTGGTGAGGTCTAAATTACTGTATCTAAAATTATATCTCGCAAATGATGTATTTGCAAATATCGATATTAATTCACCAATATTATTTTTTATATTTACGATACGATTTGTTCTTCCAGCAGATTTTTGAAATCATGTAATTTACGATGAATTAATCTACTCGAGATATAGATTACGCATCAATACATGTTGAATTCAATATTTTGTTAGGAATTCACAATATTGTTGAAGTAAGATGTTTGAAATTACTTCATTACGAATATTTGATTTCAACGAGGTGGTGTGTTGTCTTATTTTGTTATAAATGTTTAAAATGGAAGAAGATGAATAATAAAATAATCGACAAGGTTTTAGGATCTAAACAATACTACAAAATAATGAGAGGGCTGTAGTGCCATCTTTCGGAGATTAATGAAACTATTTGACACAAGGACGTATAGCTTCTTTTAAATTGCACAACGAATAGGTATACATTGCGAACAGCGACGTATGCATATACACAACTACTGCCAAATAGTGAATACAAAATTATTATTGTCAGTAACGTTACAGATTAAGACACGTTTCGCGTTACTGATTAAGACATGTTAATCAGTAATCAACAACAGTTGCTTTTTGCAGAAACTCTTCGAATTTTATCTAGATAGATTTATTTCTTGTAGGATAATCTTAAACGTACAATTTTTAAAACAAAATCAAAGATGATGAACGTGTTGAGCCAGTTGCAATTGATAATACTTTCAATAACTATCTTTGAAACTACTTTAGAAGAGCTTCAGAAGAAGGAATTGTAAAGAAAATTATTCGCTGAGAGAAACATGCACAATTGTAATACATATAAAGTGCAATAAAATATAAAATAAAATGTTTTGGATATGAAAACTTTAGAATGGGAGCAATACGAACAAAGAATGGAGGAAAATACACATGGAAATAAGAAACTTTTCTATCTCTTGATAGAAGAATAAATGAATGATACATAGTACATATATTTTACAGATTCTGGGTGGTAGTTTTGAAGATAATGTGCAACATAAGAGATACGATGAAAGTAGTAATAAAAAAATTTAAAAAATGGGAAAGCCGTAGGGCGCTATGGAATCAAATCAGAAATGATAAAGTAGTAATGTTTATTTTCCAAAAAGGAAGACTGCAAAAATGCTGCAATTATAGACTAATATTAATACTAAGTACGATTAGTAAACTCTATGAAATAACTACTCGGGAGGAGAGAAAAAGATAAAATCGAGTATACATTTGAAAGTAAAGCAGAAAAACAGAGGAATAAATGGTATTTATTTTTATACAATTAACGGAGAAAGCATTACAGAATAGCAGTAAGGCATTCACTAAAATGGAAAGAGAAACAACAAAAATCCTTCACGAATGGAAGGTCGTCGATTCAATCTCGAAACTAACGACATGACAAGCCTGTAACCACTGAGTTTTCAGCTGGCTTATATACCCAGATGGTAATAATTGCAAGAAGCTTATAAAAATAAATGCATGGAACGCAGAATTTAGAAGATAAACACATATAAAATGGAAAGCTTAGGCAATTAAACAATTATAATATTTGGAGTCAGCACAAACAGATTTAGAGACTAAAGTTAATAGCATAATCGCAAGTGCTAAGAAATTATACTACTCCTTAAAAAAAGAATTTATAAGAAAAAAGAAGAAACTAAAGCAAAAGTTTTTAGTTTAAGTTTGGGAATTTGAATGCATGACTCAAGAGCAAAATTCGGGCATGATACTTGAGAGCAGCAGCAGGTCTAATGACAAGGTAGACAAGATCAAGCTAAGACAACTTATATGGTTTTGGATACACTGTACGTATTTGCAAGCTGAAGCATAGAAGACCTATAGAAACGTGAATTCAAGAGATATTTAAATCTTTATTTAATAAAAGTGGAAAATGGAAAGGAATGGAAAAGCCTCTGCAGGATTATCACTATACTGTAGTTGTAGTACGGAGAGTACTCGTTATATGTGGTTAAAGCTAAACATACACTCTAAGTAATGAAATATAATTACCACCGAACAAAGCAATAACCACGACAATAATTTAGTCAAATTCTAAAGTTCGTCAAGCAGTTTGACTTTGTCGGCAATTCTACGCACCTAGAGAATATCATTGTCAAAACGGCAATTCAAAATAATGACAGAAAACTATTTAGTAACGTAAAACTTAAAGGCTTTTACTACTATCTGAGAGATGAACATAAAGTTCTCTCTCATTATTTTGAATTTAAAATATATGATTTAGTATTGATATACAACTTTCACGTCCTTCAAACAGTCTATAAAAATGAAGCTTGTTTACGATTTGATTAATTGATTATATTCTCTAGTGATGGCGTCAGGAAAGATTTAATTAACTTAGAATTAAAGCAATAACTTCGATTAGATTACAGATTTTAATTATTTTGGAAATAACCGATTGTAGAATTTATGTAAAAAGAAAAGTCACTGGTCGCAGTTAAATATCAATACTACTTTCTAAGGCGGATCTGTACTTTTCGACTTTCAAATATGTAAACACTACTAATAGAATGAGAAGTCTGAATATACGCCTTAGAAGATAATATTGTTATTTATTCGTGACCAGGGGGAGACATTACTTTATCCATGAATTGTATATGAAATAATGAAGGTCAAAAATGTATAGGCAGTGTAAAATTTTTATCTAATTGTAACCGAATTTATAATCAAGATAAATTCAATTCATTATAGATCAATAATAGGTAAAATTATATAAAGAATAGCATAATTTTTTCTATCTAAATTGTTGAACTTGCTTTTTGAGATTAAAAACATAACGAAAGGCTAATAATTTGATATTTTTCGTAAGTAGTAATATAATGTAATTATAGGCCTCCCAATACAGCTAACAAAAATTTCCGTTATATTCAACAATTACTATGGAGGTAATAATTCATTTCAAATTCTTTAATTAATTGTTCGCAAAATTGAAAGAAGAGAAATCAACTGTGAAGTTACCATGTCAGTTGGCCAGCGGACAGATATACTGTCAGATGTAAAAGCAGACTTGCCTAGGTCATAGTTGAAAAAAACATCGTTGAAAAAAACGACCGACATGGGAAATTGTGTAAGAATGGAAAATAGCGTTCTGTCGTCGTTAATTTAGAATAAAACAAAAAAGGAATTCGTTAATTTCACCATATGGGAATTACGGTATTCAATCTCAAGGTCGACGTGAAGCGCTACTGTTTTGTGTAATTATACGGACATACGCATAGAGTTTACTGAGCATTTTGATCTTTTCGTGTTGCATACAGATTACATTAAAACGGTTTTATGGAATTTCTGCATTATTCACTCGTATATGCTTGATAAGAATTTATATCTTTGCATACCGCAATTGCGATAGTTGCACGAATGTGTGTCAACCTGTTTTAATTTTTTGTTGCTTTGTCGTAGTGTGCTGCGATCGACACCGTAATGCTTATTCCATTAGTGATAATATATGGTATTATATGTGAGAGTAACGTGCTCGATAAAGGCTTTTTTATGTTTTTATTACTTGCTTTGTCACCTCATATATAATTGATATAAATAAAATGTGCAGCGTTTACTTACATTGGCTAAAAAATATTAAACTAGGGTATTTAATGTTCATTAAATACCATCAATAATTTTTGGGACGAACTTGATGGACAACAGATTAATAATATCTTGGCATTTTTTTATTTACCCTGGTTGTTAATGACTTGCCATATTTCATTTCATGTATACATAACCAGTTATTCATCCAAAAAGGAAAGTTTGGAGAATAAGTAGAAGTCATTTGGTGAAGCACAATCTGAAATCTCAATTGATTAATTTTTTCAAGAGCGACTTGACTGATGTTAAAAATGCGTTGCCGCGATGAAAGTGAACTTTTTATGGATTAGCAGGCCGTTTTTCGAAAATGTTTTTTTTTCGATTTATTTAGTATAGTAGCATAATATTATTTTTCCCCTGGCAAGATTATCTGTGCAAATCGTCCCTTTCTAATTGCGAAAATCGAAGCCGATCCCTTATCTGCCGATGGAAATGTCTTGGCTGTTTTTGTAGGAGAATTACTCTGCCGTATTTACTGTTGCGATTGCCATTTGGATTTAAGGACATAACTTTGAAGAGTTTTCATCCACCGGAATAAGACGTCTTCAAAAATCATCTAAATTTTTGTTACACAAGTTCGATTAACGTTTGAATTTATGTTTTTCTCGAAAAACAACGTTTCCGGCATCTACCTAGCTGACTGCTTGGTGATGTACGCATTCAATCGATATGTTCAAGATTCTAGCTATTTCCATGATATCAATTCTTCGGTTTTTCAAAACAATACATTAACTGCATTGATTATCTTCGGGATTGTGCAGTTTTTGATGACCTAAATTGCGCAACTCGGCTATAAATTGTGATTTTCGGAGAGGAATCATCCAAAGGTTTTTGCATACCATCCATAGCTTAGAATTGGAGTATGGTCACCCAAAGGTTTTTCCATACCATCCATGACTTAGAATTAAAATGTAAGGCTAAGTTTTGCCGGAAGATGGCGCTAATTGTCGAATCTCACTTTCTGCTTCATTATACTCGTATGTGCGTATATTGGTGACTTGTATTAGAATTTAATTTTCCTATTAAAAAAGTTCAGAGAATAAGTAATGATTACGTGGATGTGGAAGAGCAAACGTGGACTTCTATGTAGTCTTCCACAAATTATAAGTTAAAAGCAACAACAGGACTACAACATCCAATACAATAAGCAGACTAAACTTAGGTATTACAGATATCACATTAGTAGTATCACTGGCCAACAAAGTTTTTATTCTAAGTTAATAACTGACAAAATTAAACAACATACACAAAGTATAGAATATTCGAAAAGCGCTAAAATTAGCTTAGGATAAAATGCAGGTATAGACGTGTTAAGATGTGATGTGATTCGTTTACCCAAGTGGCGACAAGTTTGATTTGTTGTTTTAATCTTAACAGTTTCTGCACTTTATGGAGGGGGTAAGCAGACACATGCTATATAAAGAATGCGACTCTAGCTGCAATAGCGCAGCATAGAGCCGTGAGGATGAGTTTTTAATAATGTTAGTAGATTACTATTGGATGTTAAGAAGGGAGGCCGTTGAAAATATTTATAAGAGTCAATGCAATATTTTGTCACATTTCTAATTATAATGAAATATACATAAAAGTATATTATAATAAGAAAAATTTTTTCATTGAAATTCAAAGGAAATTAGAGCTATCTAGAACATCTTTTTATTAAAATAAAGTTAGTATACGTCACTTGATGACAAAGCCAAAAGTTGAAATTTATTGGCCAGTGCAATTAGAAGAGGCGTTATCAAAAAATGATATCTAAAGGAAAATAAATAACAGCAGTTTTCCCACATATTCATTGCTGTTAAAGAGCTATTGCGCATATGGACGTCATTTAAATACAGAATTTAAAAAGTAGTATTTGTTCGTCTGAATAGTCCAGCAGTTATTGTGGTGAAATATAATTCATAGACAGGGTTTAATCCTCGTATGGGTGCATACACTGTTTAAAATAAAAAGGTGACAAATTTTTTATTTATATATTACTTGATTTGCAGTTACTGTAGAATAGAATCCATTGTATTAATAAACAAATATTTCACTATATTTGGTCCATCCTGTATTCCCTCTTGTATAGACAAGTCAAAAAAAATATTTATATAAATCAATATAAAGCACTTACTAATAATTACATATAGTGACGAAATTCAGTAGAAATGCTCAGAAACTATACGTGCGTTATTTTTTAAGTTTTACATATTAAACTGGAATAAGACTTTTAGAGGCTTCCACGAAAATGTTCTCGGTTTAATTCCATTTTTCAACTAACTTGCCAAATTTGACAGTTCGTTCGAGATGCAACACTACACGTATCGCACTGAAACTTTGGGTTTAAGTTAACTAAAGATGGGAGTTACTTTTTAGTACTGATATTTGATTGGTAGAGCCCTTTATGCTTCGACATGCAAAACTTAAAAAACATCCCATGTATCGCAAAAGTGAAAGCACTTTCGATGTGCCTAAAATAGCGTGTTGCTTTCCGAGATGATACTCATTGTTCTTTTATACGTGTAATGCCGTTCAACATTGTGATCAACAAATTTTTCTTGTGGCCCATTCGATTTGGAAAAACTCTGTTTTCAATTATCCTTTGAAGCCCGAGTATAATGTTATTAAATCTGGAAACCGTGATAATGAACGTGTCAATAAATACGTAAAATGTATCTTATCCATTCATCTGCGCTCTTTACAATGTTAACTAGAACGCTTGGCTTGATACATTGATTATTCAACACTATAATGTCAAGTGTTTCAATTATATCATCAATTATCATCAATTATCGTCAATTTAGATTTAAAAGGACACTCGTCATCTTAAATCGATGTTCGGTGATGTTGCTATTCATTTTTTATTGTTGGAACGAAAAAACATCACTTCGAAGATATTTTGTAAATTTGTTTTATCGTTACCAATTACCACCACGTGATTAGTCAATATAATCGATATCTCTGAAGTTTTATTTTCCGTTGATTCCTGTAACTCGCCTCATTTCTTTAAAATTAATAATTAAGAAACTTCGAAGTTAAATACTTGAAGGTTTAAGTAAGATAGAAAGATAATGAGGTTGATACTTAACTGAATTCAAATCGTTTTATTATTTCAAATATGCTATGAAAAACTTTCTTGCACTTAATATCCGAATGTAATTTATTACAATACCCATTTATAGAGTCCATACTATTTATAACTTCCACAACATATACGCGTGTACATACATATACATTATCGAAAGCAATTCCGTAGAAAAATATTGAAAAGGTTACCGTTATTTTCATTAAGTACTGGATAATACAACATCTCGTAAAATACCGCAAGCGAATTCAAACGAATACAAAATTTCTATTAAAACTAACTGCTGTACACCTTTTCTTGTAAATTAAAATATATACTTAAAGTGTCTATCAATCATCTGCAAATCACATAAAATCCTCTTACGGTGTGTTTAGGAGAGCTGCACTTGAAAACAGGAAGATATTTTTATATAGAAGGTCGACCGTCAAGAAGGTCTGTGTAACATTTGCCCGAGGTGAACGAAAGCCTACTTATATTCTTTTCTAAACAATGATGGTAAAATAGTGAAATTGCCTTTAGTTTGAAAGTCGTTCCGTTCATATTAGAATTCCACTTGTATTTTGAGTCGTGATTGAAGTTTTTTTTTGAAACAACATATTTTGCTTTAGATGTATAAATACACAATGCAAAATCTAATATATACGTGGGCTATTTTTCTAATAGTAGACGTTGAATTGTAATTAGTGAGTCATTTAATGAAAAGCTAATCGTTGATAAAAAAATATTGTCAATCTCTGGTTATCACAAAACAACTATTCGAGTTTCGCTATTCTTAAAATTATTTTAAATTTATATCAAATGCTACACACCAATATCATCTTTCGTGCTATATTTTTATACGGCTAGAAAGCCTAGAGAATTTATCCTCTACCTCAAAAATAACTTTAGAAAACAATTTTTGGTCATCCGTCACACGATTTGGAGAAATTAGCTGTTGAAATGTAACAAATTTTTGCCTCAGTTGTATCATTGAAATTATTTTATGAATTTTGTTCCGCCAACGTATCATTTGATTGGTCCGAACATTTATCATCATCCAAATCCTTTCTGGCTTTTTCGAATCATTGACACCACTCAAAATCTTGTATTTATGATAAATAATGGATATTGAATACTTATCAGGAATAAATCTTTCTCATTTAATGATGTTCGTGAATGGCACGAATTCATGGCATGAATTCTCAGAACTTTTGTCTCACTATAAATTACATATCTAAGGGGTTCAGCATTTTCCTGACAGTACCAATGTCTTTTTATAAAATAGTGAGGTAGGACGTCTTGCTTTAAGCACATCTATCAAACCTAAATTTTCCCTCCAGAATTCCATAACAAATAACACAGACATGAACTGGTCTCAACTTATACTGACCTTGCCGCAGCGTTCAGCGTTGTTGCGCCAAATTGAAAAGCTTTGTATGTCACTGGTACAAATATACTTGTACAAAGGGTACTAGGAAGGTTTTGCAATACAGCTTTGTTTATTTAATTTTCTCAAAGTAATTTCCTCTGTACTCAATACATCTCTCCATCTCTCCCTCCGAAACCAATCTTTAAATCAGTTCTGCCAAGTTTCACTAGGGAATAAAGCACCCTCGTTGTCCCAAGCCCGCAGAAGGTCCTCATCACTGGAAAACCGCCTCCCTTTTAGCTTCATTTTCACACTCGGGAACAGTGCAAAGGCGCAGGGAGCAAGATCTGGACTGTAGGGAGGGTGCTCGGGAAGTTTCAATCCTGTCGTGGTCAAATATTCGGTGCAAGCTTTGACGTAGTGAGCTGGAGCATTATCGTGATGGAGGAACCAGGTGTTCATTCTTGACTTTGGCCGCGGGTTCTTCATAGATCCAATGACTTCAGGTAGGCACTGTTCAGTATACCACTTAGTTGTGACTGTCTTCTGTGTATCCAAAACGATGCGTTCCACAATTCCACTTGATTTGAAAAATAGAGGTATCGTTTTCTTCTTTACAGATCGGAATTTTCTACGGGTGTGTCCTCATCATCAAAGACTCAAACTTTGTTTTGAGTTTTGGTCGGCACATTGTAATAGTACAGCCAAGTCTCGTCACCTGTCACGATGTTGTTCACATACTGAGATTGTCCCTTATTAAACTTTTTAGCATCTCCCGGCATCAAGTCACACGTCGTGTCATCTGCTCTTCAGTCAGTCGATGCGGCACCCAGAGAGAACAGTTTCTTCACGTGCAAATGATCATGCAGAACTGAACGAATTGCTGGTGCATTTCGGCCTGAAGTACCCTCTATATGTTGGTAGGTCACTCGCCTGTCCTCGCCAAGCATTTTCCTCATAGTAGTAACGTTTTCCTCCGTAACTGACGTTCGTGGCCTTTCCAGCCTCTCAGCAACCTCCACGGTTAAATTTCCCCTTTGGAAGTCTCTATACCACCTGAATATCGTTGTGGGATTTGGACAAACATCACCTAGTGCAAGAGCCATTTCTTCGAAGCACTGGTCTATGTTTAAACCACGCACGAAATTATAACGCAAAACTGCCCTTATCCCATTTCGCGACCACGATGCTATCGCAAGCACACTTTTACTGCTAATGAGTAACTGAGCCCATTGGCATGGCGCGGGGGCTACTAAGCACGTATGAACATGTCTCAACATGCAGCAACAAGCAGCTTCCTACGATTCATTGTTGCGTCTTATTGCAAAACTTTCCTAGTACCCTTTGTAGATAAATCAATTTATTTTACAATATAATAAATAATAAACTTAAAGATAATGTATTAGAATTTATATTAAAGTTATTAAATTGTTTAATATCACAAATTTAAAGTTTGAATCAATATAAAATATACTATCTGACAAAAAAAATGAATAACCTAGTAAAACTACATACTTTTAAACCAAATTTTGTACAAATATTTTTTCTGTTGAAATTAATAAATGATTAAATTTTCACTGAAAAATTTGTACCTTTTGTAGAAAAAAATCTAGTAATGAGTAGCTGCACCATGTAAACGAATACATTAACCAGGGCATGCTTCTAATAAGATGTTCTACGGTCTCCTGTGGAAGATCATTGCAAGTGACTTGTAGGGCATCATGTACTTGTAAGTCTATTGGAGAGTTTAATAATAATAATAATATCTTTAATTGTCCAACAGAAATTTCCACTTACAGGACAATAAATCTATTACAAGATTAGTAAATTTATTTATACATACGCCAAACCTCTTATAAGCAGGCAATAATTTTTAGCAGCTAATATTTTAGGAATAAAATTTAGTATTTCTCTTAAGGATCGACGATCAAACATTGAATTCACATTACGGTACAAGTTTATATCATAGCACATTATGTTTATAAGTTAATCGTCAAGTAGATTAACTTTGGAGAGTATATTTATTCATTAATTTGTTAAGCAGAGGATTCTTTTTGCAAGACAACACAAAGGGAACACACAACCAGGAAGGACATGCACATCCACTCGTATTACACTGTAGCTCGTACTTAAAGTATGTGTAATGTTACTGCAAGAACTGGCAATAATGAGAGATGTGTAACGTTTATGTTCACTCACCAAATATGCAGTGAAGTCCCACCCAAAAATTATTGACAAAAATAGCATGCCACACATTCAGACACCTTCTGTGTGTGATTATCATGGTGAATATTACAATGATCAACAACTAATCTGGTACGTAGACTTCCGCGGTCCTGGTCCATACTATCTTCTTCTGGGCTTCCGGGCTGGAACCGCGTTACTGGTATAACTGCCGACGTGTCGTACCCACTCGTATGGGACATCTTCAGGGCTCAACTGCTGCTACTGTTTGTTGCACTGAAACTGAAAGTGCAGTTTCAGTACCTTAATCGATTGAATTCATCCAAAAAATACAGGCTGTTTGCTTGTTTATAACGGTTTAGATAATATGCTTTTAATTTAGTTTAGATAATATGATTTTAATTTAGTTTAGATAATATGCTTTCAATTTAATGTTTCTAATTATTGAACTATTGAGTATTTGTTAGCTGTATTCCTATACAGAGGAACGTAGACATCGAGTAAAGAATGGAGTTCCTAATAAAAACGAGAACATGCGTCATCAATGTTCCTAAACAAACCCAGGAATGACTGGTCAATCGTAGACATAGCAGCATACTGATCAGCGAAATTGGCTTTCTTTAGCCGTATTCCTTCTGTTGAGAATTAGCTGGGAAGTTAAAAGAGTCAAAACTTTTCAGTATTACGTCGAAAGCAAGAGCAAGATGATGAGCAGCATCCTCGGTACCAAAGGTTCTTCGTGAGAGTTAGGAAATATATCGACCGTTCGATTTATCCTATCTCAGACGTGTTCTAAGGACGATAGCTCTGGCGATCACGCAGGTCAAATGAGAATATTGATGTTAGCTTTTTGCCGAAATCGTAATATACTAGCTGCAACATGAGGACGGGCATTGCTTTCTAAAATGTGGCATTAAATATAAGGCAAAGCTAATGGTTACAAAACTTCGTAAATACAGCTTTGAGAATTTAAATGACCTCGAAGAATCTTCTAGTAAATACAGTCTCACATTTTACGAAAAAAATTTCCTTTCTTTTCTTCGACGTCGGCCTCGTTCACGACCATCGTTGGTAAACAAGAACGGGAATCGTCTGAGAGAATGATATCGGACCACTCTTTATCAGAATCTGCTCGTACATTACATGATTCTCTTTTTATTTATAAATTAGAGTAAAACTTCAGAGAATGTCATTTTACAGACGATAACCATTTGAAAGAGAAAATTGATGTCCATTTTAAAAACCAATGGAAATTATTTTCTTTTGTAGTCTAAAATTGTTGCAGAACAGGTGCAAAAGCATGGTGCCAATAAGTGAGAAGCAATCTTAGACGATAGGAAGTCAACTAATACAAATGAAAATGGCAATAATTAAAATGTACTGTAATTCGATAGGCCTATTCCGCCAAAAAAACATTTACCAAAGACCTTGAGGAATTATGCTGATGCCTAGGGGCAAACAATCTTAATCTCCTATCTTCCCGATTGATTGTTCTTTTAGGTCGTCCAAAACCTCTTTTACGACGTTCGTTGCCTTCTTGAGACTAATTTTTCCAACAACGAATAACTAGCAATATTTTTTTGTACCCGCTTAGCGATTTTACGAAATGCAATACCCGCCTTATGTAATCCCTTTAAAAAAATCGCTTAATTAGTGAAAATTTGGTTGTTTTCGAACTCTTAGTATTTTAATACACTAATTCATAATTACAGACTGCTATTAAAAATTGCCTGAATGAATAGCAAAATTTATTCTTTGAGGTGGAACAGTAACTTATTATTAAATTTTCTCTATGAAGAGCACGAAGTTTTCAATAAAAATTTAATTATTTATTCTCAACAAAGTAAACATTTGTACAAAATTTGGTTTACAGTAATATACTTTTACTGGGTAATTTGTTTTCTTTGTCATATGATACAAGTAAAGACAGTATGACAACAGCGAAGATATCGAAAGTTATTTGAAGATACATATATGCAAATATTTTTCGTAGACTTCGTAGTTAAATTAGCATCGGGATTTTAGTTGTTTTCAATATTGTCATATAATCCGGATCACAGATGTCAATAACAAAATACTTTTCATATTGTTGTAATTATACGAAGATATTTGAAATTTCTGTAGATAAAGTATATTTTAGCCCCTAATACAATATTTACTTAAGCTATTTTCAATTATTTCTCTGCAAGCAGGTGTGAATATTCCTTAATTTTTATGCTCAGAAATTAAAATATTTCATTAAAAATTAATGTATAATAACATTTTTAAAGAATTGGTTCAGAAGTTTATATATGTTTAATAAAAATAATATAATAAAAAAATAAATTCTAAAATGTCTAAAAGTATGTAATCAATTTTCTCCAACCATAGAAAAGATCAATAGTTAATGTACACGTATTAATTAATTACATAAAAAAAATAGAATAATTTTACCTTCTTTAATACAAGTTTCTACGAGCTAGTGAAAGGAATCTAGATTTCTTTTTTCACACATTGTCTTTAATGAATCTTTATGTCTCTGTTCACTCGTCATAATAGAAAATTGTTGTGAAAATCAGACAAGACCGAATTTTGTTTGATTATAATTACTTTTGTTCGTACGATCTCGTTAAAAGTGAAAGAGCAAATGAGTTTTCGATTATTTTGTTGTTTGCGAGCATGTGCTAGTTTTAAATAAGCGACTTTTGATTATGATAAGTGCTTATTAAAGCATTAAATTTATATAATACATATTAACATTCTATTCATTAATTTTTTTTAACATTAACAGCGGATAACACGTTTTTCTTGCATTATAGTGCCGAAGAACATGAAATGGAATGGTTTAATACCAGCTTAGTATATAATTAACGTTAGTAATACTAGACAACATGCATTTCTTATTATATGGAAGTGTTATAGGTAGAGTTTGGATTACAATAGGAGAAGAACTGTAAAACTTTTCAACCTAACAATGAAGATCACTGAAGGTTGATATATAAACCCTTTCTACATTAAGGGGTTATAATATCAACCTTCAGTGATAAAGTTAATCAACCACAGGCTCCATCAAAATTACCTCCAAACAATGAAACAAAAGATGTACGATTTTTTTAAAATAATGAGCTGACTGATGTTTTTATTTTTCAACGTAATCTCTCTTAACATCAACGCTTTTGTGTTTATGTCAAACTGACGCTTTTTAATACAAGAATGCCTTTTACGTGCTGTACTCTCTCCAATTACGTTTTTCTATAAACGGCACAAATAGTTCTAGCGGCTTCCAATGCATTAGCTTCGTGTATATTTGGCGAAGTACTGGCAGAAAGAAAAGTGTAGTTGCTTGTACAGGTTTTCAGGTTTACAATTAATTTTGATGAAATTAAAAGATGTTTCAAATTACGTGGTTTTTTTTAAGAATAAATAAAATATAGATGGCGCACTGAATTTGTCTGGGTATGTGGGCATTTAAAAAGTGCGATGTATGATATTTATGAAAATGTCTTCGTTCACGGTACAACAACGCGTTGTTAAATTATTTTATGAAAATCAGCGTTCTGTGAAAATAGTTTTTAGAAAATTACGTGAATTTTATGGATTACATAATCGTCCAGCACTATTTATATTGATGAAGAAGAATATGTAAGCACGTTTTAGTAGTGAAACTCCTACTAAATATAACTTTTCTAGAGCCAAGGAATAAGAAGAGAAGGAGTCTAGAAGTTAATATGGGAGTGTTTGAAGAGCTACGTCGGACAAGCAGGAACATCGATTAAACAAAGGATTAAGTAACATCAGGGCGATACGCGAAGGAAAAGTATTGGACAATCGGCGGCTGAAGAACATGTTTACGAGAACTTTGAAGAAACGAAAGTATTAACCACCGCGAAGAATTACCATCGACGAATCATCAAAGAAGTCATAGAGATAGAGAAGTATTCGAACTTTAACCGTAAAGACAGTTTCAGGCTCAGTAATAAATGGACGAGCCTACTATCAGAATTCATTACAGCTAATGAAGAGCGACGGATAAGCACCAGTGAACTGAAAACAAAAGGAATAATCAGTCTAATAGTAGATCTTGAAGAAACTGGCGAAACGTCGATAGAAACTATAACACGACTAAGTCGCAAGAAAATTGTACTGCAAGGGACATCGGCTGTGAAAGCCTACGTAATTTTAACTAGTTATTATAATTAAAAAATGTCTACACGCACAATGCGGCGTAAAAGAATCTTTTTTAAGACGTTAAAATTTCCAACCCCACCAACATGTGTTTCTTGTATTCAACATCTGTTATTACTTGCTAATTATTCTGAATTACATTAAATCTTGAAATAGAATTAAACTTTCACACAACTTATTTCGAAATATCCTTCTAAATAGTGTGCAAATAAAATACAAACGTATTATTTACAAAAACAAACCATTTTACAGACGGTGGCACTTAACACATGAAATTTATTACATGTGATATGCAGATTATGGTAATCAAAATATTCTGGGATATTCTCCGTTCTCCTTTCCCGTTAGTCCTTTTCTCCATGATTTATTTGCCCCTAATAATGCCGGGTAGTAACGTTTGATTTTCACTCATGTCCTCTATAACTTGTACAGACAGAAGTGATGAGAAAGTTTTCACATTTGTTATGAGTTTTACGACATGTACTATAAAAACTTTCATCTTTTAACGTCTGCCAATCGCTGATACACTCACAATATATGTACATGTGCCTATTCGTACATATGTGTATATGTGTAAATTACTGTTGTCTTTTAATCAAAAAAATAATGTATTCTTATTCACGTGTGTGCATACATACGTATAAGGATGTTGTAGAAGTAATTGATCCTAGTGTGCTTATGTGCTCGTTTAAGGAGGTCATACAATATGCCTGTATTCTGTATGTAACACGAAGAAGTAGTCTAATTATGCAAATGTCGTGTGTACAGTTCTTTACGCCATGATAAACGACCAATTTACACGTTATAAAAAATCCTTTAGTAGTTTTATGGCATATATTGAAAATAATGCTAAAGTTATGTAAACAAAATATTGGACAATTACGCATATATGTACATGTATATGTACATGAAAATATGAAAAATATTTAATCTAGCATGTGCAGAATAAAGAAAATGTGCAAGGTATTTTTAGGTGTGGAGATGGATAATAATCTAATGGTGCTAACTCTGAGGAATAAGGCAGGTGTGGTAATAAGTTAAAAAATAAGTGTCATAAAAACAGAACTTAGCACACACTAGCGCATCAAATTATTCTTATGTTACGTTTGTGAGGAACTCCATCTCATGTTGTGAAATCATATTACTGCTAACGTTGAAGGGCCAAATTATTGTTAACGGTTAGGTGTGATTATAATTCTGGGCTAATTATAGCTTTACAATAATGAAAAACAAAAATTAAGTAATGAGAAGCATCTAAAAATTTAGAACATATGTTAAACTGAAAGAAAACATTAATAAAAAAAGAAAAGCAACTCTGTTTTTTATTTAACTAAATTAAAAACTCGAATATAAGAGGGTAGCCGTTTATATTTCGGGAATAGCATACAAAAAAAATTTTTGTTATCGAAAATACTTTTATTGCTTTTCAAAATACTCTCCTTGAAAATCAATGCACTTTCGCATTCGTTCAAGCCAATCCGAAAAGCATTGCTGCCACTGCGGAGACGGTATCTCCAAAATATGAGTTTTGAATGCCTCAATTGTCTCTTCCGGCGCAAAAAACCGTTGACCATGAAGTTTATTTTTCACGAGTGGAAACAAAAAGAAATCCTAGGGTGCTAGGCTGTCCGGCGGATGGCTCATCAATTCAATGTTTTGCCCGGTCAAACCGACCTGTAAGAGCTCGCACTATCATGGTGGAGAATGATTTGTCGTTTTCGGTTTGTTTTCCTTATTTCTTCAAAAAATTTTGGCAAACAAATAGTTGTGTACCATTCGGAATTGACCGTTCTACAATTTTCTAAAGGCACAGTACCCAATGTGAACATATGTAGCTTCTTAGCGGCTAAATGTTCATGCATGATCTTATGCACGCTAGTGTTATTAATACTTAGAGGTGCCTCGATCTCACATTATGTCACATGACGGTCTTGCATTATCAATTCAGACACGGCATTAATGTTTTCCGACACAACAACATTTCTGGAACGACCTTCACGAAATTCGTCGTCCAAGTTTGAATTCACTATACCAACGATATACTATAGTTTTCGATGGTGCTTCCTCACCATATAAAGAATTCAGCTCGTCATTCTTGTTGAGATAATCCGGGCCGAATGTTATGAAAAATAATTGCACGAAAATGTTCGCGAGTTAATTCCATTTTTTCGCTGACATAAAGTTTTCAAGTTACTGTCAACAATAGAAATAGCGACCGGATAATGAAACTGTCAAGGTAAATATATCGTCAAGAATGACAAACTTCACGATGCAACCATCAGATCGGAGGCAACACTAACAGTGTTGCCAATTCCCGAAATATAAACGACTACACTCGTATTAAAAATTAATAAACGAAAGCCGTATGTATTCAAAAATATATAGTTATTGTAAAAGCTGTAATAAAACATGTAACGAAGTTGGAGGAATATAATATCCAAAGATAAATAGTGTGCATGTATCCTTTGGCAGGGCTGTTGTATACTGTGAACGCGATGCACGGAATTACGAAGGCACTATATGTAGAGGGATTATAATAAAATATCGATTGTCGACCGCAACCACACTCGATTTTTAAAAGACCGTGGCTTTTAAAGGAATTGGTGGGACCAATGGTGTTCAAATAGGTATTAACTAATGAAGGCACAGAAAAAGTACGCCAATATTAAGAAATCAAGATCAATATATTCTACTAAACAAATACCGCGACATAAATACCGCGACATAATTAAAGAGATTGTGACAATATTAAAAATGTCAAAAGACTAAATGCACTTGGATGATTAAATGATGTGCTACATGATTTGTTTTATCGATTTGTTATAACAATAAAAGTTAGTTAGTGCTAAAAGCAGATAAGGTGGACCCTTATCAATAGTTACTTGGCAAGTATATCTTTAACAGGTAGTAAATATTCTCTGTCAAAGAATTAAAGTTTGGGACGTATTAGTAGTCAGAAAATAAGGTATAATTAACAACATGATATAATTAAAGACATTGCGAGAATATTAAAAATACTGACAATAAAAGACTAGTTGCACTAGTTGTACTTTAAAATGATGTGTTACATGGCTTGCTTTGTCTAATTATTATAATAATACCAATAAAATAAAAGCAGGCAAGGTGGAACCTTGTCAATAGCAACTTGGCATCTACATCTTTGCCAGGTAGTAAATATTTTCTAATAAAGAATAAAGTTCGGAACTTAATCGTAGTAGAAATAATTAATAGAGCGATATAATCAAAAATATTGTGATAGTATTAAGAAAATGGCATTAAAAGATTAGTTACAGAGTACTCTAAAGTAATGTGTTACACGACTTGCTTTGCCTAATTGTTATGTCAATAAAAGTAAGTTAATGCTAAAAGTAAGCAAGGTGGATCTTATCAATAACTATTTGGTAGCTATATCTTTGACAAGTAGTAAATATTTTCTCTCAAAGAATCTTGAGATTTAATCGTGGTTGGAAATTAAAAAATAATTAATAGCGCGATATAATAAAAGAGATTGTGGTAGTTTTAAAAATAATGACATTAAAAGAGTTGTTACAAAAGGTACTTTAAAGTAATGTGTCACACGACTTGCTTTGTCTAATTGTTATAACAGTAAGTTAATGATAAAAGAAAGTCAATAGCTACGTTGTAAGTATCTCTTTGATAGATAGTAAATATTCTCTGTCAATGAATTAAAGTTTGATACGTAATCGTAGTTAGCAATTAAATAACTAATATAAATAAATAAACTAATTTAATGTAATATTAACAATAATGTTCTAGAAAGCGAATAAAGATCTTAGTTTATGATCAATATATTCTATTAAACAAACAAATTCCTCGTTATGAATGCTTGTAACATTGCAAAGGTTGTCCTAAACGTTTTCCAAAACGTGTTTAAAATTGACCTGTACGAACAAAAAATAATTTAAAGAAATGACAAAAACGTTATTTATGGGCGAAGCTTAATAAAGTAATGGGCCTTTAGGACCCGAAGCGCTGTTTTATGTGTACGCTGGTTTGCTCTGCATCGAATTGTAAACATTTTCTTTAAAAAATTATTTATATGGACATCCTCTCTCCTCATGTATGCAATATTAATTAAATTAAATCACGAGAAGAAGTAAATAGCATCATAATTACAATAATATAATTATAACTGTTTTTCCTTTTCTAATTTAAAGCAAATGTCAGAGTAATTGCGTGAATTGCGTGTTCCTAAGCCAATTACAGATCGTAAACGATAAAAAAACGCATAGCCGTCATCGGACAAAAGAGAAGCGCTGTTTTTTCTTTTCGATTTAGTTCATCAGATATCAAGCACAATAAAACTATTAACCTGATCGAACACGTTCCGGTAATAAATGAACGCCGTCATGTGGTTTCTATTCAGTCTGATGAGAAGCCGACAACTTGCACACGATCCCGTACAAATGTGGCCCGTAAAATACAATGTTCAATTAAAAAGAAGTTAATGGAATAACTATGGAGTTGCAATGAAATTACGAAGAAATGGTCGCCTTGTAGATGTACGCCAAACGTACATTTTATGAGGTTTTGGTTGGCAGTTAAAAGTCCCGGAGAAACGTATAAAACTTATGTGACAATATTTTAATAATGGACAACATCTGCTTCAACCATACATGTCTTATTTAGATTCTTGTAGTACTTAGAGACAATACCATTAATGCATTTATCGTATTAGATAATTTTTAAAACAATCCTCTCTTAAAATTGATTGATATATTGATAATTTTCACTATCAATATTAACAATGAAACTAAGTTATGGGATATGATTTAAATATACGTAGGTTGCTTTGAAAATTTTGCGAATGAAACAGAAAATATCAATTATTTTAACCAACTTTTGTTGTTGCTTTTCAAAATATTCGCCTTTATGATTTGTGCACTTCTGCATTCGGTGGAACCAGTTCTCGAAACATTAGACGAATTGTTCTTCAGTCACCACAGATATGAAGTTTTCGTAGGCTTCCGCAGTCTCTCCCGGGGATATCAAATTTTAATCCACGCATTTTGTCTTTTATGTATAGGAATAAAAAAAGTCATAAGGTGTCAGATTGGGACTATAAGGCGGGTGAGTCATCAATTGCGTTCGCGAAGCGGCTAAAAACTCTGATGTTTGAGATGCGTTGTGTGATGCGGAATGTTGCGTTTTCTTGGTCGTTTCTCTCGCACTTTTTGGAACACACTTGGCAAACGAATAGTTGTATATAATTCAGCATTGATTGTGTGACGATCCTCTAGCGGAATAATAGTAAGATGGCCCGTGCGTCCGAAAAAAGAAGCCACCATTTTCTTGCTAGGACTTGCTTTCTGGCTCATAGCAATAAATCCAACTTTCGCACATTAATTCCATTTTTCACAAAACTGATTTTGTTTAAAAAAATACTAAAACGAAACAACAGCATATGCTAGCAATGTGTAAATGTTATTCGGACTTAAAATATTTCCGACATAGCCACCTTACGAGAAGTAGCTGGCCTGCAAAACTTTTAAAGCAATCTACAGAAAAATAAAAAAAATTACAATGCAAAAAAATGATAAAAAATTACTGAAAAACAATATGCAAATTTAAAATAACAAATCAAATATATTACCATTTTAAAGTATAAAAATAAAAAAAAATTAATAAAAAAGTTGCAAATTTAACAAAAAATCAAATATATTACAAAAAAAATAAATATACAAAAATTCACAAATTTGGGTATAGTTACTGGAAACAAAAGTCAAAACCACGGAATTACCAAAATGGAATTTGGGGCTGCGGGAGCTAACATTGATGAAATGTCTCCCTAAATAAAACAGTTGCATTTTGCTCACATGTGTCAAAGGAGTTTTATATAAAATGCATGTTCTAGCTCTAGGAACCAAAAAAAAAGAGTCATTAATTAGACTTGAACCAGGTGAAATAAGAAAGTTAACTTGGGACAAAATGAGGGGAATTTATTACATTATTGACTAGCTTAAATAAAAATGTTGCACTAAATAACCCTTCCTTAGCGGAAAATGATTGAAAGCCATACATATCACGAGGAGGATATTCGCCATTAAGTTTAAACCAGATTTTTAAAAACCTCTTCTGCATTCTATCAAATTCCAGATGCAAATGCATATAGTGGGGATGCCAAACAATGGGAGCGTATTCAAATTTAGAACGCACAAAGCTATATGATAATAAACTTAACATTAGACTAGAGAGTCTAGAGACTGCGCTCCTTCTATCGCCCAGCCACATCGGACGAGGCTTAATAGGATCGTGAATAAACGCCCGTATCTTTATCTATCCAGAGATCTTTTCGCTTGACCTTCAGGATGCAATTCGGAGAGTGGGCGCTCCCTGTTAATAAATTGTAATAGGCGCCACAATATTGTTACTCTGAAGGCCCCTATGCCAGAAACAATAATGGATTAAAAAAAAGAAATACGTCTGTTACTTCGTTAACTAAAACCACAAAGACGAGGGGTCCCTTTCGCAGAAAAGAAAGTTAAGCTCTATACAAGTTTAAGTGTAAGTCAAAAGTAATTAACATATATTACTTTTGACTTACACGGTATAGAGAAACTTAACGTACAATAAATAAGTATTTAAAAAGGGAATGCTTTCGGTACTGATATAATCTCTAATATAAATATAGGAGAATAATTCCCTCCTATACGTACAGTTGGTTCACACTAAATAATACAGTAGTATATGTGCCCCTTATTGGACACCTCCCAATAACCACAAAAGGGCATAAACAAAACATTAGCCATAAATTGGACAGAATAATTTAGTTCAGTTTACAGCTGAATTAATAGTCCTTTAAATAATGAACGAAATGACAAAAGATAAAGATAGGTTGTGGATTTAAAAAGCAATTGTTTAAGCAAATTAAAAAGTATAGTAATTAGCAGATAGTAAACTAATTAATTATTATCGAGCAAAAAAAAACAATTGTTACTAACCGCACAGCAAGCCTTTAATCAAGTCAGAGTTGCCAAATAAGTAAGGACAATAACTTACTGTTAAATACTGATCTACTTAATTACGGGGCCCTTGATTGACAAAACTGAAACTGATAGATTAATAAAGGTACCTTTTCGATAACAAAGGTATCTATCGAGTCAAAAATTGTTTACAGATATTAATTCTACGGATTGTACGAATAAATGATTACATAAAGAACTTCTGTTAATTAGCCTTGCTTTTAATTTTTTATTGGGCTTAGTTAACTCAACACAGGGTCTAAAACGGTCTTAAATGATTCCGTAACGAAATGATAGAATCGAATAACATTAACAATAAACCAATATAAAAAATAATAGTGATACGAACGTCCTTTATTCCAGGTGTCAGTACTCCAATAACCTCGATGGATCTCGATTACTTCGTTAACCCTTAGCGTGCTGATCAAACTGTGTCTTCTTAATCAGATAGGCGTGGGATCTTCACATACACATTCTCTCCGTCCGCACGACAATTAGTAAATTACCTAAAATGTGGTAGGTAAGGAAAAAGACCCTAAAGTTGAAGTAGAAAAAAAGAAACAAAGAAAGGAATTGAGCTTGTTGGTTTGAGGGTTAATTAACTGGATTAAGACTGCCTCTTTAGTAAAATAAGCTAAGATAAATCCAACCTGAATTTTACGATCACCACGTGTCGTGCTTTTTATCAATTAATCTATCACTTCCATAAAGTTCATAAACTAAGTAATCAGCTTATAATAATCCAATGACCTTAGAAGAAATGTAATCAACCATTACTATAAAATAAGCACAATTACTAATTCTAAGCTGAACTTCTAAATGGTGTAAGAGAAGATACTTGTTATCTCTTAGAAGGAAATCGATTAAAGAGACCGATTATGACCATCTTGCTTTGCTTTTATGTCACGTAGTCATGTATAAAATATTAATGCTTATAATTATGACCAAATAATTGCAAAACCACCGGGAATAACTTCCAATTAATATAAAGACAATAATCATTTAATTTGACGAATTAAATTCTATTAATTAAAAGAATTAAAATATCAACGGGATCTATACATCGGTCGTAATGATACTTCGCTAACAGATACGAGATGGTATTAAGAGTAACAAAGATCGATAAAAATGACTTGATCGAATACCAAAACATATTAACATTATGTTTGTAACAAAGGTAAATAATTTATAATTTGAATGGACGGTCAAAATCTAAACTGGAAACATGTCTAAAAACTTAGCAAGAATTGACTATGGCACTCCATCACGAACAATGATGTACAAAGGTTATGAACCGATAATGTTTCAGTCAGGACTATTTGAAATTACTTGAGTAATAAGCATTGTGAATGACAAAACAGGTTATCCGCCAAGAAAATTGAATTATTAAATTTAATTCGTGTTGATGTTGCTTCAAACTTCTTTATGGCTTTATTGTTAAGATAGGTTAATAAATATACGCCTATGTAATTCAGAATATTATCCAAAAAAAAGGAAGCATTATAATAAATATCTTTTGTTTTTTCTTCTTTTGAATAAATAGAAACTTCAGTTCGTGCTATTTAAAAACTCATTTTGGTTCATAGTACATGTTCATCGCAAATTTTCTTATATTTAACAGCACAGAAACCTAGTTCCAGTGACCTCACACCACTTTTTACAAACGTGCTACGAGCATGCTATTTGAAATTAGCGTGGAATATTTCAATACGTAGACACGAATGAATATCGATAGCTACCAAAACAAGAAACATTTCATTCGTGAGTTGAAATTTAGTAATTTGCATATTTCGTGTCTGGGAAGCATTCTAATAATCCATATTTCTTATTTTCAATTTTCATAGACATAAAAGCATCATAATGTCGTTATAGAAATAATTAAAATACCATACAACAGATTTAAAGAAAAAGAATGATTGGAAAGATTTCGCAGATACTCGTAAAAATTAAAAATAGAAAAATCAACTTAATGTATAAAAAATTAGGGAGGCGTTTGTTACTAGAAAATTTTATGATAAATAAAAGTAGAAATATGTTGTCCTGTAGAGAGACAAAGTGAAAAAAGAGAGAGTTAGCGTTTGTGAACTTCAACGGTTATCGTCATTGTTTTCTTCTCGCCTTCCGGGTTGAAATTTTATTATTTGCGCTGCTATTACTACCGACGCGTTGTTTTGAATTATGTGTTTAGAGCTTTTGTTGCCTCTAAGGTTATCTAAACAGATAACAAAGAACAAACTCCGAAGAACAAACTCCGAAGAACAAACTCCGTACGCGATCTAAACAGATCGCGTACGGAGTTTGTTCTTCGTACAGGTGTTTTTCGCCGTGTTTTACCAGGTGCGACACTTTGCAATTGTCTACTGAAGATGATAACTTAGTTGTCGAAATGCGTATACAGAATTACAAAAGTTAATGTGGAAAAGGGTTATATATCAACCTTAGTGATTAAATTTCCAGGTAGAATAATTGCATTTAAGGGATTTGGTCTCGCAATTCTTGGAAATTCTCGATTGTTATGATTTTATTTTAAGGTAGTGTCCTATTTTAAACTATATTACTATTTATACTTGGGTATTTTGGCAAAATTGCAGTTAGTTTTTGTGGGGTGCTCATAGTGATAACATTATGTGTTTCGAAGAAGTTAAATCGGTTAGAAATTCCTAAACGGAAAGAATTGAGTGTAGAAACACAATCGTTTATAATCGCATACCACAAAACTTGCAAAAGCAAACGCGAAATCAGTCCACCGTGGTTTATATCATCAAAAAACACTGCGAATGTGGAAGTGTGTTGAGCAGAATTCGAAAAGGGAGACCAAGGGCAACAACCTCAGCAGAAGATCTTGCAATGGTGATAACAAGCAAGAGAAATAGACGAAAAACAGCCCCAGAAATCACTGCAGAAATGAATACTGTTCGTCGAAAACCCGTAAGTGTTTCCACAATTAAACGGTGATTAAAAGAATGCGGAAGCCGCTTCTACGCAAGCAAAACAAGCAGAAACCTTTAAAGTGGGCATGCAATCACCAAAATTGGACTATAGAAGACGAATAAAGTAGTGTGGCCCAATGAATACAAATTCAAGATTTTCGGTTCACGAAGACGTGTTTACGTGAAGCGGCCTGTGGGTGAGCGTACCCGGGAAGAATGCATAGCCCCTACTGTTAAGCACGGTGGAGGTTCAGTCATGATATGGGGTTGCTTTTCTGGATCAAATGTGGGCGATCTCATAAAAATCGAAGATATACCAAAAAAAGAGCAGTATAAGCGCATATTGGAGGAAAACGCAATCCCCTCTGGAATTAAAATTTCGGATCAGAATTTTATCTTCCAACAAGATAATGACCCGAAACACACTTCCAAACCATGACGGGAATATATGCAGAAATTGGAGGGCGAGGGAACCATAAAAGTGATTACGTGGCCACCCTAGAGTCCCGATTTAAATCCCATCGAGTTGCTGTGGGTAGAACTTGACCGAGAGGTGAGAAAATCGGCCCCTACATCTGCTGTTAATATGTGGAAGAACCTACAAGAGGCAAGGGGTAAAATAAACCCTGAGACATTACGAAAATTAAACGAAAGATTGTGTGCTGCAGTGATTAAAAATAAAGGAGGTCATATAGACGAGTCTAAAATTTAATTAAATATATTATACAACAATTTATTTTAGATGTAAAAATATATATTTTTCATATACGTAAATAATAAAAAGCTATTAGTGTTTCAATTTTTATTTTTGTTACAATTTGCGGGTTAAGTGCGAGTGACCAAACACTTATGAGCGATAGTGTATCTGGTAGACGATACCTTCTATTATCACGAGCACATACTGTTTACTACTGGGCCTCTCTCAAAGTTTCTCGGCTGAAATTGTTTAACAACGAAAAAAAACAAATCTCTCATATGGGATAGTTAATATGCGAAGAAGATAGTTAGGCTTAAACACGCCAACCATTCAACACGGTCTTTCTAATTAACTGTTTTAAGATTATTTTTATAATAATATTATTATTACGTATTTGGGTTATATTAAGTTACAAATTATATTAGTGAATAATCAACAAATAAAAAAAAAGAGAGAAAAGTATTTGTTTCTGTATTCCTGAGAACCCAACGAAGATTCTTTTGCATAGTTGACAGGTTTGTTAGCCATTTTCTTTCACGTCGGTTAGATAGGTTTGAAGATGGTAAGGAGGATATAGGGAAAATTGTTTGCGAAGTAAATTTAGGTTACGACATGGTCTTTCCTTGGTAAGGGCGGTGAGAGAAAAACCAAGGTTTGCGTGGGCAGGTTCGCATCCCTGAAATATCTATCTTTGTCACGATCATAACGAGCCGTTTAGCAATGTCTTCTATATCTTGTATAATTTTCACCTAATAAAAGTGACATCTATGTCATTTGACGAAAACAATGCTTTTTGATATAAGTAAATTGGAACCCAGTATAAAAACTATATTGTTAAATCTGTGTAACTAACTACAGCTATGTCAATATATTTTCAGAATTTGGCCCAAATCTGTTCTGTAGCAAACTTTTTACAATCGTTGAAAGAAAACTATTTATTGCTTTTGCATTAATATGGAGAAAAAAGATTTCGTGTATTAAACATTATTGTCTACGAAAAAAACATTAAGGGAACTTAAGAAAAGTAAATATTATTATGAACTTGTTTCTCCTCATGAAATGATTTGTAAGTGGTTAAGTGCTTGGTTAGTGGTCATATGAGTACAGAAGATGCTGAACGTGTGGGTCTTTATTTACAGTAACTTCTCCAAAAATTATGAAAAAAATTCATACCATTAAAAACTTGCCAACTGAACGAGTACATAATATTTTGTATTAATATTTAAATATGAAAAACTAACCATAAGATGGGTGCTACGTTTGCTTACTATTTCGAATTATTGTTTGGCTAAATTCTAACGAAATACAAGAGAAAAAATACGGTAAAAAATGAAAATCCTCTAATGAACGTGCTCCGAAGAAGACAAAAACTACTTGTTCGACCAGTAAAATTGTGGTTGCGATTTTTTGAGATACCAAAAAGTAATCTTTATTGACTATTAATAGAAAGGAAGTGCAATAACTGGCCAACATTATACTGATGTACTGACACGTTTCGATGCTGAGCTGAAGTAAATATGACCGCATTTATTCAAGAAAAAAGTTTCGGTCCGTTAGGATAACGCGCCTTATAATTTTTTCGCTATGGCAACTACTAAATTTATCTAATTAGCATGTGTATTGCTGTCTCATCGACCATCTACACCAAATCTATCTCCGAGTGATTCCTTCTTGTTTCCAAACTTGAAAAAATGGCTTGGTGTAAAAAAATTCGGGATGATAGCCGAAACCAATGCCTATTTTGACGAAATTTGATAGATTATTTTTTAAACGGTTTAAAAGAATTGGGAAAGTGTGTTGCTAAATATAGAATTGGATGTTATATTGAAAAATAAAATATATTTTTTGGCTTAGGACAAGTATCTCATTGAAAAGTCACTCTCTCGTCAAATCACTCTCGTATGTAGGGTTAGAAATGGGAGATTCTGCAGCTATTAGAGAATTTGGTAAACAGTTTAATCACGCGTACGTAGTATAAAATATAATATCTAGAAGAAGGTCGTGAAAGAAGAAATTGAATTAGAAATAATAAATTCGGAAAATCAATTAAAAATTAGAAATATTTTGCTGCAAACAATAGAAGAATGAAGAGAAGTTTGTGCAAAATCTGCTGATGATCACAACCTATGTCAGAGTAATTAGCCACCTCTTCAAAATATAAATTCTTTAATAATTTTCTCCACAGGCAATATATGTGTAAAATTGAAATGATTCTATATTATATAATCAATTGAAAATCTAGTTCTTATGTATTCAAAGTAAGGTAATTTGAAAAGTATCCTTTGAAAATATATTACATTTCTAATTGAAAACACTAACATTCCCATAGCGGAAAATAGAATCCAACCAGCACGATCTGACAACGTAAGAAGAACGTCAAAATAAATATCTAGATTTTTGACTGTTGAATCGCGTATTACAGATACCATCAATTGTCTCCAGTATACAATATCCTCACACTCTTTGCTTGGTTCAAGTATTCTAGGGCATTGGCGTTAAAACGATCGACGCTATTTTGCATGCTCATTTGTCTGAAGTTATGTGTTCACTGGATACTTCATAATTTAATATTAGCCCAAAAGGTGGAAACGTAGATCGCGTTAGATCAATATCCTAGTGACAACTTAGAACTTTGAAAAAGTCGAAGGGGAAAATATAGCAAATATTAACTTAAATATGAACTCAAAAGAACTGTAAACAATTCAAATTCAAAACTTTTAGCACAAAATTCTTTAAAAGTAAAATACTGAGACTAAACTAAAAAGGAAACAGTATCACGCTATTAATATCGGAGTTCTTTGCATTTAAGTACATTTTAAGAAATTATCTACTTTAAAATAAAATAAATTGTTTCTTTGAAATTCAATATAATTTATCCGTTGGGTATTTTTAAACTGATTTACTTTCATTCCAAATTTTCCATATATAAACTCAACAAGTTGACAGATGATCACAGTTCCAGCCAACCGAAACAGCACTAAAAATTACACCTGCGTACTTGTGTGTACACTAACACTAGCATCAACGTATTTATTTTGTATTTATACATGACTGCACATACACCGACATGTGTAGAAAAAAAAATAAAACCGGGGTCCTTTACAAAACATATCCGCCGATGCTAGCTGATTATAACAAATGTTTTTTTATGCCGACCAATTCACTAATAATATCAGTCACCATTTCAAACACAGTAGGAACGTTTTAGTTTCAGAGTGTTTGTGTTCAAACAAAATCGAAGGTATAATAACTATGTGAATTAATCTTCGCTAAAATGAATTTCCTGTTTAGATTTATAAGATGTTTGTGTGTGTGTATGATTAAGGAACGTGGTTCCTGGTCGCCGGAAACGAGTGAAAAAACTCAATTGAATTACAAGAAACATAAAGCGAAAATTGCAAAAACGCCAGTCGTCAAAAGGGAATTGAAGAAACCTGAATGGTTAAAACAGTGGACAATTAGCAAAGGTTGGATGCATAACAGATCTCACATGTTGCATTTAGGTAAAGAAAACACGGCAGAAGTCTCTTCGAGTTCTGTTTCGGCAGCTGATATAGATGAATTAATATCTGTAGAAAGTTTCGACTCTAAAAGCGAAGATGTTAAAGTTAAAACGTCCACCATAGATAACATGCAGGATTTTTCGATGATATTCTCGCAAATTTCAGAAAATTATAGGAAAAATTTTCCTGAAACCATTGCTCAAAGTGCCAATGAATTATCTTTACCAGATGTATACAAAGAAAGGTTGTTAAGGAATGATAGAAGTTTCATTGAGGAAATTTGGCAATCTTTGAAGCCCAAAAGAAAACTTAATACCATAAATTGCAAGTATACCATAAATAAAATTTACAATGGCACCAACAGTCATCTGGATGATTCTTATAAAAGTTTCGACGAAGTTAATTTAAAA